>CAUYUJ010022554.1:82528-121941 GCA_963575745.1 Prorocentrum cordatum
CTCCTCCTCCTCCTCCTCCTGCTCCTCCTCTCCCCTCCACCTCCTCGCTCTTCCCTCTTCACAATTACTCAATATGAATACTACTCTCCCTCTCCCCCTGAAGTCGGCCTCAAAATATTCTATACCCCCCGCGTACTGTTTTTTACACACAGGATTCCCGGGAGTTGGGTTTTCGCATGCGTTTTTAAAAAATGCTGCTCTCGCTGAGGCGCTGGCCTCATTTCTGCTCCCGAATCGTTCCGAATCGTGCTCCCGCTGCAGCGTGGGCCTCATTTTCGGATCGGTGTTTTGCCTCCGTCGTTCAGGATGGCGTTCTCGCCCCAGCGCGAGCCTCTTTCTCGCGCGCCCATCCGCCCGCCACCACCGCGCCGCACCACGCCCCGCCCCGCCGCACGCACACCCACCGCCACTTCCACCCACCAACGCACACACGCACGCACGCGCACCACCACCGCGCAACGCCACCACCACCGCGCTACCCCACCCACCACCACCACGCTACACCGCATCACACCACATCACACGCGCGCACACACAGACGCACGCACGCACGCACGCACGCACGCACGCACGCACGCACGCACGCACGCACACACACAGACACACACACACACACACACACACACACACATACACACACATATACACACGCACACACACACACACGCACACACACACACACACGCACGCACACACACACACACACCACCGCCACCACCACCATCACCGCCATCACGCACGTACGCACCTGGCCCACCACCAAACCACCAAGACGCCACAACACGTCACACCACAGCACATGCGCACACACGCACACACACATACACACCACCACCACAACAACCACAACCACGCACACACGCACGCACGCACGCGCACCACCACCCACTACGCACACGCGCGCGGAGCCACAGGTCCGCTACGACACGCGTCCGCGGATAGAGAAAATCAGCGCCATGGTAAGGGATGGGAGGGAGGGGTAGGATGTCAGATGTTGACGCGAGCGCACCTAGCTTGAGGTTCACATCGAGTCCGCCAGCGACTTGCAGCACTGGAAGGGCCAGGCACGCAAGTCGCATCTCAAGTTGATAGACAATCCAGCTCGTGGGACGGGCCGCGAGCAATCGGAGGCCACCAAGGACAGGGCCAACGAGGGCGGCGAGTGGATCCTTGGGAGGCAGCATTTACAGTTCCACAGGGTCCATGACACCGACTCTGTGTGCCGCGACCCCAAGGCCGAGGGCAGCGCCGCCCTGGACGGGTTCACGGTGGCGATCCTCAACCAGCAAGGGTATTCCATCGTGCTGATCGCCTTCTACGGCTACTGCTCCGAGGGCCTCCACGGCAGGAGCTTGGTGCGTTTCGCCAAGCTGGGGGCCCTCGTCTCTCAGCTGAAGCTGTCGTGGATTTGCATAGGCGACTTCAACCTCCCACCGTCCGTCCTGGCCGACGCTGGGTTTTTGGATCGTGTGGGTGCCAATGTCCTCACCGCTGCCGACACGGAGTACACCTGCGTGGGCGGCATGGGCAAGGGCAGCACGCTGGACTATGTCGTGGCCAGTTATTCGGCGTTGCCGTATATCGTGGGTCTGAGTGCAGTTTTGTCAGTGCCTTGGCGACCGCATTGCGGGCTTCAACTTCGGCTGAGAAGTTCGGGGTCTCAACTGTTGTGTCGGCAGCTGGTGCTTGCAGCTCAACTCCCACAAGTACTTCGACCTACCACCCAGCCGCAAGAGGGTTCCAAGTCGTCCGTGGCCCGAGGGGAGCGCGTCCTGGCACGACGGGCGGCCCAGGACAGGATGGCGACGGCGACGGATGAGATGTTCGGAGACCTCTGCTCTGCTGGAGGTGCGACGGCGTCTACATCAGCGACGGCTTCTTCATCTGAGGGCGAGCCTAGTGCGCAGGCCAATTCTCTTGCCTCCGACTGGCCTGAGTCGGACGGTGAGGGCGACTACGTGCCCCCAGGTTTCTTTGGACCCGAGGCTGGCAGCCCAGCGGCTGCCTTGCCTCCAGCCTCGCCCAGGCCCGAAGAGGCCGAGGTCGCGGCTCCGTCTCACGGCATATCGAGTGTGCTTATCGCACCCCACGAGTCTCGGGACCCACCCAGTTGTTCTGCCTCCCCCGAGGTCCCCTCGAGCACCCATGGCGGTGCCCTGCCTGCCTTTTTCCTCCCCTCTGACCTCTGGGACTCCTGCAGGGCACAAGTGGGCTACACGGACTCCGCTGGCACCTCGGATGTTCTTCTTGTCATTGCCAACTCTGCGGCGTTTGCGGTTGGGGGACCGCATATTCTACGTCTGGGAGCTCTGTATGGATCTTGGGCCAAAGCTTTGGAGCGTACCGTCTGTATTCACCATGGGACGAATCTAGCGGGGCCTTCCAGGGACTCAGGGCCTAAGTACACCGTCACCGAGGTTAAAGCTCCATCTAAAGTTCGGGAACAGCCTCTTCATGATCAGGTGTCGTCTTGGTGGGGCAGGGTCACCACAGTACTGACCAAGCTCAGCTTGCATCGTTCTCGTGGCAACGGACCCATACAGCAGCAGCAGCTCGTGGAAGCGTGTGCGGCCTTGGCAGGGGACCAGCCAGACAGCGTACACGTGCCTCTCGCTTCGTTTGCCGACCCGACCGTGGCCTCGTGGAGCGAGTGACAAGCTCGGCTACTAACGGTCGCCGACATGCCTGATGCCAGCCTGCACGAGATGGCTGTCACGGCCAAGCGCATCACAGGTCGAGCTCGTCGACGGGCTTTGGGGGCGTCTCTTAAGGGGCTTAGTGCTTGGATTTCGACCTCGGAGGCTCCTGGGATCCTCCACAAGGCTCTTAAAAAGACCCCCCCTGTCCCCGATGAGCTCGTAGTCGACGGCCAGGTTATGTATCATCCCCTGGACATCGTTGATAACAAAGCCAGTACGTGGAAACAGCTCTGGGGCCCAAGGGAACCCGATCTACACGATGTCCAGGAAGTATTCCACGAAATTCGCGAAGTTGCTCGGCACGAACGCCTCGAGCCACTTTCCCACGACAGAGTCCGTCAAGCGCTACATTCCATGCGAGCTAAGACAGGACTCGGGGTTGACAAACTCACCCCGTTAGATATGGAGCGTTTGCCTTTTGCTGGAGTTTCGGAGCCCGCTGGGCTTTACAATGCCTGCGAGGAATGCCTCTCCTGGCCCTGGCAGGTTCTCCTGGCCGTGGGGAAGCTTTTGGGGAAAACAACGGGTTCTGACCGCGTTATTGGTCTCATGTCTATGTTTACCAGGACTTGGCCCCGTGCTCGGGAGGACGACGTCCGTTCTTGGTCTCAGGACTCCGAGCCTGCGCGGGACGCCGCAGTGGCGGGGAACTCGGCGCTCCGCGAGGCCTTCGTCCGCGCTTTGAAGGACGAGGCCATGCACAACTTGGGGATCGCTTTCGGGGAGGGCCTCGTAGACATCAAGGGGTTCTACGATGAGATGCAGTGGGGTCCTCTGGCTCGGGCCGCTCTCAGGCTTGGAACTACAGATGTGTGCTGCACCTCGTACGGTCTCTCAGTTGGGGTCCTACTCCGAGGCCTTCCAGGTCGTCCAGAGCATCATTCAGGGGCTCAGGTCTGGGACGCGTTTCGGGCGATGTATGATCTATTTCATCATGAGTAAGATTACAGTGGCACATCCGTCTATGTCTGTTCGTGTTTGGGTTGACGATATTAATGAGCATGTCGCTGGCTCTCGGAAAGCAGTTCGAGAGAAGTTATATCAAGGCGTGCTCGACACGTGTCGGTCCCTTGTGGCGCACGGCTTGCCTGTGTCACCCAAGAGCGTCATCATGTGCACCAGCGCCTCTGACAGCAAAAGTGTTGTCCAACGCCTTCGGCGTCGGGGTTTTCATCTGCAACATGCTCTTCAAACCACTCTCCTCGGGGCTGATCTTGGGGCTGGTCGCGTAGCACGGGCCTCTCGGACCAAACGGGTGGCTAAGGCGAAGGGCATGAATTTTAGGATCTGTAAGTTCGGTCGGGCTTCCAGGAAGTATCTCAGGGCTGGATTGCTTGAACGTGTCGGGGCACAAGCTGCAGGCAGCTACGGGCACCAGATTGTGGGGGCTTTCGGTACCTTTCGGCAGCAGTGCAGACGTCGCCTCGGTCACACGCTTTCTTCGGCCACGCGCGGTCGGCGTTTAACTGCGGTTCTCGATCTGCGGGCCGACGGACATGATCCTGGGCACAAACTTCCGAGGGGATGTTTTCAGTTATGGTTGCGCACTTGGTTCCAGGATCCGTCGCTCCGACCCGCAGTTCGCGCGGCTTGGCCGCGTGTAGTTGCTCAGTTTCGGCAGATGGAGCCTCGGCAGGTTTCACAAGCAGTGCGGGGGGCCCATCTCCGCCATGGTCGCATATCTTCTTGAGTTCGGATGGGATCCAGTATCACCGAGCGAGTGGCACACACCAGCTAGCGATGACGATCCTGGAGCGATTTGGACGTTCCCCGATGAGGTCGTTTCTTGGTCGGAGGATTTCAGTGGGTTGGTGTCCGAGTTCGAGAAAACGGTCCGTCTCAAGCTTTGGAAGTCAGCGGCGTCACATTTTTGCGGGGAAGGGGTCCAGCACGGGGTGGATAACCATTCTCTTCGGCAAGTTCTAGCAGCGCTCTCGTCTGTACCGCACGGCACTCAGCTATGTGAGACCATGTTCGCTATTGCAGTGGGAGGGACATGGCCAAAGGGACGGGTTGCGGATGAGACGAATGCGCAGTGCGATGGCCTCTGTCCTCGGTGTTTGGAGAGCAAGGAGACACCTCTTCACCGAGGCTGGCTGTGCAGTTTTAACAAGGATCATGCAGTGTATTCTTCCTCTGCTCATCTTGTTCCGCGTGCTGTTGCTGAGCACGACGCAGCAGCATGTTTCTGGTCGCGGGGCCTCATCCCTGCGCGGTGGACCTCAGTGGAGCCTCCGCCAGACAGCGAGCAGTGGCACATGTACCATGCTCGGCATGACAATTTCCCAGCTGCTGGAGGGCTCGGCATTGGCACCCCTGAGGAGCCCATCATTGTCTTCGGGGACGGCAGCGGGGGTGAAGATAGTCGTGATTCTCGACTTCGGCGTGTCGGCGTCTCGGCTGTCTCTCTCAGCGACTACGGCGACCCCACGGTTGCAGCGTGTATCTTTGGAGGACTTCCTGGAGGCTCTCAGACTGTCCCTCGGGGGGAGCTCTGGGGCCTCTTACTGGCGATCAGGCACACCTTGGGGTCCCTGGTTTACGTGTCCGACAATGGCGGGGTCGTCAATGGGTGGTTTCAGAAGATGTATTCAGCCCCTTCGGGGCCCAACGCTAGCATTTGGAAGCTCATCGGCTTAGCTCTCGAAGGGCGTGATATATCACAGGTTACCGTTTTACAGGTTCCTTCTCACCTCGAGGCTGAGCAGCATGTTGATTCCAAGTTGCCGATGTGGATGTTCATCGGGAACCAAGTCGCTGACACTCTTGCTGGAGTTGCTGCCAGTATGGTGCGTGTCAGTCAGCCTACCAGGACAAGAATTGGGAAGATCGAGTTGGAAGCAGGGCTCGTCCGAAAAAGGTTGCTTCGATCCACTCTCGAGGCCATGGCCGCGTCCCCGTCCGCTCCTCGCGCCCGTGATCAGACCAAGGCACCCAGACCGCCAGCGCCCAGCGTCGTGTCCGTGTTCGAGTCCGAGCACACTTTGTCCGAGAGTGGCCGTGCGTGCCTTGTATGTCGGAGCTCGGCTTCGGCAGCGGCAGCCACGGCGTGGCGCAGGAGTCAGTGCTATAACCTGCAGTCTGTCGACTCCGCCCTTTTCCAGGTGCCGAGGGGACAGTCGGTACATATCGGGGGGGGGCTGGGTTCACGAGACTCACAAAATGGTTTATCAAGCCAAGAATAATGTGTGGATTTGTAGTTCCTGTGGGTGTTTCGGCGTCGAGCAGCTTCGGGCCTCCTTGGCCCAGCCTTGCCTCGGCACCCTCACCCCCACTGGGGCGGCTTATCTCCGCAGAGTGGAGGACGGGCAATGTCCCAAGTACCCCTCCAAGCGTGCGAAAGGCTCCTGAGGAGTTCTTTCCTTTTCTTTCATACGCACCGCGTTAGAGCCATATCCATATCCATATCCTCCTCCTCCTCCTCCTCCTCCTTCTCCTCCTCCTCCTCCTCCTCCTCCTCCCCCTCGCGGTCCTGCTCGCGCTGCTCCCCCCCCCCGCTGCGGAGGGGGGCGAGGGAGGCCGAGAGCACCGTCCCTCTCGGGCCTTCCCCTGCGGCCTCCCGCCGCCCCGGGGCGCTGCCGCTCTTGCAAGCTTGCCGCGCGGTGGGTAGATCGCTCAAGCAGCGGCAGAGCGTCTTGGCGTGCCTACACGCCTACCAAGCAACGTTCCCTGAGACCCTGGCGGCTCCATGTTTCTCGAGCCGGGCGCGTTCGTCCTTTCCCGGGTCCCGGGGCCCTCACAGATCGGATGCGGCTCGAAGAATGGCGCAGAAGGATGGGGCCCAGGGCTCCGGGCGCGGATTTTCACGATGTTGCAATGTGTGCGGTACGTCGGATCTCAGGGTTCTAAGAACCTTTGATTGAAATGTTCTTCGAACATTTCTGGCTGGGTACTGTCTTGTTTTGTCACATCGGGTTTATGTTCTAAGAACACTGTTCTTGTTCTCAGAACAGTTTTGGGTTCTGGGAACGTTTCGTGGTAGGCCTATAGGAATGCCGGGACGGTCGGTCCCTGCTCAAATCGTGGGCCCGCCGCGCTGCGGGGGGAACGTTCGGGTGGGAGTACGAGAAAATCCCAGACATGATCGCGTCGTCAAAAGAATCGGGACGGCAAGCTTTTCCCTATTTTCGGCCCTTGCAAGGGGCCCTCGCCGGGCCCCGGGACCACCGCAAAATGACTCCGGATGAAAAGCCGGCCCCGGGGAGAGGGTCGGGACTTCTGGGGGTCGACGTCACGAAAGAGTCAGGGCGTCGCATGTCTCGGGGAACGTCCGGGGGGTGGATACCGGGGAGCCGATTCGCGCCTCTCGCAGCCGATTCGCTGACCCGCCCTTCCTGGGATCCGGCAGCGCGAGACATCGGGAGAGTCACGGCCGGAGCCCCAGACCGCCTTCCCATGGGCCATGGGGGATGCAGCGGATCGGGGGTGGACAGACCTCCTACCCTGACACGTCGATTAGTGGATCGGCCGTTTTCGGTTCGCGGGAGGGTGTCGCGGCCGTCATTTTTGCGGGTCCAGGTCCCTCGGTTTCGGCCCCATGCCGTTTTTTTGTTAAGGAGGTTTACTAAAGGGAGGTTTGTCCATCGAGCGGAGACCCATGCTAAGAAACACCCTGCTCGCCTCCGGGGGCCCTTACCGGGCCCTGCGAGCGTCAAAAACCGAGTCGAGGTGAAAAGCCGGTACCGGGGAAGGGGTCCAGACCTCTTGAGGTCGACGTTGCGAAAAAAGTCACGACGTCGGGGTTTTGGGAGCCCATACCAAGAAACACCCTGCTCGCCTCCAGCGTGCCCTGGGTTTCTTGTGGTTTGGTGGTTTTGCTGTGGAGAGCGTGATGTTCCCACACCGAAAAGCAATGGACGCCCTGGGTTATCAGGGCTGGGTTCCTTCTGGAAGGTCTCTTGTGGTCGGGCCCCCTGCTGTGAGGGTTCGGACGTTTTCGTCGGTTCTCGGCGGCGTTGCGGTCTGGGTGATGGGCTTGTTTTCCGCCACCACCACCACTACCATAAGTTGGAGGAGGAGGAGGAGGACGAAGAGGAGGAGGAGGAGGAGGAGGTGGAGGAGGAGGAGGAGGACCCCCTCCCCCTCCAACTTATGGTGGTGGTGGGGCCTTCCAGCGGCTGCGCTTTGCCGAGAACGTTCTGGGGGTGCCTGGGTCGTCCGAACGGCCGCCGGAGGCCCGAGCTGTGATCCTCCTCCTCCTCCTCTCCTCTCCTCCTCCTCCTTCCTCCTCCTCAGCTCCGCCTCCCACTCCCTCATCTTCCTCCCACTCCTCTCCCCCCCCTCCTCCTCCTCCTCCTCCTCCTCCTCCTCCTCCTCCTCCTCCTCCTCGGCCTACCTCTATCATTCGGAGGGGTTGTCCGACAGAAACTTGGAGCTGCTCTCGGATCTTGGGCTGTGCCTTTCCTCGGCTGCGAGACGCTGGATTCTTGGTGCGGATTTCAACATGGAGCCCTCTGAGTTGGGAGGATCGCGTTTTGTCCAGCAGCTCAGGGGGGCTCTGATCTCTCCCAAGGTGCCCACTCACCACCCTGCGGGGCCTCCCACCACCTTCGACTACTTTGTCGTCTCGGGCGGTCTCAGTAAGGGCATCGAGAGGATCGATACGCGCTTGGACACGGAGCTCTCCCCCCATGTGCCTGTCGACCTCAAGTTTTTCGGTTTGTTGGCTGTGCTGGAAGCTCTTTCGTTCAGGCGCCCACCGCCCTTGCCAGCCGAGGCGGTGGTCGGCCCCTCGCCTAGACCTCCCGAGTGGTCTGGGGTCCGGTTTCTGGCCGACTCGGCCCTGGGTTTGCTCGACATTGGTCGCCCCAAAGGAGCTGCTTCCCTTATGGGCTCTCCGTACCAAAGGTGGGCCGACACGGCCGAAAGGGAGTTCATTCCGCTGGTTGGGTCATCGCCCGTCAAGCTCGGCACTCGTGGGTTGGGCCCTCAGTTGGTCTGGCGCTCGGTTTTAGCTAAGGACTCCCAGGTCAGATGCCCAACGCACAGATCCATTGCTTGGCTTGGGCAGCAGCTCAGGGCGTACATCCATGTTTTACGTGCAGGTGCGTCGAGCACTGCCTCCTGTTGGAAGGATATGTTGCTTCAGCCTCCGCTTGCGATCACCAGCGCCAAGGCTGACTACACGCCCCTGTTCGATCTGGTGGCGACGTCGGTCGCGACCTTGGCTGCTCCCGACGCGTTTGCTGATGTTTACTCTCAGGTGCACGAGGCCGTCGAGGCCGCCGACAGCAAATTCCTCGCCCAGAGCCGTGCCGACTGGAAGGCATGGCTCAATGTCGGAGTGCAGTCTGGTGCGAAGCGTGTTCACATGATGTTTCGAGACCCGACCCCTAGGGTGGCCAGCGGTACTCTTTCGGCCGAGGCAGGTGTGGTTTCGGATCCGCTTTCGCCTCTGAAGGCGGAGGGCCTGCGGTTCTCGAAGTTTTGGGGTCCTGGGTTGGGGGCCCAGTCTCGTTTTGAGCGTCTCGAACCCCTCCCCAGGATTGAAGCTGAAACTATTCGTGAAATCTCTCGGTTTTACAAATGTGCGTCGGCCGTATTGGTGGACGGATTTCACTGCAGACGCTTCTCGTTGCTGTCCGACGTGAGCCTCACCTGTCTCAGCAGCATACTTTGTCTGATCGAGGTTCTTGGCATTCTCCCGCCCCAGATTTCGGTTGTGCTGCTCGCGCTGCTGCCGAAGCCGACTGGCGGCTACAGGCCCATAGGGGTGTTTTGTTCTTGGTTCAGGGTCTGGTCTGGGGGAGTTGCAGGCGTCCGCTCGCCCTGGACTGGGAGCTCACGCACCCCCGTGGGTACGGGGCTGCTGGCCAGCATCGGGGAGCGGCTGGCGTCGTTTGGAGACAAGCGGTGACGGCCGAAAGTGGAGTTGCCAGGGGTCAGGCCAGCTGCTGCTTTTTTCCCGATTTGTCTAAGTTCTATGAGAACATCAACCTGGACAAGTTAGAAGATCGTTGTCGGAGGCACGGGTTTCCTATGATCATCGCCAGATTGTGCTTGTATGCGTACAGAGTCGGTAGATTCCTCAGTCTCGGCGGTTGGGTCGAGGGCCCTTACTTCTGCGTGAACGTGGTCATCGCGGGATGTTCGATGGCCACCATTCTTATCCGCGTCTACTGTCTTGACGGTTACGATGGCATCCCTCTTGCTCCCTCCGCCTCCCTGGGCGTGTACATTGACGACCGGGGCTTGTCCTCCACGGGCCGCCTTGGGGCTGTCGTGGAAGCTGCGGTGGCCGGAGCCGTAGCGTTGGATGGTGTCGTGATGGATGTGTTCAATTGTTCGTTTGTTGCTAGCTCTGAATCCGTCTGCGCCCAGGTCCTGGAACGGCTCGGCCACCTCTGCCGCCGCTGCGCTGGTTCCGCGGTCAACCTAGGCGTTGACTACGCGGCTGGTCGAGCCATCAGGGCCAGCGGCCAGGCGGCCAAGATGAAGGCTAGGATCGCCAAGTCAGCGCGGGCAGCACGGCGCTTAGCGCGGCAGGGTATGGCGCTTAGTAGGGCTTCTTCCCTCAAGGTCTTCCCGGCGGGGCCCTTCGTGGGGGCCTCCTATTGGTCCGAAGTCACGGGCATTAGTGATCACGACCTCAGCCTGCTGCACCGCCGTGTTTTTGTTCCTGTCGTTCGCCCTCGCAGCCAGCTGAGGTCTCTCACAGTCAGCGCCATCCTGGACTACGATCCGACGTGGCGAGCTGCCACGGCCCCGATTCTCAGGTGGAGCCAGGAGGTGTGGCTTTGTCAGACCTCAGCCTTCAGCTGGTCTCTTTCTTCGCCTGTGCTCAGGCGTGCGTGGCGTGTCATTTGTTCTTGTGCGTCTTGCAGCTGGAGGCGAGTTGCGGGCTCCATCTCTGCCGTGCGGACGTCTCTGGCGCGGCTCGGGTGGCGCGCGGGAAACTTCTTGACCCTGGTGGATGATTTCGGGAGATCCATTCCCTTGGGGATCTTCTCCCCCATCGCTCGTCGGGCCCCTGGTCCGAGAAGGGTATTTCCGCACGTTAGTGAGAGAGACGCGGCGGCTGCTCGCGGCATCCAGTCACGTCTCTGTTACGACGTGGCGCGGGAACGCCTGTCTCTTCGCAGCAAGAAATCCACGCCCTTCCAGAAGGCCAGGATTCGAGCATTCTCCACGGAAGCTTTCCTCACGGCTGCCAGGGCCGAGTCTCCTTGTTATCTCATCAAGCCTGTCTGTTTCCACTGCGGGGTCCGAGACGCCATCTTCCACCGTCTGTGGGATTGCCCCCCCCCCCCCCCGCGGCTGAGGATAGGGCCAGACTTATCGAACCCGATACCATCGGAGCTGCGCGCTCAGCTAATGCCACGGGCGAGCCCGAGGACAGCTTTGTTTTCATCTCTGGCCCCTTCCGGCACCCCGCCGACCTTCGCCCTCGGACGTTGACTGAGCAGGATGATGGTCCGATGTCGACGTGGCACAAGTAATTACCCTAAGGAAGGCCCTGATGCGACCCCTGTTGAGAATCGCGCCTGGAGAGACATCTTCGTCGATGGCTCATGGTTTCGCCACGCAGTGCGCGACATCTCTCGAGCGGGCAGCGCTGTTTGTAGGTGGACGATGCTGGTGGCTTAGTTGCCGAGCTTCGCGCACCAGTCTGGGGCCCATGCCCGCAGACGGCCCAGAGCGCCGAATTCAGCGCCTTCACTTGGGCCAATGCGTTGACCACGCGCCCCGCAGACTGCCACTTTTTCTCGGACTGCAGCAACGTTGTACAGTCGGCGGCCAAAGGCAAGTCGGTTCAGTTATCTCCCAAGGGGATGTACCCTGGAGCCTTCCCCCAGTGTTGCGGTCAGGTCGGAGGGATCGGCCCTTGCTCGAAGGTGCCCGCCCATCTCGACGTCGACGCTCCAGGCATCTCGCCCCGAGAGCGCAGGTGCAGGATCGGAAATCACCATGCTGATGTTGCAGGCAAGCAAGCAGTCTCGTTGCACCCGCGTGACGAAGGCCTCCTACGGGACGCTGACAGGATGGTGTCTTACGCTGGGGTTAGTCTGAAGCTGGCTGCGCACGTTCTAGTCCACTGGCCCCCTTTGGATCTGCCTGGAGTCGGCAGGGCCCCTGATCCCCCGTCGCAAAGGAAGCTTACATCTGGTTACGTTTGGGAATCCTGGAGCGGAATTTGGAGGTGCGCTCACTGTTTGCGCGGTTGCAGTCGTTCTCGAAGCCACCCCCAGGGTCTTGCTCCAGGAAGTCTTTGGTCCATGCGGACCATCAAGATGCCCTCGGGCACCGCGCCGTCGCATTTCCGTGCGCTGACCATTCAGTTCTCTTTATTTGTCTCAGGTGCAAATGCCACACCAGCGGGGATCAAATTCGTGGCCTGGCCCAGGAGTGCGTCGCCCCCACCCGCGTTGGCAAGTATGGCTGGGACAATGTGTGTGCAGGAATGCACCCCCAGCACAAGCAGAGGAAAGCTGGTGTCAGAGTTGACACAGAAGGGCTGGTCCAATGTTTCAACTCGGCGTCTGGGAGCGCCTTGCTCATCGCTGGCTAAGTCGAGGCTGCAGGCGCTTCCGACCCAGCCGCTGCCACCTCGCGCTCTGGGCCATCCGCTGCAGCGGAGGGTTCTGGTGGCTCTGTTCCCAGACTAGCTCCGCAGCCCCGTGCCCTCGCCTCTGGTCCATCACCTGACGTTGGTGACGGACTCGTGGGTGACGCTGCGGGCTGCGGCCTCTACTACGACTTTGCAGCAGGCAGCCCTGTTTCTCGCTGGTGGCCCTTCTTCCGCCGACCCGTTCGGCGGCGAGAGTGCGAGCGCAGCTGGCTCGTGCGACGCAGCGTAGCTCGCTGTATCAGCCAGTTTTGTTGCCACCCCGCAGCCTCCCGTCGGCCATATTGGCCAGGCTGCGGGCTCGGCTGGCCCAGTCGGCGCCGTGCCGGCTCATTCTGCCGGTTCTCAGGACGTGGAGGCTGCTCGGCGTCCAGTCCTCCGAGCCGCGGGGGCGCCGCACCGCCCGTCCAGCGCCTCTCCAAGAGAAGCGCTGGGATCGGTGCGTGCCGCTCCAGCGGCACAGGATGACGAGGCTCCCTCTGCGGCCCAGGCGCCGTCCTGTGCGCGAGCCTAGGGATTCCTCCGGCGAGGCTCGGCTTTAACTCGCCAGCTCCTCCCTCCGTAGTTGGCGAGGTCCTCGGGCTTGCCCCGATGAGGAGGCGAGAGCGCGGAGCTCAAACAAATCCTCCTCTTCCTCCTCCTCCTCCTCCTTTTCCTCCTCCTCCCCCTCCTCCCCCTCCTCCCGACAGCCCACCCCGCCCAGGAGCCTGCGGATTCGCTATCGGGGGCCCGTCGCCGATCTGTCGCGCCGATGCATCGCCAATCGAAGTTCGATGTTTCCACCCTGATCGGCAAATGTCAAACAACCCTGATCGCCAATCGAAGTTCGATGTTTCCACCCTGTTCCCCCGATCGCTCCCCCTCGGCACTGCTCGGGAGGGCTTGTCGGAAGAGGGCCGGCCGTGGCCCGCCGTGGCAGCCGCGGGCCTCCCTGACATCCTCGCGCTGCTGAGCAAAGTCCGGCGGGAGGTTCTTGGCCATACGGCCTTGCTTGTTCAAAAGTGTTTTGGGATGAGAAACGGGCCCTGGGGAAGAAGGCTAGACCTCCGGGGGCCCACGTTATGGAACAATCACGACGCCGGATTTCCGACCATCCTAAGAGTTCTTCGTCTGGTTCGGGCCTCCTGCAGGCTTCTCCTTGCCGAGGCTGGATCCACTGCGAGAACGTTCAACGGCTCGGAAACCTTGTGGGGGGGGGTCGTGCTAGACCGGTTCTGAGCGGATTTGGGCCAGGCGCGAGAGCCGTTGTTACCTCAATTGGCGTTCCTCCGAACTTGGCGGCGCGCACAAAGGGGGGGTGGAGGGGATCCGAAGAAGAGAAAGTGGCATGAACCTAAAACGTTTGGGAGGTCCGCGCGGATTTCGTTCATCGATGCTGGACCCCTCTGGTGACGCCTCTGGCGGCGCCCCTGGCGCGCTCCGCGCTTCAAGGAAGGGGTCCAGTGTCGATCCAAGAAGTCTGCGCGGAACTTTAACCCTCTCTACCATCATGCCGATCTCTCTTCTTCCCTAGAGCACGCGGGCCACCACCGCCGCATCGCGCGCAACGATCGGCGGGCCTTCGCACTAGAAACCACCCTCTCCGAGGGGGGTAATTATCTACAACTGTCGCCTTGGGGAGCCACCATCCGCCAAACCACCCCAACCCAACCCGATGGCCCCAATTTGCCCTCCAGTCCCAGTTGGGGGGGCTTCGGGGAACACTGCAGCAACACGTGTGGAACCCGTACCCCCCCCCCACCCAACCCGAAATTTGGGTCTGCGGGTTGGGTTGGCGCGGCTTGGTTGGTGGTCAGGGGGCGGTCATCGGGCATCTCGGCAGGTGGCAGATGTGGATATTGCGTGGGCCTCACGGCCGGTGCCTCCGACCCTGAAGGCGGGACCTCTCCGAGGACAGCCGCTGGCGACCCAACCCAGGCGGCAGATGTGGTTGCAGTGGAGGCCCATGCCAAGAAACACCCTGCTTGCCTCCAGGGTGCCCTGGGTTTTTTGGGTTTCGATGGTTTTGCTATGGAAGGCGTGACGTTCCCAAGCCAAATCAATGGACGTCCTGGGTTTCCAGGGTTAGGTTTCTCGTGGAAGGTTTCTTGTGGTCGGGCCTCCACTGAATTCTCTTGCACAGCTGTGTTCTAGAGCTCAGGCCTCTATGTGTTCGTTCGTCGTCGTCGTTCGTTCGTTCGTCGGTCGTCCTCCCCCCCGGCCACGGAAGGAAACTCCTGGAGGAAGGAGGCGGAAGCCTCCTGTCCCTCGCAGTTCCTTGGTGCAAGAGTCAGGGCACGCGTGCCACTTGTTTCTGGGCGCCAGGGGGGGTGCAGCCATATCCCCATCCGCCGTCTGCTGGCGTACCCGAGCCTCGATTCCCCAGGCGGCGGTGATCAGGCGAAGTCAGGGCGAGGACAAAATCAGGCGAGGGTGAATCGAGCATCTCTGAGATCCCGCGGTTCTGGAAGATGCGTTCGGCGCCGCGGCCTTCTCAGAGCGTTCCAGAATGCTCTGAGAGCGGTCGAAGTCGAGAATCAATCTCTGAGATCTGTCGGTTTTGGAAGATGGATCGGGCGCCGCGGCCTTCTCAGAGCGTTCCGGACGTTCCAGAACGCCCTGCAACGGATTTGCCCTCGTCTTAACCTCGTCTTGGGTGATGGACGATGCATCGCCTCCTTGCCCTACCCAGGTCTTCTGATGTTCTAGCCTACTCTAGCCTTGATCACCAGGAAAGAATTTCGAGCACCAGGAAAGTACCGAAACTTCAGGGTTTTCACGTGTCGGGCCCAGGGAGGCGATACTCGTTCGACAGTGTTTCGATACTCTTCTGGGTGCTCGAAGTTATGTCCGGGACCTGGTCCTTAAGTACGATGGGAGCAGCATAACCCGGGTCGGACAAAAGAAGAGGCGGAGTACGCAGAGTGCGAGGAGGAGGAGGAGGAGGAGGAGGTGGTGGAGGAGGAGGAGGATGAGGAGGAGAAGGATGAGGAGGAGAAGGATGAGGAGGAGAAGGATGAGGAGGAGAAGGATGATGATGATGATGATGATGATGATGATGATGATGATGGTGATGATGGTGATGGTGATGGTGATGGTGATGATGGTGATGGTGATGGTGATGGTGATGGTGATGATGAGGAGGAGGAGGAGGAGGAGGAGGAGGAGGGCTGAGAGGGGGCGGCGAAGCCTGCGCCACGCAGCTGGCCTTGGCCCCGCCGCGGGGCGCGCTGCCCTCGGCGCACGGGGCGTGCCTCCCAGCGCAGCGCCGGGAGGGGCCGTGGAAGGCCAGCCGCTCAAGCAGTGGCGAAGCGCCCCGGCTTCCCTGCAGGCCCACCAGGACAGGTTCTAGCCCAGGGCTGAACCTCAACGGTGTTCTTCGTGTTCGTTTTGTTCTCGTTTGCCCTCGCTTCTGTCTCGAATCCGCCTTCACCGCAGAACGAAGTCGAGACGAAGGCGGCCCACGAAATCGCCAAAAACACCGTTCAGGTCCAGCCCTGTTCTAACCCACGGCAACTCCATTGTTTTCGAGCCGGGAGCTTTCGCCTCTCTTCGGGCCCAGGGGGGCCTCACGGACCGATGAGGCTCCAGGAAGGGCGCAGAAAGATGGGGTCTGGTGTTCCGGGCGCGGATGTTCACGATGTTGCATTTTTTCGCTACGTCGGACCTCACGGAAGAACCTTTTGTGGTTTGCACGACATGTTTTTAGAACCTTTCTGGCTGAGACTGCCTTCTGTTAGCACACCAGGTTGATGTTCTAAGAACATTGTTTTTTCTTGGAAAAATTTTGGGTTCTAAGAGAATTTCGTGGTAGGCTTATAGGAATGCCGGGACGGTCGGTCCCTGCTCGAGCCACGTGAGCCGATTGGCTAACCCGCCCTCCTTGGGACCCGACAGCGCGAGGACGTCCCAGGCAGGATCGCGTCGTCAAGAGAGAATCGGGGCGGCACGTTTTTCCCTACTCCTTCGGCCCCTGGGGGCCCTCGCCGTGCACTGGGGCCGTCAACAAATCGGCCAGGGATGAGAAGCTGGCCCTGGGGAAAGGCTCCTAGATATGCGACGTCCTGATTTTTTTTTTTTTTTTTGTTTTTTTTTTCAAAACGGCGTCCCCGGAAGTCCAGACCCATTCCCTGGGGCCGGTTTTTCATCTCGAGTCCTTTTCTGACGGTCCCGGGGCCCGGCGAGGGCCCCCAAAGGCCGAGCATGGTGAACAATTGACCGTCCTGATTTTTGTTGCGACGACGCGATCATGTCTGGGCTCGGGGCTTCCAGGGGCGCCGCACGATACCTCTTCCAGATTCCCGGGATCTGAGAGATCCCCCATGGATCCCGATCAAATTGTGTCCCGATGTTGTTTTCGTTCCCAGGAGGAGGAGGCGGAGGAGGAGGAGGAGAAAGAGGAGGAGGAGGAAAGAATCTGGACGTCGCGTGCCTGGGGCTGCAGCATCGGGGCAAGCGCGGCCGGGGCCATCGGCCTTATATCTCCCTGGTGTGCAGTCATCCAGCCGGGGATCGATCCAGGGCCCTGCAGGGCTCGTTTCGACTCCTTCGATTCGATTCGACTTCGACCTCGGATTCCGATCGGGGCTCCGATGCCTTACTGTGGAGACATATAGCCCGTCGATTTCCTCCGATTCGACTTCTCCCAGCTCGGCTGCCGATGCCTGCCGATCCGATTCCTTTCGATCGCCGATGCGGCTTCTCGATTCGATGCTGAGCTCTCCATGGGGCCCCAAGCTGGGCGAGAGCGCCCGACGTGGCAGAAGGGCAGCGCCAAGCTCTGAGGGCTTTCTCGGGCGGGATTATGCAGCGGAGACCCCTGCCAAGAGACACCCTCCACGCCTCCAGGGTGCCCTGGGTTTCTTGGGTTTCGACGGCTTCGCAGTGGAAAGCGCGACGTTCCAGCACCAAACATCCATGGACGTCCTGGGGTCTCAGGGTTGTTGGGTTTCTCTTGTGGACGGTTTCTTGTGGACCGGCCTCCACTGTAGGACAGGGGTGAGGTTGTTCCAAAGCGTCCCCCCAGAACGCTTTCAGAGCGTTCTGGAACGCTCCGAGAAGGCCGCGGTCTCCTTTTCTTCCTCCTCGTCCAACTCCTCCTCCTCCTCCACCTCCTCCTCCTCATCCTGTCCGCTACGAACGTGGCACTGCCGGCGTGTCCGATGCACCCTTCAGAACCCGCAGATCTCGGAGATCCCCCATGTGTCGTTGCCCTTTTATGTTCCTGTCCTGGCCTCGTCAAGCTGTCGTCCGGCCCGAGCACTCCCTCGGAGGCCTAGCAATATCGGAGGGGCACCTCCACCGAGGGAAGACTCTCCCGATCGCGGAGATGGTGGTCATATCCGGGCTCCTCAGATTGAAGTGTTCGCCGAGATCTGCAGCAGATACCTGGAACCTCCGCAGATCTGCGAGCACGCTCGGCGAGCCTTCTCTTGGGAGGGCACGTCGGCTCCGTGGCCGAGCTCCGACTCGAGATGAGCAGGCCTGCAGTCCCTGCCCTGGCCTTCGGGGGAAGCGGGTCCCGAGGGGAAGGAGTCCTGGCCCTCGGGCCTCCCCTCCCAGGACGAGTGCTGCATCCCGAGGCGCGCTCCGACGCTTCCAGGGCCCATGGAGGGCCCCGAGGGCCCGGAAGCGGCGGAACACCTTCGGGTCCGCCCTCCTCGAGCACGAGCACGAAGCCATACGCCGTTCGGCGCGTGGGCAGGAACAACGAAGTGGACTCGAGAATGCAATGCTTGCGCTCGACAGGGCTAGAGGAGGAGGAGGAGGAGGAGGAGGAGCGAAGGAAGGAAGGAAGGAAGGAAGGAAGGAAGGAAGGGAAAGCAAAGCACCCCCGGACCAGCTTTTCCTCAGGACCACCTGTTTCCCTCCGGACCACTCTGCCCCCACGTCTCAGGAGGGGAAAAACACACACAGACACAATGAAGCGTCGGCTCCCAGGACAATAGAGGAAACTATGGGAAGCGGGGGGGAAGACGAAAACCCCGAAAATATGGAACGACATGGGAAATCCTGGGTGTTGTTCGTGTGTGTGTGTGTGTGTGCTTATTTGTGTGTCCTTGGGCCCCTCCAACGTCGAAGACCCTCGCCCGACTCGCGAGCACTCCCTGGCCCGGCCATGCCACCGCCCGCGCGCCTCTGGGCCTGGCGCGCGGGGCCTCCCGGCTCGCGCCGCCCGCGGCCCCGGGGACGACAGCAACCGAAAAGCGCGCGAGGGCCGCGCTCTCGGGGGGCTCCACGACAGGGGGGGAAAGGGAAAGGGGGGGATAGGGAAAGGGGGCGGTTAGGGAAAGGGGGGGATAGGGAAAGGGGGGGATAGGGAAAGGGGGGGGATAGGGAAAGGGGGGGCTCAACGACAGGGGGGGAAAGGGAAAGGGGGGGTTACGAAATCTGCTGCATGCAGCTGGTTTCGGCCCGCCGCCGGGCCCATTCCTCGATGCACGGGCGCCTCCGGCGCCGGGAGGCGCCGGGAGAATCAGCTAACTACGTGAGCTGATTCTCAGCCCCCCCTTCGCTATCCCCCCCTTTCGCCCGGCCGGAAAGAGGGGGGTGATGACCGGGGTTAAGTCGGGCGTGTCCCTCTGCGGGAGGAGTACTCAAAAATAGTCCACATAGTCCGGGGGACGATTTTTGGTGTATTTTTGTTTTGACTTTTTCAGGGCCCCGGGACCCTCACAGATCGATGCGGCTCGAAGCATGGCGCAGAAAGACGGGGTCCGGGGCTCTGGACGCGGATATTCACGATGTCGCAATTTCTTCGCTACGTCGGATCTCAGGGAAGAGGGCGGTGATGACTAGGGGGGGTGGATATCATGGCGGGGGCCATCCTCAGACATGATCGCGGCGTTAGAAAAAGAAGGGCCGCACATGTTTGGCTATTTTTGGTCCCTGGGGGTCCTCGCCGGGCCCTGGGACCGTCAAAAAACGACTCGGGACGAAAAACCGGCCCCGGGGAAAGGGTGGACTTCCAGGGACGCCTCATTGAAAAAATCAGGACGTCGCATGCCTTGGAATAGTGTAGGAAGGGGGGATATCATGGCGGGGGCCATGATCTTTCCCCAGATTTCATGGCGCCTCTTCTTACTTCATTACTTTCCCTGGTCCCCCCCCTGGGCCACGCACGTGCCGCCGGCCATGATTTGCCCCCCCCCCCCCCCCCTCTCTTGGACGCCTCCCCTTCTTGGCCGCCCCCCGCCCGAACTTTTTGGGGGCCTCCTGGGAGGCCCTCGTTGCCACCGCTGGTCGGGGGCGGCCAAGAGGGGGGTGATGACTAGTGGGGGAAGCTATCATGGCGGGGGCCATGATCTCCCCAGAGTTCACGGCGCCTCTTCTTGTTTCACTGCGTTCCTTGGCCCCCCCTGGTCCGCGCACGTGCCTCGGGCCCTGATCTACGCGAACCTCCCTCTTGGACGCCCCCCTTTTCCTGGACGCCCCCGACGCCGCTGGGTGCGCCTCGAGATGCTGGCCGGGACGCGCCCTGTCTGGGAGAGGTCCCGGGGAGCGGCGGCAGGGGATCGGGCGGGGCGCTTCCCCGCGCTGCCTGCCGTGCCCGAGGGGGGCCCCTGGGGGCCCTCCCTCCTCCCTCCTCCTCCACCCCCCCTCCTCCTCCTCCTCCTCCTCCTCCTCCTCCTCCTCCTCCTCCTCCTCCTCCTCCTCCTCCTCGGGTCGCCTACGGCCCCGGGGGGAACCGTGCAGGGGACCCCCCGCGCTGCGCGCGCCTCTCCCCGAAGAGAACAAGTGCCAGAGGAGCGGAGCAGGAGTGCATGAGGATTTGGAGATACCTCCACCCTTCGCGCCCGCTTTCCCGGTTATTTTGGGGTCCTCCTGGGAGGCCCTCGTCGCCACCGCTGGATTCGCCTCGAGATGCTGGTCAGAGCGCACCTCTGAAGAGGTCCAGGGAGTAGTGGTATCGGCACAATCGTGTGCCCCCAATAATGATACGTTCCAAGATCTCCAATGTCTCCAGGATTTCCAGGGCGCCCTGACGCTCCACACAGGCTGCAGAGAAACGAGGGTCAGTATATAGGTTACACACAGGCTGCAGAAACGAGGGCCGCTAGATGCGCTGGAAGTCCTGGCACGCATCCTGAGCTAATCCTCCCATGGCATCGGCCTCCTGCTAAGAACGGCACAAACATACATGTTCGGAGCTCCGCGCGGATTTCTTTGGATCCGCACGGGACCACCCCAGCGGCGCCGCACCGCGCCGCACCGCGCGCCGGGGAGGGTTGTCTCCGCAGATCCAAGAAATGCGCGCAGACCGTCGACAGCCTATGCTCATGCAGCTTTTTCTCGTATCTTCGGTCGGGGGGGGATCGGATCCCTCAGGACTCGGCTCGTGGGGGTCAAGCCGAACAAAAGTCCAGGAACGATGGTCCAGCGCAGATCCAAGAAGTCCGCGGAGACCGTCGACAGTTTCTGTTCATGCAGTTTTCTCTTCTATCGGCTGCGAGCGAGGGTGGGAAGTGATAAGGTGAATGCCTTCTCAGAAGGCGGCGGGACTTCTCAGAAGCCCTCGCGCCTTCTAAGAAGTTGTTTGTGAATTCGGAGGAAGCTTCGAACATTTCTCACAAGGCCGAGGGACCTGCGAGCCTTCTCAGAAGGCCCGCCCTCTCACTTCTCCCCCGGGTCGCCGCCAATTCTATCGTCGGTCGGGGGGTGTTCAGATCCCTCAGGGCTGGACGATGTCTCGCCGATCGACTCGTGGGGGTTACGCCGAACAAATCTGGGCAGATCCAGGCACGTCCAGGCTGGAGACATCCGGTGAAATCTGGGGCAAATTGTGGCCGCTCCGGCGCGAGTCGAGGGATCAGCAGAGGCTGCTAACCCCTCAACGATCGGATGTTCTCGTTGGTTCTTCGGGGGTGTGGACGGTTCGTCGGCTCCCGGGGGGGTTAGGGGGAGGCCAAGCGTGCCCCGGAGCATACGAGCTCGCAGTTGCATCAGGCGATTCGGAAGCTTCGAAGGCATCAGTCTACAGCCTTGAGAGATCTGATATCTGTGTACTACTCGAGTGATCTCCCAACAATCAATCTGCAGTTAAATTGGTTCTGTTCAGTGGTCTGTTCAACAGTATTGCTCTCTTTCTCTCTATGAATTTTCTGGCGGCAGCCAGAAGCGAAGGCGAATTAGGAGGAGGAGGAAAGGAGGCGGAGGAGGAGGAGCTCGAGGAGGAGAAAAAAGGAGGCGGAGGAGGAGGAGCGAGGAGAACGAACCGCCTCTGAGCCTCCCCCCCGGGTCGTTGCCCCTGGCCCCCACCGATCTCATGATAACGACACGTTCCAGAAGTCCCAAGGTTTCCCGGGGCTCCCCACACCTCCTGCTGTTCTGCACCGGCTGCGCCGCCAGGCGCCCTGGGAGTCCTGGAACGCACCCTGAGCCAATCTGATCATGGAATCATTTTCGGCCTAAATCTAGGGTTTCGGTGTGCAAGCTCCTGGACCTCACGCGTGCTTGGGTGAGCTGCATTGCCGTTGCGGGACTAGACCCACAAAGTCGCCGTGAATCCAAGCCTCCCAGATGCGAAGAAGAAAGCAGGGCATATGGACATAAACTGTCGGGGCTCCTCGGTGATTTTTTGGATGGGCTCTGGACCCCCTGGAAGCGCCTCCAGGGCCGCCCCATGCGCGCCCCGCGCGCTCAGGAGGGAGGCTCAGCGCCGATCCAAGAAATCCGCGCGGACCTCCCAACGTGTGTGTTGATGCCATGCTTTTGTTCCTCTGCAAGTGGCGTCGAAGTAGATAGGGTCGGAGGATCGCTCCGCATCGCCGATTCATCGACGATGCGGCTCCTTGTGGAGCCCGAATTTCTCCATGTGCTGATGCATCGCCGACGCATTGGCGATGCGGTGCGATCCTCTGACCCTATCGGCTCGGACCCCATTCAGGAGGCCTCTAACCAAAGCCTGGGGGGGTCGTTCTTCGGGTGCCTCGGCAGACTTTGTATATGGATGTCTTCAATCGCTTCGCTGCGCCGGCCCATATTGCATCGCTGTTGCTCTGTTGGCGAGCGAGAAGGAGGTGGAGGAGGACCAGTGCAAACCCACGACCCATCAACGATGTTGCAGTAAACCCTCCCTCCAAGTTCCCTCTTTCCAGGTCCCTACAACAATGTATTTCCCTGCGGGAAGTGCCCAGTTGAAAGATCACCGTCTGAGATTCGTCAGTCCTGCCAAAACAGTTTTTCTGCGACTTCAACGCCGCGAGTCAACGTTACTGTTGCTTCTTGACGATCCCGAGCTGTGCCAGAACGCCGTTCCGCGGACTTCAACTCCATGAATCAACATGACTGTGGCGCCCTGGCAGTCCTAAACTGTGCCGGAACGCCAGTCCTGGGGCGGCTAATCTTCGAGCCTGCTTTACATTTAAGACGAACGTGCGCGGCGCTAAGGCGAGAGCCGCATTTCGACAAGGAACTGCCTGCTATCCGTGAAGGTCTTGCAATATTCAGAGGCGAATGCGCGCGGCGCGGCGGGGAGGCGAGAGCCACATGTTGAAAACCGCCCGCCCTCCATCTGTGAAGCTCTCGCACATTTTTACGACGAATGCGCGCGGCGCTATTGCGAGAGCCACATTATGAAAAGCAACGGCCTTCCGTCCATCCGTCAAGCTCTCGCGAACTCTTGCGACGAATGCGCGCGTCTCTAAGGCGAGAGCCACACTATGAAAAGGACTCGCCCTCCATCCGTGAAGCTCCTGCAAACTTTTCAGACGAATGTGCGCGGCGCGAAGGCGAGAGCCACACTATGAAAAGGACCCGCCCTCCATCCGTGAAGCTCCTGCAAACTTTTCAGACGAATGTGCGCGGCGCGAAGGCGAGAGCCACATTTTGGAAACGGCCCTCCATCTGTGAAGCTCTTCCAGCTTGTAAATTACAGGATCATCAGTGGTGAGGAAGTCTCAGGCGAAACGCCAGGCCCGCCCTACCCACACGTCGCGAGGTGCGACAGGGAGGAGCTATTCATCGCAGACGCCTGCGGCGAATCACCGCCGCCCCCTGCCTGTTGGAATCGCCCATGTGGCCGAGCGTTGTGGCAAGAACTCTGCCAAGCTATCGGACCATATGTTCTCCCAGCCGTTGTGGAAGCCGAGCCTCTTGGAGGCATCTTGGGGGCCTCCTTGGGCCTCTTGGGGGCCTTTGGGGGCTTCTTGGGGCGCCTCTTTGCCCGTCTTAGGGCGTTCCTGGCCCGTCTGACGCCGTCTGAAGCCGTCTTGGGGGCCTCTCTGGGCCGACTTGGAGGCCTCTTGGGGTGCTCCAGGCCATCTTGGGCGTCTTGGAGGCCTCTTGGGCCGTCTTGGGGCTGTCTTGGGGGGTCTCTTGGGCCGTTCTGGGGCCATCTGGGAGGCCTCTTGGACGGACTTTGAGCGATATTTGGGTGCTCTTGGGTCGTCTTTGGCTATCGGAAAGCTGAACAGAAGCGTACACCAAAACCATTCAACAACGTATGGAAACTCAGTGATTTGGGCACCTTCGGGCCTTCGTGGAAGACCTCTTGGAGGCCTTTTCGGCCACCTCCAGGACATTTTGGGCCGTCTTGGGCTCTCTTGGACCATCTTGGCGATCTTGAAGGCATCTTGGGACCATCTTGGGAGACCGTGTTGGGCTGTCTTGAGGCCGTCTTAGCCGTCTTGGAAGCAGCTTGGCCGGCATGAAGGCCATATTGATGCAAATCTTGACAGAGAGAGCCGACGGGAGGGGCACCGGCCCGGCGTGCTGAGCCGAAGTTCCAGGGGGAGTTCTTTTGGAAATGACCACAAGCAAAAGCAGTAGGGTCCAGCTTGCCAGGCACCCCTGTGGCAAGCCAACAGGGGGCGGCAGATCTAGTGGCATTCGGCCCCTCCCGCCACAGTGCCAGGGTTGCGGATCACAGTTTTCTGGAATGCTTCTTTCGGTCTCTTCGGAGCGCCTTCGGGGGCCTCTTTAGGGGCGAGCCTTTGAGGGGCCTTTGGGGGGCCTCTTGGAGCCTCTTTGGGGCCTCTCGGGGCCTCTCGGGGCCAAGGCTTCGAAATGTTTGTCTTTGGGCCCTCTTGGGCGCCTCTTGGGCCGTCTTGGGGCCTTCTTGGGCTGTCTTGGGGCCGTCTTGGGGGCCTCTGGGGCAGTTTTCGGGCGATCTTGGGGGCCTCCTTGGCAGTCTTGGAGCGTCGGGAAGCCGGAATGGCGAGAAGGTCAACATCCTTCAAACGCTTAGGGAAATTAATGATTTGTGCCTCTTGGGGCCCTCTTTGGGAGGCCTCTTGGGACGTTTTGGGGGCTTCTAGGGCCGTCTTGAGGCCATCTTGGACGTCTTGGAGCGATCGTTCGGCGATTCGAGACCCTCTTGGACCGTCTTCGGGGGGCCTCTTGGGGCTCTCTTTTCCGGTCTTGGGGCGATCTTGGCTCGGAAAAAGTTGAGCGGCAAGCCGTGCCAAGCCCTGGGAGATTTGGCAATTTGGGCTCTGGGCCCTTGAAGACTCCTCAGGACGGAGGGTCGAAGCTTAGAGGATTAGTCACAGTACTGGAGGACACGCCCATTCCGTGCCCCATCGGCACGGTGGCGGAACAGGAAAATGGATCGAGGCCTTTCGATGGTTTCTTGGGGCATTCTTTGATGGGCCTGTTTTCCACCACCCCCACCACCAGAAGTAGGAGGTGGAGGATGAGGAGGAGGAAGAAGAGGAGGAGGAGGACCCCCCTCCTACTTCTCTGGTGGTGGTGGAAAACAAGCCCACCATTCTGGGAGCCAAAGTGGGTCATGGATGCGGTTATTCGGGTGCCTCGGCAGCCGGGGGGCATGTATGTATTTGGCCAATCCCATGGCCCGACCGCATCCATGTCAACCGCCTGCTGAGGGCGGTGGTTCTGGATAGATCCCCGCCTCGCAGGGGGCAACAACGTTAGGGGGAAGTTTTGGGCTCGAGGTTTTCGGATGCTCCGTAGAATCTCGGCCGGTTTCTGGTCTCGGGGTGGTTTCCAGCACTTGCGCCTCGTCGAGAGCGTTCCAGGGGTGCCGGGGTCGCCCCGAACGGCCGGCGGAGGTCCGAATTCATTGGGGCCCCATCGCCGATGTCAGCTCCACGTTTCCCCCCCCTGAGCTGGTCCCCCCTAGCGTTCCCGCTCACGCCCCCTTCTCGCTTCTCTTTGCCCATCCCAGGGTCCATACAGATCCGAGCGATCCAATGCGACATCGATCGTGGCCAGCCCGATCCGATTCGATTCAAATGTTCAGACGATCGTATGCGGCCCGATGTTCTTGCGTGGCGTCGTCGTGCATTCTGGCGCAGCCGACCAAACCCGAGTTCTCGCTTCGAACATGACTGATCAGGGGGGGAACAGAAAACATACAAAACTACACTCCGATGTCCAGGAACATATGTGAAGTGGACGGGAAGGTGACAATCCAGATATACATGTCAGGATATAAGAAGTCGTGCGATTCGTGTATTTTGTTTCTGTCTCCCCGGGCCCCTTCAACTCGTCTTGCCGTCCTCCTCCCTGCCTCCTGCTTCCCACTCCCTGCTTCGCCCCTCCGCGTTTCTCTGCGAAAACCCCTCTCCTTCACGTTCCTCCCGATCCCCCCACTGCAGTCGTTGCATGCCAGGGCGCACTTCTGACTGCGAGCTTTGGCACCCGCTCTTCGCTCCTGTTCTCTTCCCAAAGTCCCCTCGAGTCATGAAACAATCACGACGGAAGCCTTTTCGCTATGTTCGGTTTCCGGGGACCCTCACCAGGCCTGGACCGTCACAAAACCACTCAGGATGAAAAACCGGTCCTGGGGAATGGGTCGAGACTCGGGAGTCTTGAGACGGGGGTCAGTGCAAACGGGGGTCAGCCAGAGCGCCAGATCTTACAGGATCCCGCGGACCCAGGGATGCATTGACCTGGGCTTGCGCGCAGCGGGATCTTGCAGGGCCTGACTGGCCTGGGTTTGCGTTGACCCGGGCCAGTACGTCCCCGAGGAGGAGGACGAGGAGGAGAAGGAGGAAGAGGAGGAGGGGTCGATGTTCTGAGAGAACATGACGTCGGGGGACTGCGTTTTTCCCCCTCCCTCTTTCTCTTACCTCTTCCCCTCCCTCCCTCGTGCTCGGAGGAGAGGTCGATCTCACAGTGCTGGCGACGTGCAACAGTCGTGTACCTCTAGTCAGAGAGGGCGGCGCGGCGGTCCCTGCTGGCTACATGCCTACTTGGTCATCACCGGTGGGCTACAGAAAGATGAGGTTTCTATGTGGCTCACAACAGGCCACTCGATTGTGGAGCGGGCGACAGGATCCAGATATCGCAATGCTGACGTTTTGACATTGATGTTGGCGCGACGCATGCGATGCAGACGTTTTGACATTGGAAACGGCGCGTTATGTGGTCGCTTGGAGGGGGGGAACCCGACCCCGCCCTCCCCTCCCCCCCCTCCTCCCCTACTTCTCCTCCCTCCCTCTTCTCGGGCCAGCGCCTGCGTCGGCGGCGGCTGGCGGCGGCTGCGGGAACGACGGCTTCCTTTTCTGGGCCAGCGCCGGCGCCTGCGGCGGCGGGCGGCGGTGGCGGGGAGCGTCGACGAGGACGACGGTGGTGGTGGTGTGGGTTGTGGTGGTGGTGGTAGTGGTGGTGGTGGTTGTGATGATGGTGGCGTAGTGGTTTGGTGTTGTTGTTGAGTTCTCATTTTTGTGAAGAATCATTACTGTTGATCCCCACCCACCGGTGCACATGATTTTTTTCAATTGAAGTGCCCCCCCCGGAGCTCGCACTTTGGTTTTTGTCGAGGAAAGTATTCCTGCTCAAACTGGCCCCCTGGCCCACGGGTTACAACAACAACGGTTCCCGCTTGAGACTTCCTCGCAATTTAGCCAGGACCCCGCTCCCGCACGAGACTTCCTCGCATTTTATTCAAGAATCGCGCTCTCGCTCGGGACTTCCTTACGATTTATTCAGGAATCGTTCCTCCTGCGCTCTGGAGTCGCGCTCTCCGAGACTTGCTTGCAATCTACTGAAAAATAGCGCCCTTGCGTTGGAATTTCTTGCGATTCACTCCAGCGCCGCGCTCCCGACACCCAGGCACCCAGGAGTCGCGCTCACGCTTAGGACTCCTTCACAGATTACCTAGGAATCGGGATCTCGCTGCCCTTCGTGGCCCCGTTGCAGCCCTTCGTGGCCCCCTCGCTTTGTTTCGTGGCCCCGTTGCAGCCCTTCGTGGCCCCCTCGCTTTGTTTCGTGGCCCCGTTGCAGCCCCTCGTGGCCTCCTCTTTGCCCTTCGTGGCCCCCATCGCTGGCCTTCGTGGCCCCCTCGCTGCCCTCCGTGGCCCCGTTGCAGCCCTTCGTGGCCCCCTCGCTGCCCTCCGTGGCCCCGTTGCAGCCCTTCGGGGCCCCGTTGCAGCCCTTCGTGGCCCCCTCGCTGCCCCTCGTGGCCCCGTTGCAGCCCTTCGTGGCCCCCTCGCTTTGTTTCGTGGCCCCATATATGTATGCCCTTCGCGGCCCCCGCTCGTTCGCGCCCGTGGTGGCCCCATATGCATGCCCTTCGTGGCCCCGCTGTCGCCCTTCGTGGCCCCCTCGCTGCCCTTCGTGTCCCCGTTGCTGCCCACAGCGGCCCCGTCCTTACCCTCCGCGGCCCAACATACGTATGCCCTTCGTGGCCCCCGCTCGTTCGCGCCCGTTGTGGCTCCATGTGCATGCCCTTCGTGGCCCCGCTGTCGCCGTTTGTGGCCCCCTCATTGTCCTACGTGGCCCAGGTGCTACCCTCAGTGGCCCCATCGTTGCCTTCTATGGCCCCGCATTATCTGCCCTTCGTGGCCCACGCTCGTTCGCGCTCTTCGTGGCCCCATACGCATTCCCTTCGTGTCCCCGCTGTCGCCCTTCGTGGCCTATTTCGTGTCCTTCGTGGCTTTGCTGTCGTTCTCTCTCGCTCTCGCTTTCCCTCGTCGTCGTCGTCGCCGTCGCTGTCGTTGCCGTCGTCGTCGACGTCGTCGTCGTCGTCGTCGTGGTCGGTCCCCTGTCCGTCCCTCTTGGGGTCGGGTCGACGGTCCGCGGCCGCCCCGCCGATCAGCGCTGCCACTGGCCAGGCCGACGGTCCGCGGCCGCCCCGCCGATTGCCGGGGCCTGGCCTGCAGGGAAGAAAGGTATACCCCCAAAAGGGGTTCGATCGAAGACGAAAAGGGCGGATATCGAGGGTTTGGGAAATTCGCGTTATTCGACACTCGAGCAGATAAGGGCGAACTTTCTTAAAAGTATTGTTGTCGTTGTTGTTGTTGTTGTTGTTGTTGGTGTTGGTGGTGGTGGTGGTGGTGGTAGTGGTAGTGGTAGTGTTGTTGTTGTTGTTGATGATGATGATGATGATGATGTTGTTGTTGTTGTTGAATATTATTACTTCTAAAGAATAATTATTGTTGGGCCCCCTGGTGCACGCCCCCCTCGCCGCGCCTAGGCCGCAACCACATTTTCATCATTCTCGTGAGGAAGTCTCAGGCAAAACGGGGGAGTCCGGATCCGGTTGTTTTGTTGACGCCCGCTTTCCCTGTCAATAAACAATATAAAATGACATGTCTTGTTCTAACATAACCAAACTTCAAGAATCCTTTGCAACAAATTACACGAAGTGCACACTCGCGCGCGCAAGATGAAATCCTTCCAAAACCTTAGTTTTCGTAGCGATTTTAACGTAAAAACATGAAAACCCAATGGTTTTTCAAACAAAAAGTTTCAAGAATTCATCCCGCGCGCTCTTGCGGATTTCTTAGGAAACCCAATACTTTTTCAACATTTCTGTCAAACGGGCTCTTGCGAGCAACTTTTTCACGTGCTTCGAACTTCTGCAACAACGGTTGCGCACCTGCCAGGGCCATCATCCCTGTCCAATAATACCATGCGGGACACATTCGTTTTTTCTTCGCGCGCGCACGCCGTCGTCGTCGGCCGCGGGGCCCTGAATAGTAGCCACGGTCGTCCGCATGCCACGAAGTGAAGTGTCCGAACGTCATAGGGCGGGAAGCTGGGTGTGGGTGGTGGCGAAGAGTCGTTTGGAAATTTGGTAGAGCTTGAACCGGCCCCCCCACAAAGTGGGGGTATTGCCCGCCTCCTATGAAAACCCTGGCACTGGTGAGAACGGAGTGTCCCCACGTGCTAGTAATTGTTGTTGTTGTTGTCTAAAGAATAATTATTGTTGGGACCCCTGGTGCACGGCCCCCCTGCGCCGCCTAGGCCGCAGCTACATTTTCATCATTTTCGTGAGGAAGCCTCAGGTAATTCGATGTGATCAAGATCCGGTTGTTTTGTTCCCCCCCGCTTTCCCTTGCAAAAAACACTATAAAATGACATTTCTTGTTCTAATATAATCAAATTTCAAGAATCCTTTGCAAAAAATAAGGTAAAGTGGACATTCGCGCGCGCAAGACGAAATCCTTCCAAAAGCTTAGTGTTCGGAGCGATTTCAACATAAAAACATCAAAAAACTAATGGTTTTTCAACAAAAAAATGTCAAAATCTCATCCCGCGCGCTCTTGCGGATTCGTAGGAAACCCAACACTTTTTAAACATTTCTGTCAAACGGGCTTTTGCGAGCAACTTTTTCGAACTTCTGCGACAACGGTTGCGCACCTGCCAGGGCCATCATCCCTGTCAAATAATACCATGCGGGACACATTCGTTTTTTCTTCGCGCGCGCACGCCGAAATCTCCATCGGAACAACCATCGGGACAACCATCGGGACAACCATCGGGACAACCATCGGAACAACCATCGGGACAACCATCGGGACAATCATCGGGACAGTCATCGGGACAACGATCGGGACAAGCACAACCATCAGGACAACCATCGGGACAATCATCGGGACAACGATCGGGACAACCACAACCATCAGGACAACCATCGGGACAACCATCGAGACAACCATCGGGACAACCATATCCTCTCTCTCTTGTGTATTCCCACATCCCTCAGGAATTTGCCCTAAAGATGTGATCAACTATCTTGTGAGTACGTATCATGTGTATCATGTGTATCATGTACCATATGCATCCTATGCAACAGATGTTCTGTGGAAGGCTTCACAACTTCTGTGGGTTAACAAGGCTTAACAACTTCTGTGGGTGTACGAACGTAGGCTTAACAACTTCTGTGGGTGTGTACTCCACGCCAGTGTAGTAGCCACGGTCGTCCGCAGGCCACGAAGTGAAGTGTCCGAACGTCATAGGGCGGGAAGCTGGGTGTGGGTGGTGGCGAAGAGTCGTGTGGATATTTGGTAGAGCTTGCACTGCCCCCCCACAAAGTGGGGGTATTGGCTGGCGTCGCATGAAAACCCTGGCACTGGTGAGAACACTGAGCGTTCGGGTAAAGTGATTGTTGTTGTTGTTGTTGTTGTTGTTGGTGTTGGTGTTGGTGTTGGTGTTGGTGTTGGTGTTGGTGTTGGTGTTGTGGTGGTGGTGGTGGTGGTGTGTGGTGGTGTTGGTGGTGGTGGTGGTGGTTGTGCTTTGGTGGTGGCGTGGTGGTGGTTTGTGGTGGTGGTGGTGGTGGGTTTTGGTGGCTGTGGTGGTTTAGTGGGGGTTTGTGGTGGTGGTGGTGGTGGTGGTGGGTTGCGGTGGTAGCGGTGGTTTGTGGAGGTGGTGCTGGTGGTGGTGGTGGTGGTGGTGGTTTGTGCTGCTGGTAGTGGTGGTGGTGGTGGCGTGGTAGACTGTGGTGGCGGTGGTGGTGTGAGTGGTAGTGGGTTTTTGCGGTGGTGGTTGTGGTGCTGAGTTGCAGTGGTGGTTGTGGTGGTGGTGGAAATGGTGGCTGTAGTGGTGGTGGTGGTGGGTTGAGGTGGTGGTGGTGGGTTGAGGTGGTGGTGGTGGTGCTGGTAGTGGTGGTAATCGTCGCTGCGTCCCCGCCGGTCGCCAGCGCCGCCGCCAGTGCTGCTGGCCGCCGCCAGCGCTGGCGCCGGCGCCGGCGCGGGGGGGGAGGGGTTGGACCCCCCTGGCCCCTTGGGCTGCGTCCCCGCCGTCGGCGCTGCTTGCGCTCGCCGGCGCCGGCGCCGGGCGCCAGGGGGGGGTTTGAACCCCCCCCCCGGGAGGGGTGGGGTGGGGGGGTTCGGGAGGGGTGGGGGGGGTGGGGGGGGGGTCCCCCTGGTTTTGATCGACGGCGCCGAGTGTTGGGGGGGGGCCCACCCCCCGGTTCGAAACGCGCTGCCAAATGTTCCCAAGGCAAACGCCCGTGAAACGCGCTCTCCCTGGCATCGATGTCGACGTTTAGATATTGATGTTGGCGCAGACGTTTTGACATTTTTTGATACCGCGCGCAACAGCAACATAGAAGGGGAAAGCTGCTTTTGATGCTGGACAGGGCGACAGTGACATGGCGACGGTTTCCGACGAGATCAAATCGGCCGCCAGGTGCGAGGCCTTTTGCCAGTATTTCTCCTTTCCCCAGCTCCTCGGGCCAGCGCCCGCGTCGGCGGCGGCTGGCGGCGGCTGCGGGGACGACGACTTCCTTTTCTGGGCCAGCGCCAGCGCCTGCGGCGGCGGGCGGCGGCGGCGGGGAGCGTCGACGAGGACGACGGTGGTGGTGGTGTGGGTTGTGGTGGTGGTGGTGGTGGTAGCGGTGGTGGTGGTTGATGATGGTGGCGTGGTGGTGTGTTGTTGTTGTTGTTGTTGTTGTTGTTGTTGTTGTTGTTGTTGTTGATGTTGATGTTGATGTTGATGTTGTTGTTGTTGTTGTTGATGCTGTTGTTGTTGTTGGTGGTGTTGTTGGTGTTGTTGTTGTTGTTGTTGTTGTTGTTGTTGTTGTTGTTGTTGTTATTGTTGTTGTTGTTGTTGTTGTTGTTGTTGTTGTTGTTGAATTCTCACCTCTGAAGAATAGTTATTGGCGATCCCCCCGCCGGTGCATACTGTTCTTTCTCAATCAAAGTGTGCCCCTCGACGCTCGCACCCTGTTTTTGGACAGGGGAAGTCTTCCTCCTCAAAATGGGCCCCTGGCCCCCGAGTTACAACAACAATGGCTCCCGCTTGGGACTTCCTCACAATTTAGCCAGGGCCCCCGCTCCCGCCCGACACTTCTTCGCATTTTAGTCAGGAATCGCGATCTCGCTTGGGACTTTTTTACAATTTATTCAGGAATCGCTCTCCCGGCGCTGTGGAGTCGTGCTCTCGCTGGAGACTTGCTTGCAACTTACTGAAGAATGGCCTTGCGTTGGCATTTCTTGCAATTTGCCCAAGCGCCGCGCTCCCGACACCCAGGCACCCAGGAGTCGCGCCAGTTGTGGCCCCATGTGCATGGCCTTCGTGGCTCCGCTGTCGCCATTTGTGTCCCTCTCACTGTCCTGCGTGGCCCAGTTGTTACCTTCAGTGGCCCCAGATTTGCCTTTTGTGGCCCCGCATTACCTGCGCTTCGTGGCCCACGCTCGTTCGCGTTCTTCGTGGCCCCATACGCATTCCCTTCGTGTCCCCGCTGTCGCCCTTCGTGGCCTACTTCGTGCCCTTCGTGGCCCTGCTGTCGTTCTCTCTTGCTCTCGCTTTCGCTCGTCGTCGCCGTCGTCGTCGTCGCCGTCTTCGACGTCGTCGTCGTCGTCGTGGTCGGTCCCCTGTCCGTCCCTCTTGGGGTCGGGTCGACGGTCCGCGGCCGCCCCGCCGATCAGCGCTGCCACTGGCCAGGCCGACGGTCCGCGGCCGCCCCGCCGCTTGCCGGGGCCTAGCCTGCAGGAAAGAAAGATATACCCCCCAAAAGGGGTTCGATCGAAGACGACGAGGGTGAGTATCGAGGGTTTGGGAAATACGCGTTATTGGACACTCGAGCGTGTAAGGGCGAACAGTATTAAACTTGCCGTTGTCGTTGTCGTTGTCGTTGTCGTTGTCGTTGATGTTGTTGTTGTTGTTGTTGCTGCTGCTGCTGCTGTTGCTGTTGTTGTTGTTGTTGTAGTTGTTGTTGTTGTTGAACATTATTACTTCTAAAGAATAATTATTGTTGGGGCCCCTGGTGCATGGCCCCCCCGCCGCGCCTCGGCCGCAGCCTCATTTTCATCATTTTCGTGAGGAAGTCTCAGGCAAAACGGGTTGGTCCGGATCCGGTTGTGTTGTTACGATCGGTTTTCCCTTGCAAAAAATAAGCTAAAGTGGACATTTCTTGTTCTAACATAACCAAACTTCAAGAATCCCTTGCAAAAAAATAAGGTAAAGTGGACATTCGCGCGCGCAAGACGAAATCCTTCCAAAACCTTAGTTTTCGTAGCGATTTTAACATAAAACATCAAAAAACCAATGGTTTTTCAAAAAAAAATTGTCAAAATTTCATCCCGCGCGCTCTTGCGGATTCGTAGGAAACCCAACACTTTTTAATCATTTCTGTCAAACGGGCTTTTGCGAGCAACTTTTTCGAACTTCTGCAACAACGGTTGCGCACCTGCCAGGGCCATCATCCCTGTCAAATAATACCATGCGGGACACATTCGTTTTTTCTTCGCGCGCGCACGCCGTCGTCGTCGGCCGCGGGGCCCTGAATAGTAGCCACGGTCGTCCGCATGCCACGAAGTGAAGTGTCCGAACGTCATAGGGCGGGAAGCTGGGTGTGGGTGGTGGCGAAGAGTCGTTTGGAAATTTGGTAGAGCTTGAACCGGCCCCCCCACAAAGTGGGGGTATTGCCCGCCTCCTATGAAAACCCTGGCACTGGTGAGAACGGAGTGTCCCCACGTGCTAGTAATTGTTGTTGTTGTTGTTGTTGTTGTTGTTGTTGTTGTTGTTGTTGTTGAAGATTATTACTTCTAAAGAATAATTATTGTTGGGGCCCCTGGTGCACGACCCCCCCGCCGCGCCTAGGCCGCAGCCTCATTTTCATCATTTTCGTGAGGAAGTCTCAGGCAAAACGGGGGAGTCCGGATCCTGTTGTGTTGTTGCGATCGGTTTTCCCTTGCAAAAAAAAGCTAAAGTGGACATTTCTTGTTCTAACATAACCAAACTTCAAGAATCCCTTGCAAAAAAATAAGGTAAAGTGGACATTCGCGCGCGCAAGACGAAATCCTTCCAAAACCTTAGTGTTCGAAGCGATTTTAACATAAAAACATCAAAAAAAACCAATGGTTTTTCAAAAAAAAAATGTCAAAATTTCATCCCGCGCGCTCTTGCGGATTCGTAGGAAACCCAACACTTTTTAAACATTTCTGTCAAACGGGCTTTTGCGAGCAACTTTTTCGAACTTCTGCAACAACGGTTGCGCACCTGCCAGGGCCATCATCCCTGTCAAATAATACCATGCGGGACACATTCGTTTTTTCTTCGCGCGCGCACGCCGTCGTCGTCGGCCGCGGGGCCCTGAATAGTAGCCACGGTCGTCCGCATGCCACGAAGTGAAGTGTCCGAACGTCATAGGGCGGGAAGCTGGGTGTGGGTGGTGGCGAAGAGTCGTTTGGAAATTTGGTAGAGCTTGAACCGGCCCCCCCACAAAGTGGGGGTATTGCCCGCCTCCTATGAAAACCCTGGCACTGGTGAGAACGGTGTGTCCCCACGTGCTAGTAATTGTTGTTGTTGTTGTTGTTGAACATTATTACTTCTAAAGAATAATTATTGTTGGGGCCCCTGGTGCACGACCCCCCCGCCGCGCCTAGGCCGCAGCCTCATTTTCATCATTTTCGTGAGGAAGTCTCAGGCAAAACGGGGGAGTCCGGATCCGGTTGTGTTGTTACGATCGGTTTTCCCTTGCAAAAAATAAGCTAAAGTGGACATTTCTTGTTCTAACATAACCAAACTTCAAGAATCCCTTGCAAAAAATAAGGTAAAGTGGACATTCGCGCGCGCAAGACGAAATCCTTCCAAAACCTTAGTTTTCGTAGCGATTTAAACATAAAAACATCAAAAAAAAAAAAAAACAATGGTTTTTCAAAAAAAAATGACAAAATTTCATCCCGCGCGCTCTTGCGGATTCGTAGGAAACCCAACACTTTTTAATACATTTCTGTCAAACGGGTTTTTGCGAGCAACTTTTTCGAACTTCTGCAACAACGGTTGCGCACCTGCCAGGGCCATCATCCCTGTCAAATAATACCATGCGGGACACATTCGTTTTTTCTTCGCGCGCGCACGCCGTCGTCGTCGGCCGCGGGGCCCTGAATAGTAGCCACGGTCGTCCGCATGCCACGAAGTGAAGTGTCCGAACGTCATAGGGCGGGAAGCTGGGTGTGGGTGGTGGCGAAGAGTCGTTTGGAAATTTGGTAGAGCTTGAACCGGCCCCCCCACAAAGTGGGGGTATTGCCCGCCTCCTATGAAAACCCTGGCACTGGTGAGAACGGAGTGTCCCCACGTGCTAGTAATTGTTGTTGTTGTTGTTGTTGTTGTTGTTGTTGTTGTTGTTGTTGTTGTTGTTGTTGTTGTTGTTGTTGTTTGTGGTGGTGGTGGTGGTGGTGGTGGTTTGGTGGTGGCGTGGTGGTGGTTCGTGGTGGTGGTGGTGGTGGGTTTTGGTGGTGGTGGTGGTGGTTTGGTGGTGGTGTGGTGGTGGTTTGTGGTGGTGGTGGTGGGTTGCGGTGATGGCGGTGGTTTGTGGAGGTGGTGCTGGTGGTGGTGGTTTGTGATGCTGGTAGTGGTGGTGGTGGTGGCGTTGTAGATTGTGGCGGTGGTGGTGTGAGTGGTAGTGGGTTCTTGTGGTGGTGGTTGTGGTGCTGAGTTGTGGTGCTGAGTTGTGGTGGTGGAAATGGTGACTGTAGTGGTGGTGCTGGTAGTGGTGGTAATCGTCGCTGCGTCCCCGCCGTCGCCAGCGCCGCCGCCAGCGCTGCTGGCCGCCGCCAGCGCTGGCGCCGGCGCCGGCGCGGGGGGGGGAGGTGTTTGACCCCCCCGCCCCCCTTGGGCTGCCTCTGGTCATCGTCGCTGCGTCCCCGCTGTCGGCGCTGCTGGCGCCCGCCAGCGCCGGCGCCGGGCGCCAGAACGCGCCGCCGGATGTTCACAAGGCAAACGCCCGTGAAACGCACTCTCTCTGACATCGATGATGTTGACGCAGACGTTTTGACATTTTTTAATACCGCGCGCAACAGCAAAATAGAGGGGGAAAATTGCTTTTGATGCTGGACAGGGCGACGGTGACATGGCGACGGTTGTCGACGAGATCAGACCGGCCGCCAGGTGCGAGGCCCTGCGCCACTTCCGCTTGCCGCAGGGCGTTTTCAACATCCGCAAACTGTGTTCAGTGTTGCCCGCGGTCGCCCCACGTGTTCATTGTGATGCAGACGGTCCTGCTCCAGAGCGTCTTCAACAATACAGCATTTCGTGAAAAGCCAGATTTTATGGTGATCAGAAATGCGTTGTCCGCCGGCGACCTTTTGCTGGTTTCGCAACACATAGGACATCGGCAACGCATGCCCAACGCCATCGTCGAGGAGAGCATGACATGCGGTGTGGAGCATGAGGGTTCGAAGATTTCCCGTATTAGAGTGTCAGTATGAATTCAAATATTGAGGCCAGATGGGGGCCGAACGCTTCTATGCGGGAGGTCCCTCTTTTAGGGCGGACAGCTCACATTCGACGGGAGGGTGCCGTCATAATTTCCGTGGTGCATTCGGGAAACGACTGGAGTGTTTGCCAAGCGCAAGAAAGCGTTTTCTCATTCATCCGTTGGCCTGGCGTGGCGAGAAACCCCACCATGCATGGTGCGTGCATGTTAGCCAAGTTGGTGTATTCTTTGGGTTCGATTCGGGTTCTTCGTGGAAGCAGCGTTTGGCGGTATGCGTTCCAATGTAGATGTTTCACGGCGCGTGCTGGGCATAGTTTGTCCGTGCATATCTCGCGTCGCAAGATCGACGTTTTGTGTAGAGCCGCAGCGCTACCGTTTTCCGACATTATCGTTGCCAGGCAGATTGCGCTGCGTGGGCAAGTTGCAGACAGCGGCGCGGCCCCGTTAGTCAGTGCGGGGACTTGCTGTGCAACCTTGCTGGCACCCCGTGCAACTGAGCGACCAAACATCAACCAGGTCGCCCACGGCAGGAATTGGCGACATCTGTGGTTGGTAGGATTCGTTTATCACTCGAACGGCGTGCAGCATCCGCTAATGGTCGTGCTGCTTATGCTGTCCACGCGCCCCTCCGGATGCCTGGCCGCGCCCGCTCTTTCTTCACTTTTGTTTCCTCCCTCCTTGCTCGCTCCCTCCCTTGCTCCCGCCCTCCTTCCCGTCCATGTCACTCCCGAGCGTCCCCGCTCCCTTCCCCCTCCTCGCCTGACTCCCCCATGTGGTCCCCTCGTACCGATTTCCCTCATTCCTCCTCGTTCCTCGTCCGCGATTTGGCCACTTCCATGTCCGTCTCCTCCTCCTCCTCCTTCCCCCCCTCCCCGCCCGCTCTTCCCCCTGCGTCCTCCCCCCCTCCTCCTCTCCTCCCCCCCCTCTCCCCCCTTCCTCCGCGACCCTCCCCTGTCCACCTCCGCCTCCGTCCTGCTCCCCTCCCTCGCCCCCATCGCTCTTCTTTTTTTTTTTTCTCTCTCTCTCTCTCTCTCTCTCTCTCTGTTTCAATCCCAGCATGCCCCCATCTTCGGAGGAGGATGAGGAGGAAAGGCAGGAGGAGGAGGAGGAGGAACGGGAGGAGGAGGAGGAGGAGGAGGAGGAGGAGGAGGAGGAGGAGGAACGGGAGGAGGAGGAACGGGAGGAGGAGGAGGAGGAGGAGGAAGAAGAGGAGGACTACTGCAGCTCGCCCCCCCTCCGGCCGCCCCCGCTCCACCCAGCGAGGTGGACTGGGACGGGGACGAGTTCGTCGTCATCGCCAGCGATGGCGTCTGGGACGTGCTGTCGGACAGGCCGGCTCGGGGAGGGCACCGTGCCGCCTCCTCCTCCTCCTCCTCCTCCTCCTCCTCCTCCTCCTCCTCCTCCTCCTCCTCCTCCTCCCCCCTCGGCCAACTTTTCGCTATAAAAAATCAGGACGGCCAATTTTTCGCTATCTTCGGCCCCTGGGGGCCCTCGCCTGGCCCTGGGACCGTCAAGAAACGGGTCCAGATGAAAAACTGGCCCCAGGGAAAGGGTCTGGACTTCCAGGGACGCCGCACTGAAAAAATCTGGTCGTCGCATGTCTGGGGAGCGAGACTCCCCGTTTCCTCGCCCTCGGTTCCGCTTATCCTTGGCCGTGAAGAAGCTATAGCCGTTGCGGTGAAGGCGGCCGACCGTTGCGTGGGACCTGGGTCTGGGGTTCAAATCTCGTCGGGGATCTATTGGCCCAGGTCAATCCAGACCCGGGCCAGTCAGGTTGCGCAGGATCCTGCAAGATCCTGCAGGATCCTGCACCCGAGCCCCGGTCGGTGCGCCCCTGGCTCCGCAGGATCCTGCAAGATACGGCGCTCTGGCTGGCCCCCGTTTCTGCATGGACCCCCCGTCTCCCGAGCCCCGATCTCGGAGCCTCGGGATCCCTCCATTGTTCCTGGGGCGGGCGGGCCCGTCCTCGGCTGTGGCCTCTGTGCCGTGCCTGGGGAGCGACCCGCCTTCTGGGGCGGACGGCCCCTGCTGGGGCCCGGGCGCCGCCTCCAGTGGTGCCGGCGGGCCGAAGGCCGGGAGCCGCCCGCGGACGGGCGCCCCACGAAGCGCTGGCGCCCGGTGCGGCTGCGGGCCGCCACCCTTTGCTTCGTTTCGCGGCCAGCCTCGTCAGTTTCTGCTCTCGGCGGGGTCATCGGAGCCTCGGGTCCTCCTCGTCGTCGTCGTCGTCCTCCTCCTCCTCCTCCTGCTCTTCCTCCCCTCCTCCTCCTCCTCCTCCTCCTCCTCCTCCTCCTCCTCCTCCTCCTCCTCCCCCTCCGAACCGCGCGCATCCACCCAGAGGTCTGCGGCGGCGGCACGTCGCGGTGATGGCCGAAGATCTGGTGCCCCTGCCAGCGCTGGACACCCCCGCGGAGGAGCTGGGCGATCTCTCCTTTGGGAGGGGCGTGCGCAGGATCTCTGGAGTGCACTGTGCATGGTCTAGCCGATCCTGAGCAAGCTCATCCAGGCCGCCGCCAGGGACCTTCGGATGCCGTGCCCCGTGGGCTCGGAGGCGAGCCGCCGCAAGCGCGCCAGCGGCAGCCTGCAGGCCCAGACGAAGAGATACCGCTGCGTCGGCAAGTGGAGCGTGCTGGAGTCGGCGCCCACGCCACCCCGCTCGCCGCAGCGTGGCGCGGCGCAGCCGAGCCAGGGGCGCGTCCTGGGTGCCCGTGCCGACGGCCGATCCACTGCAGGGTGAGGGTGTGGGGCGCACGGCGGCGAGGAGGAGGAGGAGGAGGAGGAAGAGGAGGAGGAGGAGGAGGAGGAGGAGGAGGAGGAG
>CAUYUJ010022555.1:0-60000 GCA_963575745.1 Prorocentrum cordatum
CACCCCAGCACGACCACACCCCAGCACGACCACACCCCAGCACGACCACACCCTAGCAAGACCACACCCCAGCACGACCACACCCCAGCACGACCACACCACAGCACGACCACACCCCAGCACGACCACGCCCCAGCACGACCACGCCCCAGCACGACCACGCCCCAGCACGACCACGCCCCAGCACGACCACGCCACAGCACGACCACACCCCAGCACGACCACACCCCAGCACGACCACACCCCAGCACGACCACACCCCAGCAGGACCCCACCCCAGCACGACCCCACCCCAGCAAGACCACACCCCAGCACGACCACACCCCAGCACGACCTCACCACAGCACGACCACACCCCAGCACGACCACGCCCCAGCACGACCATGCCCCAGCACGATCACGCCCCAGCACGACCACCCCCCAGCACGACCACCCCCCCAGCACGACCACACCCCAGCACGACCACCCCCCAGCACGACCACACCCCAGCACGACCACTCCCCAGCACGACCACACTGCCTTGGTTGAGTGGTTGCCTGTCGTCGTGGAATGTTTCGTGGGGTGTCTCGTGGAATGTTTCGCGGGGTGTCTCGTGGAATGTTTCGTGAGGTGTCTCGCGGAATGTTTTGTGAGGTGTCTCGTGGGATGTTTCGTGAGGTGTCTCGTGGGATGTTTCGTGAGGTGTTGCCCCGTTGGGTATCGTGAAAACGTGCCCATGCTCCACATGTCTATATCCCTTTCCGGGTTCGTGGGTCCATCATGTTCATAATTTGTTGAGGATGTCTCGAGCGAAACGCTGGTTTCTGCAAACTTGGGGATGTCTCGAGCGGGGGCCTCGTGGGGGGCCAGAATTCAGAGGATGTCTCAGGCGAAATGCTTGTTTTCACGTCCCGCTCGCAGGAATTCCGAGGATGTCTCGCGCGTGCAGCGTCCCGCGCGTAGGAATTCAGATGATTTTGACAGGATGTCTCGAGCGAAACGCTTGTCCCCAGCACGTTCCGTAGCGCGTCACCTTGGCACGTCCCGCGGTGCGACCCCATGGCACGTCCCCTGGCACGTCGCCTGGCGCATCCCTTGGGACGTTTCGCGGCGCGTCCTCCTGGCATGTCCCCTTGTCTATTAGCTCTGGGGCAGCTACTATGTGTTCAGGCAGCTCGAGCTTAAGATCCAGATCAGATCGGTCAGGACTCGGATGCAAAGGAGGACTCGATCCACGAGGCTATAGAGCACAATCGCGCCATGGCACATCGCAATTCAGCACGGCGCAGCACAGCACTGATTTCGGCACGGTACATCAAGGTCGATGCACTCAGCATTGCAACTTGGCACGTTCCTTGGCACGTTCCGTGGCGCGTCCTTTGGCGAGTCCCCCTGGCACGTCGCGTCGCGCGTCCCCTGGCACATCCCGTGGCACATCCATTGGCACGTTCCGTAGCGCGTCCCCTTGGCACGTCCAGCGGTGCGACCCCATGGCACGTCCCCTGGCACGTCGCCTGGCGCATCCCTTGGGACGTTTCGCGGCGCGTCCTCCTGGCATGTTCCCCTGTCCATTAGCTCTGGGGCAGCTACTATGTGTTCAGGCAGCTCGAGCTTAAGATCGAGATCAGTTCGGTCAGGACTCGGATGCAAAGGAGGACTCGATCCACGTGGCTATAGAGCACAGTCGCGCCATGGCACGTCGCAATTCAGCACGGCGCAGCACAGCACAGCCCTCGGCAGGGTACATCAAGATCGATACTGTCTGTATTGCATTTGCCCGTCACCCAATCAGGTGTCTTTGAAAACGCTGCCATGTGTTACAGTTCTACATTCCTTTCCGGGTTCGTGGGTCGATCATGTTCAGACTTTGTTGAGGATGTCTCGAGCGAAACGTTGGTTTTGCAGAGTTGGGGATGTCTCGCGCGAAACGCTGGTTTTCAGAATTTGTTGAGAATGTCTCGAGCGAAACGCTGGTTTTGCAGAGCCGACCGCGACGCGGAAAAGCGCACCGCGCGCAGGAATTCCGATGATGTTTCGCGCGTGCCGCGTCCCGCGCGCATGAATTTCGAGGATGTCTCGACTAATTCGTTTGTTTTGCTAGGATTTCCTTGAATTTTGGCAGAATGTCTCCAGCGAAATGCTTGTCTTTCATAATTTGTTGAAGACGTTTCGAGCGAAACGCTGGTTTTACAAAATTGGGGGATGTCTCGAGCGGCGGCCTCGTGGGGTGCCGCGTGGGGGTCCAGAATTCAGAGGATGTCTCAGGCGAAATGGTTGTTTTCACGTCCCGCTCGCAAGAATTCCGAGGATGTCTCGCGCGTGCCGCGTCCCGCGCGCAGGAATTCTGAGGATGTTGGCAGGATGTCTCGAGCGAAACGCTTGTCCCCAGCACGTTCCGTAGCGCGTCCCCTTGGCACGTCCCGCGGTGCGTCCCCATGGCACGTCCCTTGGCACGTCGCTTGGCGGGTCTCTTGAGACGTTCCGCGTCGCGTCCTCCTGGCATGCCCCCTTGTCCATTAGCTCTGGGGCAGCTACTATGTGTTCAGGCAGCTCGAGCTTAAGATCCAGATCAGTTCGGTCAGGACTCGGATGCAAAGGAGGACTCGATCCACGAGGCTATAGAGCACAATCGCGGCATGGCACATCGCAATTCAGCACGGCGCAGCACAGCACAGATTTCGGCACGGTACATCAAGATCGATACACTCAGCATTGCAACTTGGCACGTTGGCACGTTCCGTGGCGCGTCCCTTGGCGAGTCTCCCTGGCACGTCGCGTGGCGCGTCCCCTGGCACATCCCGTGGCACATCCATTGGCACGTTCCGTAGCGCGTCCCCTTGGCACGTCCCGCGGTGCGACCCCATGGCATGTCCCCTGGCACGTCGCCTGGCGCATCCCTTGGGACGTTTCGCGGCGCGTCCTCCTGACATGCTCCCCTGTCCATCAGCTCTGGGGCAGCTACTATGTGTTCAGGCAGCTCGAGCTTAAGATCCAGATCAGTTCGGTCAGGACTCGGATGCAAAGGAGGACTCGATCCATGACGCTATAGAGCACATTCGCGGCATGGCACATCGCAATTCAGCACGGTGCAGCACAGCACAGCCCTCGGCAGGGTACATCGAGATCGATACATTCAGCATTGCATTTGCCCGTCACCCAATCAGGTGTCTTTGAAAACGCTGCCATGTGTTACAGTTCTATATTCCTTTCCGGGTTCGTGGGTCGATCATGTTTTCATGTGTCCAGTCCGCCCAGGCGGATTTCTAGCATGAGGTGGCCTGTCCATTGGCACGTTCCGTAGCCCGTCCCCTGGGCACGTCCCGCGGTGCGTCCCACGGCACGTCCCCTGGCACGTCGCCTGGCGCGTCCCTTGGGACGTTCCGCTGCGCGTCCTCCTAGCATGTCCCCCTGTCAGTTAGCTCTGGGTCAGCTACTATGTGCTCAGGCAGCTCGAGCTTCAGATCCAGATCAGTTCGATCAGGACTCGGATGCAAAGGAGGACTCGATCCATAATGCTAAAGAGCTCAATCACGGCATGCCACATCCCAGTTAATTCAACACGGCGCAGCACAGCACAGCCTTCGGCACGGTACATCAAGATCGATACACTGCACATTGCAACGTGGCACGTTCCTTGGCACGTTCCGTGGCGGGTCCCGCGGCGAGTCCCTTTGGCACGTTGCGCGGCGCGTCCCGTGGCACGTCCCGTGGCACGTCCATTGGCACGTTCCGTAGCGCGTCCCCTTGGCACGTCCCGCGGTGCGTCCCACGGCACGTCCCCTGGCACGTCCCCTGGCACATCATCGACCCACGAACCCAGAAAGGAATATAGAAATGTAAGGTATGGCAACGTTTCGAAGACACCTGATTGGGCGACGGGCAAATGCAATGCTGAGAGTATCGATCTTGATATACCGTGCCGAGGGCTGTGCTGTGTTGCGCCGTGCTGAACTGCGATGTGCCGTGTCGCGATTGAGCTCTAGACCCCCCGCCTTTGCGGCCCACGAGGGGCACGAACTGGTGCACGCTTCTTCGCCCCCCCCCCCCGCTTGGACAAACTTGTTGCATTCTTCGCGGTAGCGCCCAGGACACCCCTCGTTCGATGCTCGTTTTTGGAGACCTTCCTGGGGCCCACCTAATGGATCTGTTCGACTCAGCTTCGACTCAAGTCCGACTCAGGTTCGCCTCAGATTCGACTCAGGTTCGACCCAGAATGAGCATCCAACCCTCGCCCCAGCCCCCCTACGTGCCGTGCAGGTGAGAATTCGCCTCTCTGAGCATTCCCCCGACGTCGCCGGCACGAAGCGCGACGTGACACCTTTTGTCACGCCCCTGCAGTCGCCAGGGGAAAAGAAGTGAAGTTGGTTTTCATCGCCCCCATGTAGGCTCAGATCGGGTCCCTATCGGGCATATCCCTTTATTGTGAAGAACATATAAGAGTACAAGTAGAAGACTACTTTGGTGACGATTTTTCGTTCTCTTTTGATTGCTTTTGTTCCCGGAAAGGGCTCGAGCCCAGGGTTCTCTTTTAGTTTGTTTCCCCCCGGTTTCGACGGGAAGAGGGCCGGCGAAATTATTCTGCGATAAATTACGTGCGGGAAGAGGGCCGGCGAATTAAAATGTGAGGATGTCTCGAGCGAAACGCTTGTTTTTCCCGGAAAGGGCATGAGCCCAGGGTTCTCTTTTAGTGGGTAAACCTGTCCCCCGGTGCCAACTTGAAGGAGGCCGGCGAATTTTTTCCCTGATAAATAACGAGGTCGAAGGAGGCCGGCGAATTAAGATTTGAGGATGTCTCGAGCGAAATGCTTGTTTTTGCAATCCCGATCGAAATAAATCACAGGGTGCGGGCCCTTTTTCGTGTGTTGAGGATGTCTCGAGCGAAACGCTTGCTCCGCAGAGTTTGCCGAGGATGTCTCGAGCGAAACGCTTGTTTTGCAGAGCCGACCGCGACGCGGAAAAGCGCCCCGCGCGAAGGAATTTCGATGATGTCTCGACTAATTCTTTGTTTTTGTACGATTTCCTGGAATTTTGGCAGGATGTCTCGAGCGAAATGCACGACCCCACCCTAGCACGACCATACCCCAGCACGACCACACCCCAGCACGACCAGACCCCAGCACGACCCCACCCCAGCACGACCCCACCCCAGCACGACCATACCCCAGCACGACCACACCCCAGCACGACCCGACCCAGCACGACCCTACCCCAGCAAGACCACACCCCAGCACGACCACACCCCAGCACGACCTCACCACAGCACGACCACACCCCAGCACGACCACGCCCCAGCACGACCACGCCCCAGCACGACCACGCCCCAGCACGACACCCCCCCACGCCGCAGCACGACACACCCCCTGCCAGACGACACGACCACCCCAGCACGACGCCCCAGCACGACCAACACCCCAGCACGACCACACCCCAGCACGACCACACCCCAGCACGACCCCACCCAGCACGACCCACCCCAGCACGACCATCACCCCAGCACGACCACACCCCAGCACGACCTCACCACAGCACGACCACACCCCAGCACGACCACGCCCCAGCACGACCACGCCCCAGCACGACCACGCCCCAGCACGACCACGCCCCAGCACGCCCCAGACCCCCACCAGCACGACCACCCCCCAGCACGACCACCCCCCAGCACGACCACCCCCCAGCACGACCACACCCCAGCACGACCACTCCCCAGCACGACCACACCGCCTTGGTTGAGTGGTTGCCTGTCGTCGTGGAATGTTTCGTGGGGTGTCTCGTGGAATGTTTCGCGGGGTGCCTCGTGAAATGTTTCGTGAGGTGTCTCGTGGAATGTTCGTGAGGTGTCTCGTGGGATGTTTCGTGAGGTGTCTCGTGGGATGTTTCGTGAGGTGTTGCCCCGTTGGGTATCGTGAAAACGTGCCCATGCTCCACATGTCTATATCCCTTTCCGGGTTCGTGGGTCCATCATGTTCAGATTTTATTGAGGATGTCTCGAGCGAAACGCTGGTTTTGCAGAGTTGGGGATGTCTCGAGCGAAACGCTTGTTTTCAAAATTTGTTGAGGATGTCTCGAGCGAAACGCTGGTTTTGCAGAGCCGACCGCGACGCGGAAAAGCGCCCCTCGCGCAGGAATTCCGATGATGTTTCGCGCGTGCCGCGTCCCGCGCGCATGAATTTCGAGGATGTCTCGACTAATTCGTTTGTTTTGCTAGGATTTCCTTACATGTTTGCAGAATGTCTCGAGCGAAATGCTTGTCTTTCATAATTTGTTGAAGACGTTCGAGCGAAACGCTGGTTTTGCAAAATTGGGGGATGTCTCGAGCGGGGACCTCGTGGGGGGCCTCGTGGGGGTCCAGAATTCAGAGGATATCTCATGCGAAATGATTGTTTTCACCTCCCGCTCGCAAGAATTCCGAGGTTGTCTCGCGCGTGCCGCGTCCCGCGCGCAGGAATTCTGAGGATATTGGCAGGATGTCTCGAGCGAAACGCTTGTCCCCAGCACGTTCCGTAGCGCGTCCCCTTGGCACGTCCCGCGGTGCGTCCCCATGGCACGTCCCTTGGCATGTCGCTTGGCGGGTCCCTTGAGACGTTCCGCGTCGCGTCCTCCTGGCATGTCCCGTTGTCAATTAGCTCTGGGGCAGCTACTATGTGTTCAGGCAGCTCGAGCTTAAGATCCAGATCAGTTCGGTCAGGACTCGGATGCAAAGGAGGACTCGATCCACGAGGCTATAGAGCACAATCGCGCCATGGCACATCGCAATTCAGCACGGCGCAGCACAGCACAGATTTCGGCACGGTACATCAAGATCGATACACTCAGCATTGCAATTTGGCACGTTCCGTGGGGCGTCCCTTGGCGAGTCCCCCTGGCACGTCGCGTGGCGCGTCCCCTGGCACATCCCGTGGCACATCCATTGGCACGTTCCGTAGCGCGTCCCCTTGGCACGTCCCGCGGTGCGACCCCATGGCACGTCCCCTGGCACGCCGCCTGGCGCCATCCCTTGGGACGTTTCGCGGCGCGTCCTCCTGGCATGTCCCCCTATCCATTAGCTCTTGGGCAGCTACTATGTGTTCAGGCAGCTCGAGCTTAAGATCCAGATCAGTTCGGTCAGGACTCGGATGCAAAGGAGGACTCGATCCACGACGCTATAGAGCACAACCGCGCCATGGCACATCGCAATTCAGCACGGCGCAGCACAGCACAGCCCTCGGCAGGGTACATCAAGATCGATACCTTCAGCATTGCATGTGCCCGTCACCCAATCAGGTGTCTTTGAAAACGCTGCCACGCGTTACGTTTCTATATTCCTTTCCGGGTTCGTGGGTCGATCATGTTCCCGGAAAGGGCAAAGGCCCAGGGTTCTCTTTTAGTATGTAAACATGTCCCCCGGTGCCTGCTTGAAGGAGGCCGGCGAATTTTTTCCCTGATAAATAACGAGGTCGAAGGAGGCCGGCGAATTTTTCCCTGATAAATAACGAGCCCGCGAATTAAAATTTGAGGATGTCTCGAGCGAAACGCTTGTTTTTGAGAATTAAAATTTGAGGATGTCTCGAGCGAAACGCTTGTTTTTCAGAAATGGTGAGGATGTCTCGAGCGAAACGCTTGTTTTGTGTTATAGATTGTCCTCTCCTGGGGACCTGAATCTCTACCCCACACCCCAGCACGACCACACCCCAGCACGACCACACCCCAGCACGACCCCACCCCAGCACGACCCCACCCTAGCACGACCACACCCCAGCACGACCACACCCCAGAACGACCACACCCCAGCACGACCCCACCCCAGCACGACCCCACCCCAGCACGACCACACCCCAGCACGACCACACCCCAGCAGGACCCCACCCCAGCACGACCCCACCCCAGCACGGCCCCACCCCAGCAAGACCACACCCCAGCACGACCACACCCCAGCACGACCTCACCACAGCACGACCACACCCCAGCACGATCACGCCCCAGCACGACCACGCCCCAGCACGACCACTCCCCAGCACGACCACCTCCCAGCACGACCACCCCCCCAGCACGACCACCCCCCAGCACGACCACCCCCCAGCACGACCACACCCCAGCACGACCACACCCCAGCACGACCACACCCCAGCACGACCCCACCCCAGCACGACCCCACCCTAGCACGACCACACCCCAGCACGATCACACCCCAGAACGACCACACCCCAGCACGACCCCACCCCAAGCACGACCCACACCCACCCCAGCAGACCACACCCCAGCACGACCACACTCCAGCACGACCTTACCACAGCACGACCACTCCCCAGCACGATCACGCCCCAGCACGACCCACCCCCAGCACAGCACGACCACTCCCCCAGCACGACCACCCCCCAGCACGACCACCCCCCCAGCACGACCACACCCCAGCACGACCACACCCCAGCACGACCACACCCAGTCGCACCCCCGTGGAATGTTTCGTGGGGTGTCTCGTGGAATGTTTCGTGGGGTGTCTCGTGGAATGTTTCGTGGGGTGTCTCGTGGAATGTTTCGCGGGGTGTCTCGTGGAACGTTTCGCGAGGTGTCTCGTGGAATGTTTCGCGAGGTGTCTCGTGGGATGTTTCGCGGGGTGTCTCGTGGGATGTTTTGTGAGATGTCGCCCAGTTGGGTATCATGAAAACGTGTCCATGCTCCACATGTCTATATCCCTTTCCGGGTTCGTGGGTCCATCATGTTTTTTTCAGACGTTCTCTCAGTTTTCTCCCAACATCCGCCTCTAGGAGGACATACCGGACCTAATTTTTGGCAACGCCCAAGGCCCTCTGGGGCCACCATGGACCGTCATGGTGCCGTCTCGTCCCAGACCTGAGAGGGTCATGCTGCGCGCCGCCTTTGGACCGAGCAGGCAGCGCGCGGGGCCCCGTCGGGGGGGCGAGAACCGACCTGAGCAGGTCGAACAAGACTGGCCCCTCCGCGGGGAAGCTCGAGGTTCGAGGTTCTCGGGCGTTGCCGTCGGTCCTCGACGTTTGTCCAGCCTCGGGGGGCGTTCCAGCGGCTGCGCGTCGCCGCAGGCGTTCCGTGGGTGCCCCGATCGTCCCGGAGAACCGCGGGAGGCAGGAGTTCTGATCCGAAAGCCATCCTTGGCAGGTCGTACGTCCTCCCAGCCAGGAGGTCCTCGGGAAGGCCAGCGCAGGGTGCGGCGCAGTGGCTCGAAGAGCTTCCCAGCGCCAGCGCACAGCCTCCGCCCGAGCAATACGAGCGCAAGAAGGTTATGAGGGGCGCGCGAGCCTCCGACGAAGCCGACGAATTGGGAGAGCCTCCTCGCGCAGACTCAAGGCGCTTTTGTGATCTCGGCGCGCTCGCTTCATTCTCGCTGCAGCCGAGGTCGACCTCAGGACAACAAATTCAGAACAGCTTACGGCACATCTCAAGGGTTCGACCTTGCCCAAGACGGCAGAAGATTGCAACAGGGGCCCAGCAGTGCCAATCAGAGGGCAGGGGCTTTATTTAGAGACCCATCCGAAGGCCGAAAGAAGGGCCCGACAGATCCCAGGAGGGTTCAGAACGTCTTCAACATCAGGGCGCTGACACGACCCAGATGGGCGATTTGACGACACCTTGACGAGCTCCAGACATGGCCGTCATGACGAATAGCATCCTTCAGAGGCTTTCAAGAAAGTCCCAGGCAAGTTCATGTGATGCTCACTGGGAACATTGTGTTTCCTGCAGTTTGGACATGCCGGAATAAGGCCACATGGCTTGAAACGGTTCGCTCCCGAGTGCTGTATTCGTTTGTATGTTGCCCACACACATTCGTTCATGCGGATGTGTCTTAGTGTTGCGTTGCCCACGTCCGAACGTATCATGGGTTTTGGTTGCGTTACCATTTCTGGTAGTATGACACAGCGTTTTCCCTACTTCTCTTGGCCGTCGTTGATGTCTCTTTGCGTGCGTACAGCGATGTATTCATTGTTGTGCCCCCCTCTTTACCAACCATCTTTTGCCTCGACGCCCACTATCTTGTCACATGATCGCTTCTTTGCCGTTCGCCTCTTACTTGTTATGTCTCCCTGCAGCGTTTCGCGCGATGCGTTCGTTAGCATCATTAGCAACACTAGCAGCGGCAGACCGGCATCAGCAGCAGCGACAGCATTACCAGCAGCAGTTCGTCGTAGCGGCAGGCAGCACGGAATAGTCGGGGCGGTGTTTTTTCCCGGAAAGGGCGTGGGCCCAGGGTTCTCTTTTAGTAGGTAAACCTGTCCCCCGGTGCCAACTTGAGGGAGGCCGGCGAATTTTTTCCCTGATAAATAACGAGGTCGAAGGAGGCCGGCGAATTAAAATTTGAGGATGTCTCGAGCGAAACGCTTGTTTTTCAGAATTTCTTGAGGATGTCTCGAGCGAAACGCTGGTTTTGCAGAGTTGAGGATGTCTCGAGCGAAACGCTTGTTTTCAGAATTTGCTGAGGATGTCTCAAGCGAAACGCTGGTTTTGCAGAGCCGACCGCGACGCGGAAAAGCGCCCCGCGCGAAGGAATTTCGATGATGTCTCGACTAATTCGTTTGTTTTTGTACGATTTCCTGGAATTTTGGCAGGATGTCTCGAGCGAAATGCACGACCCCACCCTAGCACGACCATACCCCAGCACGACCACACCCCAGCACGACCAGACCCCAGCACGACCCCACCCCAGCACGACCCCACCCCAGCACGACCATACCCCAGCACGACCACACCCCAGCACGACCCGACCCCAGCACGACCCTACCCCAGCAAGACCACACCCCAGCACGACCACACCCCAGCACGACCTCACCACAGCACGACCACACCCCAGCACGACCACGCCCCAGCACGACCACGCCCCAGCACGACCACGCCCCAGCACGACCACCCCCCAGCACGACCACCCCCCAGCACGACCACCCCCCAGCACGACCACCCCCCAGCACGACCACACCCCAGCACGACCACTCCCCAGCACGACCACACCCCAGCACGACCACACCCCAGCACGACCACACCCCAGCACGACCACACCCCAGCACGACCACACCCCAGCACGACCCGATCGATAAATCACAGGGTGCGGAGCACCCCAGCACGAACCCACCCCAGCACGACCCCACCCCAGCACGACCCCACCCCAGCACGACCACGCCCCAGCATGACCACACCCCAGCACGACCACACCCCAGCACGACCACTCCCCAGCACGACCCCACCCCAGCACGACCCCACCCTAGCACGACCACACCCCAGCACGACCACACCCCAGCACGACCCCACCCCAGCACGATCACACCCCAGCACGACCCCACCCCAGCAAGACCACACCCCAGCACGACCGCACCCCAGCACGACCTTACCACAGCACGACCACACCCCAGCACGACCACGCCCCAGCACGACCACGCCCCAGCACGACCACGCCCCAGCACGACCACGCCCCAGCACGACCACGCCCCAGCACGACCCCCCAGCACGACCACCCCCCCAGCACGACCACCCCCCAGCACGACCACCCCCCAGCACGACCACACCCCAGCACGACCACTCCCCAGCACGACCACACCGCCTTGGTTGAGTGGTTGCCTGTCGTCGTGGAATGTTTCGTGGGGTGTCTCGTGGAATGTTTCGCGGGGTGTCTCGTGAAATGTTTCGTGAGGTGTCTCGTGGAATGTTTCGTGAGGTGTCTCGTGGGCTGTTTCGTGAGGTGTCTCGTGGGATGTTTCGTGAGGTGTTGCCCAGTTGGGTATCATGAAAACGTGTCCATGCTCCACATGTCTATATCCCTTTCCGGGTTCGTGGGTCCATCATGTCTACGCGATTCGCGTTCATCATGTGGTCCTTTTGTTCTTTCCCGATGAGGAAGAGTTTCTCAGCCTCCGCGAACGCACTGCCATAGGTAGAGGCCAGGGTGAGGCTGGGGCCCCCCACTTGGCCGCGCCGCTTGACGCGCTGCTGACGTCCCATCAGTGCCCAACGAAGCCAGGCGGCGGGTGGGCCTTTCTTCAGCTCTTCCTCCGCGCTTTTCTCCGTGCGCATCGTGATCCCTTGTGCGTTTCCTTTCTCATCCTGCTCATCCCCCGCAGCTTCTCAATATGTGGCGACATCCGAACCCTACTCCCACCAACCATCGTTTCACAAGAACCAATGGGAGGCGTGAGTAGGAGTCGGATCTCGCCACGTGTTCGACGAATCCCGAACCCCGCCCCCGCCGCCCATCGAGTTGCTTGAATCGTTCATCGGCGAAGGTCGGGCTCGGATTTCGCCGCCGACTCAATCATCTCTTCCCCCAAGCAGTCGTGCGTCTTCCTTCCACTTCTCCTTCTCGGCGGAGAGCGAGGGGAGAAGTGAGAAGGACGAGGCCCTCTCAGCATGGCGGCGGGGCTTCTCAGACAGGGCCCTTGCGAAGGAAGTTGTCCATGTTTGGGATGGCTCCGGCACCTTCTCCGAAGGCCAGAGTCTCTCCGAGCCTTCTGGGAGCTTGGCTCGCCTTGAATGTGCCCAGGGCGTTTTGTTTATGTAAGCGTTTCAGCTTGGCGTCTTGGAAATACTTGTGTTAGCGCTTCCAGGTCTCAACATAAACAACATGTATAAGAACGCTTAAATGAGCGATTCGTTGCTATAGCGTGTTCAGACATTGTTTTAGCGCTTTCAGCCTGAACACACACACAACAAAACTCGAAACAATGTCGAAACGACTGCCCTACACAAGCCCAAACAACGTAGCGTTTGTTTTGTTTTACGTTTTCACCCTGTCAAGAGCCCAACATAGAAAACGCTAAAAAACGTTCAGGGCGTCTTCAAGGCGAACCAAGCTCGGAGGGCTCGCTCCTGCTCACTTCCCCCCCAGCCTCGCGGCAGATCATTTCTAAGTCGATTCGCCCCGCGCGGTGCTGGATGTGAGTCATATATATATATATATATATATGTATGTGCTTGCGTCTGTAGAAATATTTATATATATACACATACATATGGGGCGTTCCGAAAAGAGCCTTGCCTTCGAGGATAGAAGGGACTGCCATCTTTTCCGTGGCGGAAGGCGGCGGAAAGCCGGCGGAAGTGAAACGAGGCCGCTTCCGCTGGCGGAAGGGCGGCGGGAGGTGGCCGAAGTAAAGAATGCGTTCCCAAGAGAGATGAAAACGTGTTTCGCTTCAGGTTTCCCGAAATCCGCCACATACCAAACTTGCAGGGAGACAGCAGGCAGATGAAAGCGAACGGTCTCAAAATGACCGTTGTCGTTCCCGGGAAGGGCCTGAGCCCAGGGTTCTCTTTCAGTAGGGTTACCCCCGGCCTCGACTTGCGTAGGGCCGGCGAAATTTTTCTGCGGTAGATAACGAGGTCGCGTAGGGCCAGCGAAATCAGTCTTGAGGATGTCCCGCGCGAAACGCTTGTTTTGCATATTTTGTTGAGGATGTCTCAAGCGAAGCGCTTGTTTTGTGTTATAGATTGTCCTCTCCGGGGGACCAGAATTCAGAGGATCTCTCAAGTGAAATATTTGTTTTTACGTGCCCAGGTCTTGAGGATGTCTCGAACGAGACGCTTGGTTTCACGCGTCCAGGTTGCCCAGACTGCCAGGCGGATGTCTAGCATGAGGATTTGTTGAGAACGTCTCGAGCGAGACGCTTATTTTTACGCGCCCAGGTCGCCCAGGCGGATGTCGAGCATGAGGATGTTTTGAGGAAGTCTCGATCGAGACGCTTGTTTGCACGTGTCCAGGTTGTCCAGGCGGATGTCTAGCACGAGGATGTGTTGAGAATGTCTTGAGCGAAACGCTTGTTTCACGTGTCCAGGTCGCCCAGGCGGATGGCTAACATCAAGATGGGTTGAGGATGTCTCGAGCGAGACGATTGCCTTCACGTGTCCAGGTCGCCCAGGCGGATGTCTAGCATGAGGAGGTGTTGACAACATCTCGAGCGAAACGTTTGTTTTCACGTGCCTAGGTCGCCCAGGCGGACCAGTTCTCCCAAGCGGATGACTAGCATGAGGATGTGTTGAGGATGCGTTGAGCGAGACGCTTGTGTTCACGTGTCCAGGTCGCCCAAGCAGATGCCCAGCATGATGATTTGGGCAGGATGTCTCGAGCGAAACGCTTGTCGCCAAGGCGGATGTCTAGCATGAGGGTTTGGGCAAGATGTCGCGAGCGAAACGCTTGTCCCCAGCACGTTCCGTAGCGCGTCCCCTTGGCACGTCCCGCGGTGCGTTCCCATGGCACGTCCCTTGGCACGTCCCCTGGCGCGTCCCTTGGGACGTTCCGCGGCGCGTCCCCCTGGCATGCGCCCCTGTGTAATCGCAGCATGGCACATCGCAAGTCAGCATGGCGCAGCACAGCACAGTCAGTGGCACGGTGCATCGATACTGATACACTCAGCATTGCAATTTGGCACGTTGTTTGGCACGTTCCGTGGCGAGTCCCTTTGGCACGTCGCGCAGCGCGTCCCCTGGCACTTGCCGTGGCACGCCCATTGCAATTGACACGTTCCGCGGCGCGTCCTTTTTGCACGTCCCGTGGTGCGTCCCTTTGGCTCGTCTCCTGGCACGTCCCCTAGCGCGTCCCTTGGGACGTTCCGCGGCGCGTCCCCCTGGCATGCGCCCTTGTCAATATAGCTCGGGGGCAGCTACTATGTGCTCAGGCGGCTCGAGTTTAAGATCCAGATCAGTTCGGTGAGGACTCGGATGCAACGCAGGACTCGATCCACAATGCTACACTGTGCAATCACGGCATGGCACATCGCAAGTCAGCACGGCGCAGCACAGCACAGTCAATGGCACGGTGCATCAATTCCGATACACTCAGCATTGCAATGTGGCACGTTGTTTGGCACGTTCCGCGGCGCGTCCCGTGGCGAGTCCCTTTGGCACGTCGCGTAGCGCGTCCCCTGGCACGTGCCGTGGCACGTTCATTGGCATGTTCCGTAGCGCGTCCTCTTGGCACGTCCCGCGGTGCGTCCCCATGGCACGCTTCTTGGCACGTCCCCTGGCGCGTCCCTTGGGACGTTCCGCGGCGCGCCCCCCTGGCATTCGCCCTTGTCAATATAGCTCGGGGGCAGCTACTCTGTGCTCAGGCGGCTCGAGCTTGAGATCCAGATCAGTTCGATGAGGACGCGGATGCAAAGAAGGACTCGTTCCACAACGCTACAGTGTGCAATCGCGGCATGGCACGTCGCAAGTCAGCACGGCGCAGCACAGCACAGTCAATGGCATTGTGCATCAGTACCGATACACTCAGCATTGCAATTGCCCGTCGCCCAGTCAGGTGTCTTAAAAACGCTGCCATGCCTCACATGTCTATATTCCTTTCCGGGTTAGTGGGTCGACCCTGTTTTGTTGGGGCTGGCTTCGGCGCCGTGGCGAGAACGCCATTTCTGAGTAAAGAGCACGCGATTAGCGAGCGGAGGCATGAGTATAGTTGTCGGCGGCGCGCATGGGCATCGCTCCTGAGTGCATAACTTAGCGAGGGTGTCCGGAGCGAGCGGGTCATTGTGGTTTGGGGACCAGTGTCAATGGCCGCCGAAAGGCTCGAGCATGAGTTTTGGATTCAACGGAAACACAGCTGGCGCCGACGCGATAGCGCCAGAGCTCATGCAGAGGGTCCACCACTAATAACTCGAATGACGTACGTGCTACTCAACAGGGCTGGACCTAAACGCTGTTTTGCTGAACTTCGGCTGTGTTCTGTTTTTCGTTTTGGCAGGGAGGTACAGTAAATCATGTGGAGCAAAATGAACGACAAAACGAACACGACTCGAAAGACAACGTTTAGGTCCAGCCCTTTTACTCAACGACAAAAATCTTCACCTCGGAAGCCCACTGACCATGCCCCCCTGTCATTATGATGCGTTGTATATCCAAGTGGGAATGTAAGAGCGTGCCTTACTTGTTTGTGAGCACTCCTACGCTCATAAGTGTATGTCGGTACGTCGATCTGCGTATATTTCGTGTAAGCAAGCATGTGCGTGTGGGTGCTCCTGGTCCTGCTTTCTGCCCCTGTCGTTGACATGTTCTTCACCTTCCTGCTCCGTGTCTGCCTCGTTGTTTTCATCATCACTCTGATATTCCAGCAGGCTGCCGTGCTGCAAATCCGCTGCTTTACAGTTGGGCGAAAGTTCTGTGCGCGTTTCTCGTGGAGTTCACGGGTCAGGAGGCCTCTTGGGGTTTCTTCTGGGCATCCCGCATCCTCCTTGTTCGGCGCGTCTTGCCCTCTCTGTGGAAGCCAGCACAAGCAAAGAGACAGTAGCCCCGCCAGCGTTCCGCGCAAACTCCCAGATAAATACCAGGGGTCGGAGAATTCAACATTTTTTTCAAACAGATATGGAAACGTTGATTTGTGCGTGCCTGCTCGAGAACGGCTCGTCCTGAGCGTAGGAATTTCGAGGATGTCTCGAGTCCCGTTTTGCAGAAGGAAGGTTTGCTTTTTGCGTGCCCGCTCAAAGATGACGCACCCTGTATGCCGAATAGCTGGGGATGTCTCATGCGAAACGCTTGTTTCGCAGCGCTTGAAAAGCCTGGGCGCCCTAGAATGCCCAGGTGGTTCTCGGAGTGCGGTCGGACCGTCATGTACGAGGGATCGTGGCCCCGGGAGCGCGGATGCCGCATAGTTTGCAAAAGGATATTGGCCATGGGAGCGCGGACGCAGCGTAATTGACAGGGGATCTTGGCCCTGGAGGCGCGAACTCAGCGAAATTTACATGGGATCGTGGCCCTGGGAGCGCGCACACAATGTAATTTTCGAGGGATCCTGGCCCTGGGAGCGCGGACGCAGTGTAATTTCAGAGGGATCGTGGCCCTGAGAGCACGATGCCAATTCAATTTACAAGGGATCGTGGCCCTCGGAGCGAGAACACAACGTAATGTACGAGGGACCGTGGCCCTGGATGCTTGATCTTGGGCAACTATCGAGGACTCGCGACCCTGGGAGCGCGAAGTCAAGATAATGTTCGAGGGGCCGTTGCCTTGAGAGCGCAAGTCCAGTGTAATGCATATGGGATTGCGGCCTTGGACGAGCGGACGCAGCGTAATTTACCAGGACGCACGCGGGTTCCGAACGCCCTAGAGGGGATAAGCGTGAAAACGCATACGCTCATAACTCCCCAGAGTGGGGCAAGCGCGAAAGCAGATGGGTTCCCAACGCCAGAAAGCGGGACAAGCGTGAAAACACATAGGTTAGTTCCCAACGCCCCGGAGCGGGACAAGCACGAAATCACGTGGGTCCCTAAAGCCCTACAGCGGTACGGCGTATGCCCGTGCCCCCTCGGCGCGAGACCTGGCCTGTCGCGTTCCCTGGCTTGTCCTCTGGCGCTTTCCCTGCCCGTTCTGTGGCGCGTCCCTCGCCACGTTCCCTGACACGTACCCTGGCGCATCCCCTTATGCGCCCCTGGCGCATTCCGTGGCGCGTACATGCGCCCTTCTCCCCGTCTCGTCTCGTCCCGCTTGGGAACTGAGCCGGGTCTTGAGCTCGAGCTGATTGAGCGTCCCACATGTTTCGATTGCAATCATTTTTGGGCCAGCTATGCGCCCGCCCTCCCCTCCCGCGCCGCGGGCAGGTAATATAGCAATGGCGACGCTCGCGCATGTCCTGTGTGTCGCCTTCTTCGCCGCATTCTCCATGGCGGGGAGCGCGGTCTTCATCATCGCATGTGCTTTGCATTGCCTCGTCTCGAATCTCAGAATCGTCTTGACAAGATGTACATTCCACGGGGATGCCTGGGGGTACGCATCCTTGGTTCCCCGGAACATCCTAAGCCAATCATTTGTTCGACAATATTTTGCTTAGGCGTCCAATTGGCTTGCCAACGCGACTGTGTGTGCTTACCTTGCGCGTGGACTGTTTCAACCAGTATCCCCGTCTTGACACCAGCAGACGTCATCTCGCGGGCATCACCTCCTCTGTATAAGTCAAGTGTTAAATGCCAGCCTCATCCTACTTTCGCAGTCGTGATTCCTCATTGTCCACCTTTCCCTCCTCCCCCTCATTATCTTCTGCCGCCTGCTGCTCCTCCACCATACCCTATCTTGATCCTTTCTGTTCTCCTGCCTGCCTGCCCTCCTGCCTCCTCTCCTCCTTCCCTGTTTGCCTCCGGGCGGCGAAGCAGCACCAGGATTGCCGCGGCCTCTCTGCACCACCCACGGGCGGGGCTTGGATGAGGAACACTCCGTTCCGCAGCTTTCTGGAACGCCTTCAGAGCAACGTCCGGGAACGCTCCGAGGAGGCCGCGGCGCCCGAGGCATCCACCAGAACCTCTGGATCTCAGAGATTCTCGACTCACCCTCGCCCGAATTCATCTCCACGCTGGCCTCGTAGAAGGCATCGGGCACCACCTGCGCCCAGAGGGCTGTTGGCCTCAGGCCTGGGCCCGCTGCAGGGGCGGCAGCACCGTCACGCCCGCGCGCTGGGCGGGCCGGAGGTCTGGAGAGCTGCCCCTGTCTCGAGGGGGCCCGCGGCAGTGCGCGAGCAGGCTGGGAGCACGGGGCGGTGGCGGGCGTCTTCCCGCCCTGCGTCGTTGCTCAGAGGAGGCGGTCGCACATGGGTCAAGGGGGCGTGGATTAGCGACGGGTCTCGTTTCCATGATGGAAAGGTCGCGGGTTCCCGCCGCCGAGCGAGGCGGCACAGGCCGCAGTTGGGGGGGGGGCCCACCCCCCGATCCATGGATCTGGCGACCGCGTGCCGAATCCATGGATCGCGAATCCATGTTTGCGCGCCCCCGAGCATGGGCGGTGGCAGGCGTCTTCCCGCCTTGCTTCGTGGCTCAGAGGAGGAAAAGGTACCCATACCGCCACATGTGCCCTTTTGGGGGCCTCCTGCGAGGCCCTCTTGAGCCACCGCTGCGTTCGCTTCGAAGTGCTGGTCACAGCGCGCCCGGGGCGGTGTCAGTACCCGTCGGGTTCTCCAGTTGCACGGCTGCAGTGCTCTCGCGGGACGCCGAGTCCGGTGGAAGTGGCACACCCGCAGCCCCTCACTGCACCGCAGCCTCGCTCTCCGAGATGGTGTCTACGGCTCGGTCCAGTGAGAGTCGCAGCCGGTCACGTGCGGCCGGCTCGGCTCGGTCGGTTGATGCGTCTCTGCTGCGTCGCCGCCCCCTTTGTCAGGGCTGCCCGCGGCCTGTCGGCTTCGGTCGGTTTCGGTGGCGGTTCGGTCTGTCGTGGCGGTGTCGCCACTGAGGGCCTCCAGTGGTGTTCGCGAGTCCATCACGATATGAGCTGTCCGTCCTCTCCAGTTCGGCGGCGAGTTCCAAACCCTACCCGCGCCGATCAACGATGCAGGAAGCTCGATTGGCGGCGGGGTCAGCGTTAGCAATTCGTCAAGCGCGTGGCAAAGTCCGAACCCTGCCCCCGCCTGCCATCGATTCAGGAGAATCGCTGGCTCGTAGGGGTTAGGGCTCGGATGGCGCCTCCTGCTCCCGCCTGCCGACGGTGGCTCAGCAATGCCAGCGGCGGCAGGAGTTCACACTCCCAGGGCACGGTCGGGTGTTGCTGTACGTCGGCGTTCTTTTCCCACGGTGCCCCCCGTACTTTTGTTCAGGGAGGCCCCCACGGCCTCCAGAGCACCCGGATCGCGGCCCGGAGGGTTCCAGGGGCCTCAAAATCAACGACCATTCAAAGGGTTTTGGGGCCAATGACGCGTCTGGCACCCCACGGCTCGATTTCGCTCGCGCGGCGCCCGTGCTCGCGATGGAATCGCAGGCAGGGCGTCTTAGAAGCCTCGGGGCCTTCTCAAAAAAAAACGGGAGGCTTCTAAGACGCCTTCTTGCTTGGGTCACCGCGAGGGCTGTTGATATGACAACGGCTAAAGATGTCCAGGGGTACAGTGTGGCCCAGCTATGGTTCCAGCCACCAGGAAGGTCGGGCAGGTTCGAGGTCTTGGGTTCGGGGAGGTTTTTGTTGCTGCTGTCGGCCTCCCGGGGCCGTTTTCGGGCCCCGGTGTTATGAAAAACTGATCCGGGCTGATGGACCGTGGAAGGGATCCGCGGACCGAGTATTTGGAAGGGATTTGGCTTTCGATTTTCTGGGGATCCCAGCCCGTTCAGACCCTTTGGCCTCCTCCAAGCCGTTGGTGTTGCTGAGGTGGCCATTGCGGACGAGAGCGAGGGGGCGGGGCCAGGGGGGCTGGGGACGAGGGGACGGGGGTTGCGCAACACCGCGCCATTGCGGAGGAGCGTCACGGGGCGGGCGCTGGGTGGGTCGCAGGTGAGTCGCTTGTTTTCCACCTGCCCCTCCCCCTCCTCCTCCTCCTCCTCCTCCTCCTCCTCCTCCTCCTCCTCCTCCTCCTCCTTCTCCTCCTCCTCCTCCTCCCCCTCCTCCTCCCCCTCCTCCCGCGGCGACGCCACGCACCGCGCTGGGTGGGTCGCAGGTGAGTCGCTGGGTGGGTCGCAGGTGAGTCGCTTGTTTTCCACCTGCACGGCAGCCTTTTCTCATTCGTTCACGGCCAAGGCTGCTGCGTCTGCTGGCGCAGCTGGTAGACCTGGTAGCCAGAAGCCCAGCTTTGAGGAAGCGGACGGTCGCTCCTACACTCACTCGGTCAAGGTCAAGGCTGCTATGTTTGCCGGCGTAGCCGAAGGCGATGCGCTCCAGGCTTGAGCAGCTGACAGCAGGGCGCCTTGCCGACGTGCGTCCGCGGACCGGAGATGCCATTCTGAAGTGGGCATGGTCATTCCGATGGGGGCTGGCACATATTTTGTCAATGTTGTTCAGAGCCTTGTTTGTGAACATTGTCGTCTTCAAATGTGATTGGCAAACCATAGGTTATCAACCGAAGGCTCTCGAGCGTTCGACTTCGCCATGGATGCCGTGCCAAATGTGTATGGCCAGGGTTCTAAAACGGATCGCCTCGATCAGCGACGTGGACGGTGTCAGCGAGGAGACCACGAAGGTGGTGCGCGACAACGACTTCTACGCGGGTGCTTTCCAGGCGCACGACAAGGGCTTCAACGCGCGTGCGCTTCCCAGCGCGTCTAACACGGAGGTTCAGGTGGCTCGACCCCCTTGGGCCGTGGACAAGCAAGGTTTGGCTGGAAGTCAGTGCAGTCCTCCGAGGGGACGGCTCATTCAAGAAAGCGGGAGGATTTGTTTATATTTCCGCGACAGCCTGCACACATTCGTGCAAGGTCAAGGCTGCTGCGTTTGACGGCTTAGCTGGTAGGCCTGGTAGCCTGAAGCCCAGCATTGAGGGAACGGACCGTCGTTCTTGACGTCGTCGGTTCAGCCGAAAGCGACGCGCCTCAGGTCTGAGCAGCAGCCATCATGTCAGCTTGTGATCAACAAATGAGTACCACCCCTCCCGGGTCTGATGAATAGATCCCGCGGGGCGCGAAACATTTTTTTATCACGCGTGCCAGGGTGTCGTCGCGGGCGCCGCCAAGGGGATCGTGTACCCCCTTGGATGACAGCCTCAAAACGATTGCCTGCCGTATAGAATTTGCTATAGGGGTCGTACACATCCGAGGCGTTGTTGTTCCCTCTCTGAGACGTCGTCGTCGTTGACGTCGTCGTCTTCGTCGTCGTCGTTGTTTTCCGTCGCCCTCGTCGTCGTCGTCTTCGTCGTCGTCGTCGGCATCGTCGTCGAGTGCATCGGGCCTGCGCAGCACACACACACACACGCACACACGCGCACACGCACACACACAGGGCATTTGCAACGCGTCGTCGTCGTTGCGTCGTCGTCGTCGTTGTCGTCGTTGTGCCGTCGTCGCTGTCGTTGTCGTTCCCGTCGCCGCCATCGACTACAGCGGGCCTGCGCAGCACACACACACACACACACACACACACACACCCCGACTACAGCGGGCCTGCCTGCGCAGTCTCCCCCCCCCCCCCAAAGGGCATCCGCAGTGCATCGTCGTCGTCGTCGCCGCCGTCGCCGTTTGCCGTACGCCGTCCGCGTCCTCGTCCTCGTTCTCCTCGTCCTCGTCCTCGTTTTCGTCCTCGTCTCCGTCGTCGTCGTGGTCGTCGTCGTCGTCGCTGTTGTACGACTACTGAACATGACAATGGGGGAGGAGAACTGCCCGCCTTGCTCGGGTCGGACGAGCGGACGGAAAGGGGGGGTTGCGAAAACTGCTGCGCGCAGCTGGTTTCGGTCGCCCTCGCCGAGGGGCCAGTCTTCGATGCATGGCCGCTTTCGGCGCCACGGAGCGTTCGGAAACTCAGCAATGTGAGATGCTGGGCAAATCCCCGCCTTGCCACGCCCCCCTTTCGCCCAGCCCGCCGTGCTCGCGGGCCCGCGGGGCAGCTTGCGCCCCCCTGGCTGCGGCAAGGGCAAAGAAAGCGCATCGGTTCGACAGAAATCGCCTTTTCGCTGGCGGTTAGGCGTCGGCGCTAAGTTAATCACCGGCGCCGCCGCCGCTGATTATCAATCTGGCGGGCGGCCCCCCGCGATTCGCCCGAGCATGGAAACGATTTGTTTTAAACACGCGCCCTCCGCGGATTTGTAATCACAATCTGACATTCAAGGTTCATTGCCGGCGTGCGTTTCCGGCCCGGCGAGGCCACTCCAAAGTGGGCATGCTCTGCCCAAGGGTGTTGGCACAGTTGCATGTAATTTTATTCAGAACACCATTGGTGAATATTGGCGGCTTCGAAGGTGATTCACAAACTACTGAGTCGCAGGGTTGGTTGCGGGTTTGTGGGTCGCGGGTATGTCGCAGGCGAAGGGGACAGCACCACGGAAGTTCGCTCCAGCCAATCCAGCCATGGTTGGTTCTGCGAGGTCTTGCTTCAGTGGTTCGCGACAGGCTTCGCATGTTTCCCCCCCCCCCCCCGCTCGCTGACGTTGTGGTTTGGAGTTGTTGTATCTCTCGTTTCTCTCCCGTCGCCCTATCCTTCCTCCTTTGCGTTTCTGGGACACGGGGCTTGTGTTTATCGTGATGGGACTTTGTCTTCACTACGTAAACACCGCCTGGGGTTGGCAGCCGGTTCCAATGGTCCAACCCATTTCCACACGCACGCGTTTTAGTGTTCACAGTCACTCTCTCCATTCATTCGCCCCCTGTCTCTGCATTCTCCACTGGCCATCGCATTTTCTCCGCTTTGTGTCCACGTCGGCAGTTTGCGCGATCCTATCTAGCCCCCACGAAGATCAGTTGTTTCTCTCCCTCTTGACATCGCTGCTTCGTCACGCGCCTTGCCAGTTTTCAGAGGTGTGGTTGCCGCATCGGTTCTGACCGTGGGTTTGCCTCTCAATCCAGAACCTGACCAATACGGTTGTTCCCTGCCCTCCTGTTGGGCCCTCGTGTTGAATCCGCAGCGCCGCACGTCCCGTCCTCTCCCTTCCTCTCCTCTCCTCCTCTCCCCGTCCCCCTGACGTCCTCATCACCGATTCCCATGCTTCGAATGTCGGCGCACCCCTCACACGTTTCGTGGCCCTCCTACTATCTCTCATCGAAGGCCCCAGCGGCTGCGCCCGCACGTGAGCCCGCCAAGCTTCCACCACACCCGTCACGCGGTCCGTGTGCAAGCTCCACCGACGGCCCCAGTTGCTGCGTCCACGTGCGGCCCCGCCCAATTTGGGCAGACCCCTCGCACGCTTCGTGGTCCCGTGGGGGGGCCCCCCGAAGGGCCCAGTGGCTTCGTCCGCCGTCTCGCCGCACTTCGGCAGCCCTCTTCGTTTCGAGGCTTCGTGGGGAGCTCCACGGAAGGCCCCAACGGTTTCGTCCGCATGCGGCCCCGCCCCATGTCGGCAGACCGCTCGCACGCTTCGTGGCCTCATAGGGAGCTCCACCGAGGGCCCCAATGGCTGCGTCTCGATTTCGGGGGACCGCTCGCACGTTCCGTTGCCCGGTAGGGAGCTCCACCGAAGGTCCCAATGGTTGCGACTGCATGCGACCCTCACCATTTTGGCACCCGTCCTACACGCTTTGTGGCCCCATATGGAGCTTCACTGAAGGCCTCGGTGGCTGCGTCGGCATTGCGTAGGTAGAGAGGTCCCATTTATAGCCGCCACTCGTTTACAACTGGTTGGTTTCTACGCCAGGCTGAGTTGATCTACGTGTCTCTGCTCTTCGCTGCGTGGACCTCAGGGGAATAACGCCTCCCCGGAGCGCGTTTTCCATCCAGGGTCGTTTTCTGTCGGTCCCGCGGCCTGGACGCGGCCCCCAGAGGCCCGTCATTTGCAAAGCCTTCCGTCGCGATTCCACGACGGCGCAGGGAGGTCTGGGCCTGCCCGTCCTTATCTCGATGGGCCTCCAAGATGGGGTCGGAGTAGCGTAGCTGGCGTCGGAGGATCGCGCCGCCGGCGTCGCCGATGCATCGCCGACGTCGCCGATGCACTGCCGATGCATCGCCGAGGCATCGGCGATGCATTGGCGATGCGTTGCCATCCTCCGACCCCATCTTCTCGGACCCCATCTAGGAGGCCTCCATCATCAGCCTCATCCCCTATCATCCCCCTCGCATTCCTCCTGTCTCCCCTGGGCCATGCGGTGTTATGATTCAAGTCCTGGGAGGTTCAGATGAGCATCGGCGCAGGTTCGTGGTCGAAAACCGGCCACATCTGGTATAGCCCCGCGCAATGTTGTTTCTTGCTGTTTAATTCGGCGTGCCAGTCTCCAGATCGGGCCTAGTAATTGTTCATCTCGGGCGGGTGGTAATGGATGGTGACCTACATGGGGGGATGAAGGAAAGGGCTCCGTCGGGACCCTTCTCTTCACAACACGCCTGATTGTCGTTCTTGTGAAGATCTCTTGGGCGGGGCTAGGACGAGGAAAAATCCGTCCGAGAGCGTTCTGGAACGCTCTGAGAAGACCGCGGTGCCCGAGACATCCTCTTGAGCCGCCGGGCCTCAAAGATTCTCGAATATCTTCGCTCGATTTGTTCCTCGTCCTGGCTTCGTCTTACCTTTTCTCCCCCCCATTCATATCACCCCCATTACCACCCGCACGATTGTTGTTCTTTCGAAGTCCTCCCAGGAGTCTCATGAAAGCCAGAATTGCTCATGTTTCAGTTTTTGCCGTTAAGCATTTCGACTTTCAATCGTTTTTGCTTTTAGTAACACGTCTATGCTTTCAGTGAAGTTTGAGTTGCTTTGACATGTTTGCTTGCAGTGAGCTCATTGCTGCCTCCTGATCGGTGCCCTGGGTCCCCTTCTGCGCGCCCTGACGCGCGGGAGCGCAGGCCTTGTTCTGCAGCCGGGGGCTCGTGACCCCGTCCACATGCTGCTCCGAGGGTGCTGCCGGGAGGAAGGAGGGGAAGAGGATTGGGAGTGAATGAACCCAGACCCCCTCGAGTCATGAAAAAATCACGACGGACGGTGTATTCTATTTTGGGCCTCTGAGGGCCTTTACCATGCCTCTGGACCATAAAAAAGAAGCAGGACGAACAATTGGTCCCAGGGAATGGGTCGATACCACCAGGGTCGACACTAAGAAACAATTAGGACGTTTGGTGTCTGGGGGATTTCGATGCAGAAAAAACTGTATGATTATGAATTGTTGAAGCTACGCGCGGATTTCTTGGATCTGCGCTGGAGCGCTTTGGCGGCGCCTCTGGCGCCGCCCCTGGCGCGCTCCGCGAGCCAAGGAGGGGGGTCCAGCGCAGATCGAAGAAACCCGCGTGGACCTCCAAAAGTTGATGTTTATGCATTTTTGTTCTAAAGCGATGCGGTGTATGTTAGAATGAGCTCCCGAAAAGACTCACCTAAGGAAGAGGATTGGGCATGATGGACTCGTTCACTCTGCCCACTGGGACCACCATTCTTTTATTGTCTCGCAGTACTTCTTTACCTGCACCAGACCGCGGCCTAATCTGCTTTACTCGCTTCGTCAACTCGGCCGTTCTTTTGCATACCCGAGCGCTACAGCCCTGCAGCTGAAGTCTGTCCAACTCAAAAAGTAGGCTTAAGTCGGGCCTGTCCTTTCCCTCTACAGGAGGAACATTCAAACATAGACCAAAAAATAGTCTGGGAACTATTTTTTGAGTATTTGGGGGCATCTTTTGATTATTTTTTCCCACCCCCTCCCTTGGTTGGGTTCTCGTTTTGAATAGAGCACTCTGGTCGCCCCGTCCTCCCGCCCACCTCCCTCCTGCCTCCTACCTCCTCCTCGCCGCGCCCTCTGGGGGGCTGCCAACTGCGCATCTGTCGCCTCCTGCGATCTTGCGCAACTGTCGGCACTTTCGTGTGCTCCTGGGAGGCCCAGCGGAGTGGGGGGACACGCAGATCGCGTCGGGACCTCGCGGCTCCCTGCGGGGGGAGCTGCCAACTGCGCAACTGTCGGCACTTTCGTGGGCTCCTGGGAGGCTCAGCGGAGTGGGGGGACACGCGGATCGCGTCGGGACCTCGCGGCTCCCTGCGGGGCGAGCTGCCAACTGCGCAACTGTCGGCACTTTCGTGGGCTCGTGGGAGGCCCAGCGGAGTGGGGGGACACGCAGATCGCGCCGGGACCTCGCGGCTCCTTGCGGGGGGAGCTGCCAACTGCGCAACTGTCGGCATTTTCGTGGGCTCCTGGGACGCCCAGCGGAGTGGGGGTGACACGCGGATCGCGTCGGGACCTCGCGGCTCCCTGCGGGGGGAGCTGCCAACTGCGCAACTGTCGGCACTTTCGTGGGCTCCTGGGAGGCCCAGCGGAGTGGGGGGACACGCGGATCGCGCCGGGACCTCGCGGCTCCCTGCGGGGGAGCCTGCCAACTGCGCAACTGTCGGCACTTTCGTGGGCTCCTGGGAGGCCCAGCGGAGTGGGGGGTACGCGCAGATCGCGTCGGGACCTCGCGGCTCCCTGCGGGGGGAGCTGCCAATTGTGCAACTGTCCGCACTTTCGTGAGCTCCTGGGAGGCCCAGCGGAGTGGGGTTACACGCGGATCGCGTTGGGACCTCGCGGCTCCCTGCGGGGGGAGCTGCCAACTGCGCAACTGTCGGCAGTTTCGTGGGCTCCTGGGAGGCCCAGCGGAGTGGGGTTACACGTGGATCGCGTCGGGACCTCGCGGCTCCCTGCGGGGGGAGCTGCCAACTGCGCAATTGTCGGCACTTTCGTGGGCTCCTGAGAGGCCCAGCGGAGTGGGGGTGACACGCGGATCGCGTCGGGACCTCGCGGCTCCCTGCGGAGGGAGCTGCCAACTGCGCAACTGTCGGCACTTTCGTGGGCTCCTGGGAGGCCCAGCGGAGTGGGGTTACACGCGGATCGCCTCCTTGCGGGGGGAGCTGCCAACTGCGCAACTGTCGGCACTTTCGTGGGCTCCTGAGACGCCGAACGATCGCTCCAGGACGTTCAAGGTGGGCCCCAGACGGCCCAAGAGGCTTCGCAGACGCTCTAAGAGGCCTCCAAAAGGCTTCATGGGAGGGCCCCGAGAGGCCAAAACCACGAATTTTACGATAGTTTTTTGAAGGATTTTGGCCTTCTCGTCTTTTTACCTAACAGCGAAGACTGATAGGTTTCTAGTAGGCTCAAAAGAAAGCATCATGACGCCCCAGGGGGGTCTGGGCAGATGCCGGACGGGTGCCGGGGAGAATCCGCGGAAGTCGTTTTAAGCAAACAGTTACACACTTCGTGGTCTTCGAGGTCCCAGAACCCCATTCCCGGGCCACATTCTGAATGCCCGGAGCCAACTGTAGGCCACTTCGTGCTCTTCAGGTTCCCAGAACTCCATTCCCGGGCCACAGTTTGAATGCCCGGAGCCAATTGTAGGCCATTTCGTGGCCTTCGAGTTCCCAGAATTCCATTCCTGGGCATGATTTTGAATGCCCGTAGCCAACTGTAAGCCATTTCTTTGAATGTTGAGGCAGGCTGATGTTGAGGCTGAGGCAGGCTGAGGCTGAGGCAGGCTGAGGCTGAGGCCGAGGCTGAAGGCAGACTGAGGCTGAGGCTGAGGCAGGCTGAGGCTGAGGCTGAGCAGGCTGAGGCTGAGGCTGAGGCAGGCTGATTCTGAGGCAGGCTGAGGCTGAGGCTGAGGCTGATGCAGGCTGAGGCTGAGGCTGAGGCTGAGGCCGAGGCTGAAGGCAGACTGAGGCTGAGGCTGAAAGGCTGAGGCTGAGGCTGAGGCTGAGGCAGGCTGAGGCTGAGGCTGAGGCAGGCTGATGCTGAGGCAGGCTGAGGCTGAGGTTGAGGCTGATGCAGGCTGAGGCTGCGGCAGGCTGAGGCTGAGGCCGAGGCTGAAGGCAGACTGAGGCCGAGGCTGAAGGCACACTCAGGCTGAGGCTGAGGCAGGCTGAGGCTGAGGCTGAGGCAGGCTGAGGCTGAGGCTGAGGCTCGTGCAGGCTGAGGCTGAGGCAGGCTGAGGCTGAGGCCGAGGCTGAAGGCAGACTGATGCTGAGGCTGAAGCAGGCTGAGGCTGAGGCTGAGGCAGGCTGAGGCTGAGGCTGAGGCAGGCTGATGCTGAGGCAGGCTGAGGCTGAGGCTGAGGCTGATGCAGGCTGAGGCTGAGGCAGGCTGAGGCTGAGGCCGAGGCTGAAGGCAGACTGAGGCTGAGGCTGAAGCAGGCTGAGGCTGAGGCTGAGGCAGGCTGAGGCTGAGGCTGAGGCAGGCTGATGCTGAGGCAGGCTGAGGCTGAGGCTGAGGCTGATGAGGCTGAGGCTGAGGCAGGCTGAGGCTGAGGCCGAGGCTGAGGCCGAGGCTGAAGGCAGACTGATGCTGAGGCTGAAGCAGGCTGAGGCTGAGGCTGAGGCAGGCTGAGGCTGAGCTGAGGCAGGCTGGCTGAGGCAGGCTGAGGCCGGCTGATGCTCATGCAGGCAGGCAGGCGGATGAGGGCTGAGGCTGGCTGAGCAGGCTGAGGCTGAGGCAGGCTGAGGCTGAGGCAGGCTGAGGCTGAGGCCGAGGCTGAAGGCAGACTGAGGCTGAGGCTGAAGCAGGCTGAGGCTGAGGCTGAGGCAGGCTGAGGCTGAGGCAGGCTGAGGCTGAGGCTGAGGCTGATGCAGGCTGAGGCTGAGGCAGGCTGAGGCTGAGGCCGAGGCTGAAGGCAGACTGAGGCTGAGGCTGAAGCAGGCTGAGGCTGAGGCTGAGGCAGGCTGAGGCTGAGGCTGAGGCAGGCTGATGCTGAGGCAGGCTGAGGCTGAGGCTGAGGCTGATGCAGGCTGAGGCTGAGGCAGGCTGAGGCCGAGGCCGACGGCAGACTGAGGCTGATGCTGAAGCAGGCTGAGGCTGAGGCAGAGGCAGGCTGAGGCTGAGGCTGAGGCTGAGCCAGGCTGATGCTGAGGCAGGCTGAGGCTGAGGCTGAGGCTGAAGCTGATGCAGGCTGAGGCTAAGGCAGGCTGATGCTGAGGCAGGCTGAGGCTGAGGCTGAGGCTGATGCAGGGTGAGGCTGAGGCAGGCTCAGGCTGAGGCCGAGGCTGAAGGCAGACTGATGCTGAGGCAGAGGCAGGCTGAGGCTGAGGCTGAGGCAGGCTGAGGCTGAGGCAGGCTGAGGCCGAGGCTGAGGCAGGCTGAGGCTGAGGCTTTGACTGCGACTGCCGTTGCCACTGCGACTGTCATCGCGAATGCGACTACGACTGCGAGAACAGCAGAATTCTACTACTGGATTCTCATCTGAATCTTAAGGGGAATGCTTCCAGGTATGCTCCTACACATCGCTGTTAGGTTGTTAGGTTGCGTTGCTGGGATAATATTGGCAATCGCCGCGCTTGACCCTCAAGCGCGGCGACTGCCACGAATGAAATGGTCGTCGCTTTCGTGGACCTCTTGGACGTCCAGCGGAGGTTCAGCTATTTTGAAAGCTACAGTTGATAATGCCACCTGTTGCCAAAGGGTTGGGTACGTCCCTGGGTATTGAATATAGAGCACTCTGGTCGCCCCGTCCTCCCGCCCACCTCCCTCCTGCCTCCTACCTCCTCCTCGCGGCGCCCTCTGCGGGGCTGCGATCTGCGCATCTGTCGCCTCCTGCGATCTTGCGCAACTGTCGGCACTTTCGTGTGCTCCTGGGAGGCCCAGCGGAGGGGGGGGGACACGCAGATCGCGTCGGGACCTCGCGGCTCCCTGCGGGGGGAGCTGCCACCTGCGCAATTGTCGGCACTTTCGTGGGCTCCTGGGAGGCCCAGCGGAGTGGGGGGACACGCAGATCGCGTCGGGACCTCGCGGCTCCCTGCGGGGGGAGCTGCCAACTGCGCAACTGTCGGCACTTTCGTGGGCTCCTGGGAGGCCCAGCGGAGTGGGGGGACACGCAGATCGCGTCGGGACCTCGCGGCTCCCTGCGGGGGGAGCTGCCAACTGCGCAACTGTCGGCACTTTCGTGGGCTCCTGGGAGGCCCAGCGGAGTGGGGTCGGGACCTCGCGGCTGCCAACTGCGCAACAACCTGGGAGGCCCAGCGACACGCAGATCGCGTCGGACCTCGCGGCGGGGGGAGCTGCCAACTGCGCAACCGGCACTTTCGTGGCTCCTGGAGGCCCAGCGGAGTGGGGGGACACGCAGATCGCGTCGGGACCTCGCGGCTCCCTGCGGGGGGAGCTGCGACTGCGCAATTGTCGGCACTTTCGTGGGCTCCTGGGAGGCCCAGCGGAGTGGGGGGACACGCAGATCGCGTCGGGACCTCGCGGCTCACTGCGGGGGGAGCTGCCAACTGCACAATTGACGGCACTTTCGTGGGCTCTTGGGAGGCCCAGCGGAGTGGGGAGACACTCAGATCGCGTCGGGACCTCGCGGCTCCCTGCGGGGGGAGCTGCCAACTGCGCAACTGTCGGCACTTTCGTGGGCTCCTGGGAGGCCCAGCGGAGTGGGGGGACACGCAGATCGCGTCGGGACCTCGCGGCTCCCTGCGGGGGGAGCTGCCAACTGCGCAACTGTCGGCACTTTCGTGGGCTCCTGGGAGGCCCAGCGGAGTGGGGGGACACGCAGATCGCGTCGGGACCTCGCGGCTCCCTGCGGGGGGAGCTGCCAACTGCGCAACTGTCGGCGCTTCCGTGGGCTCCTTGGGAGGCCCAGCGGAGTGGGGGGACACGCAGATCGCGTCGGGACCTCGCGGCTCCCTGCGGGGGGAGCTACCAACTGCGCAACTGTCGGCGCTTCCGTGGGCTGGGAGGCCCAGCGGAGTGGGGGGACACGCAGATCGCGTCGGGACCTCGCGGCTCCCTGCGGGGGGAGCTGCGATCTTGCGCAACTGTCGGCACTTTCGTGGGCTCCTGGGAGGCTCAGCGGAGTGGGGGTGACACGCGGATCGCGTCGGGACCTTGCGGCTCCCTGCGGGGGGAGCTGTCAACTTGCGCAACTGTCGGCACTTTCGTGGGCTCCTGGGAGGCCCAGCGGAGTGGGGGTGACACGCGGATCGCGTCGGGACCTCGCGGCTCCCTGCGGGGGGAGCTGCCAACATGCGCAACTGTCGGCACTTTCGTGGGCTCCTGGGAGGCCCAGCGGAGTGGGGGTGACACGCGGATCGCGTCGGGACCTCGCGGCTCCTTGCGGGGGGAGCTGCCAACTGCGCAATTGTCGGCACTTTCGTGGGCTCCTGAGACGCCGAACGATCGCTCCAGGACGTTCAAGGTGGGCCCCAGACGGCCCAAGAGGCTTCCAAGACGCTCCAAGAGGCCTCCAAAAGGCTTCATGGGAGGGCCCCGAGAGGCCAACACCACGAAATTTACATTGGTTTTTGAAGGATTTTGGCCTTCTCGTCTTTTCGGCTTTCCGGAGCTACAGGACGGCTCAAGAGGCACCCAATACTGCCCCAAGACGGCCCAAGAAGATTCCCAGAGGGCCCGAAGACTGCCCACGAGGCCCCTTCTCGAAGCGCGCGGCGCTGTCATTGCGGCCCGAGCGCGCGGCGCTGTTTCTCCGTGGCATGGGAAAGCTCGGAGGGGGGTAAAGAAGGCGCGGCCCTGGTGCAGGCAGTATGTGGACACCAGGATCGAGCGCAAAGCGCTGTTCGCTGATCGGTCGCGCGGCGCCGTCCTGTAGCGCAGTGCGCAGCGCTGTCCCTCGAGAGCGCGGGGCGCTGATTCTTCGTTGAGCGAAGTACACCGCTTGACCCTCAAGCGCGGCGATTGCCAAGAATGCAATGGTCGTCGCTTCCGTGGGCCTCTTGGACGTCCAGCGGATGTTCAGCTATTCTGAAAGCACCAGTTGATAATGCCACCTGTTGCCGAAGGGTTGGGTACGTCCCTGGGTAATGGTGTTTTTAATGTTTCGTCCCAAATCCCCCTGTAGGGGGACACGCCCGACGTAAAAGTAGGCATGAAGAGACCATCATCGCCGAGCTGATGGGGCCCGAGGTCCGCGCCACATCGCCGGTGCATCGGCGATGCGGGCCGCTGTGAAGCCTGACTGTGTCCAAGCTGGCCCCGCGGAGGTCGGCGATGCCTCGGCGAGGCGTCTGCGAGGCGGCGCGAGCCTCCGACGCCCACCATCTGCTCGGATCCCAGTTGGGTGGCCCCACGCAGGAGGGGTCCGGGAGGAGAGGGGCTCCCGGGGACATCCTCGCTGGTTCCGAGCTCCTGTGCGCTTTTCCCTGGGCCCCGGGAGTGGACTGCTCTGGTCTGCGGCTGCGGGGGGGGTCCCCCCCCCCGTTGGCGCCTGCGGCGCCGCCCCTGGCGGGCTTGGCGCGCCCGGGGGGGGGGGCCAGCGCCGACCAGACGAGTGCACGCGGGCCTGCGAGAGCTCATGTTGGCGTCGCTTGCTCGTTGCTCCCTGGCAGAGGTCAGGGCAAAAAGGTTCATGGCGAGGAGGAGGAGGAGCTCCAGCAGGAGGAGGAGCCCGTCGGGAGCAGGATCGCGGGGGCAAGGATGAGGGCGAGGGTGAGCATGATCACTGGGAGATGGGGGAACGAGGTCGGCGTTGCCTTCTCCTCTCCATCCTTCCTCCTCACTGCTCAGCGTCCTCCCCTTCAGCGTCATTGTCCATTCTCTTCCGATGGTTCCCATCATCCTCATCCGCCCTCATCCCTTATCCCTCTCCAGGTAAGAAGTCTCCTTTCCCCCCGGCTCCTCCCAGACGGACTCAGTCGCAACGCTCTTGCTTCCGCTTCTTCCCCTCTTCTGCCGATTCCTCCTCTTCGTAATTCCCCTTGTTGCCCCCCGCGTCCTTACCCTCCTTCACCCTCAGTATTGCGCTTTCTCTTCGTCCTCTTCCCGGTTATCCTCTCTCCTCGTCCCCCTTCTGCTCCCAGAGATCCAGAGGGGGGGTATGGATCCAGAGGTGCAAGGGCGTGGTGTAGATGTAGAATATAGATCTAGGTCCAGAGAGGCAGAGAGAGACGAGGGGGAAGAGGGCATGCACGGGAGGCCTGCCTGCAGAGAGGCACGCGGGGCGCTGCTTGAAGAGAATTCGAGTTCCAGAATGGGCATGCGAAGAAGCCGGGCACGACGCACGAGTTCGGTCCACAGGAGGGCGACTGGAGACAGCGGCAGTTGACCCTCTGGGGGCCGCAGCTCGAAAAGCTTCTCGTCTGGACACTGGGGGGGCCGAGGACCGATTTTGCGCTGCCGTTGTCTCCACTCGCCCTGCTCCGATCTTCTACGTCCTCCACGCCGGGCAGGATGGGATCTTCGGGTATGATGGCGCTGTCGCGCGGATTTACATGTGCGCCTCGGGCCCAGGCCCCCCAAGAGTGGGCTCCAGCATCGGATGTTCGTTGTTGCGTGATCGTGTCGCAACAGAAGTTCCAGACATGGTACCCCTGATGCGCCAGCATGAAACAGCGCCAGTCTGGCAGAGAACGACCAATCGACGCCTGGCCTAGAGTGTTCCGCATGTCAGGGTACTCGAGCGAGCACTCGAGAATCCTAGGGCACATCGCGATGGCATGCGAGGTGCGCCCCCCGAGGCGTTCCGACGACCAACTCGTGTCCTAGTCGCTGCCCACGACCAGCGCAGCTGGTACGCCGCCAGATCTCTCTTGCCGTGACCGTGTGGTTGTTCCCTCCCTCCGCAGCCGTGCTGGCTCGAGCTGGAGACGCGGCACAGAGGGGGGAGGGGGTACAGTGGAGACCCATGCCAAGAAACACCCTGCTCGCCTCCGAGGTGCCCTGGGGTTCTGGGGTTTCGATGGCTCGTTGCTGTGGCAAGCGCGGCGTTCCCACACCAAACATCCATGGACGTCCTGGGGACTCAGGACCTGGGCCCTTGTGGAAGGCTATACTGGTGGACTCGCCTCCCCTGCAGGCCGCGCCAGAGGCCGCGGCGCGCCCCCCCGCGCCCAGTGCCCGCGGCGCCATGGCTGGGCTGCGGCACCCGGCCGGCGGAGAGGCCCACCCCGGGCCCCCGCGGCGCCTCCTGGAGGCCGACGAGCGGCTGCTGGCCGTCCTGGAGGCGCGGGTGGCCGCCGCCGCCCACGGTGGGGGCCGCGCCGGGCTCGAGCTGGACGCCCTGGGCCCGCAGCTGTGCCGGGTGGCTCGCAGAGGGGGTCCTGAGGGGCGGGGTGCCTCGAAGAAGGTTCTGTCCGCCCTCGGTCCCCTTCCCATCCATCAGGGCCCCATGCATCAGGACCCCCTCTTGAACCACCGATCTGCCGCGCCCGCGTGCCGCCGTCCCCCGGCAGCAGCTGCGCGAGCTCCTGGCTTGTGCGCAGCGCCGGTAGCGCCGGCGCGCAGGTGCGCCGCGGCGCCCAGGCGCAGGCGCTGCAGGAGGCGCGGGAGGAGTCAGGAGGGAAGAAAATACACAGACACAAATACTACATAATCGTCGATCCCGAAGAAAATGCGGGAAAATAGGGGTAGTGGGGGAGAAGACGAACATCCAGAAAACGTATGACGAAATGTGGAAATCCTGGGAGGTGTGTGTAGCTGTCTGTGAGTCCCTGGGCCCCTTTTGAGGAGGCCCTGGCGCACGAGTGGCGGTGGCGGCGTGCGGAGCAGGCCCTGGGCGAGGCGGAGGAGCGCCTCGCGGACGCGGCGCGCGGCGGGGCGGAGGCGAGGGCCGCCCTCGAGGCGGCGGAGGGCGCGCGAGAGCGCGCGGAGCGGGCCCGGGAGCGCGCGGAAGTGGCGGCGGAGGCGGGGGTCGAGCGAGAGTCGAAGACTGCCAGTTTGAAGCATATCCCCATCCCTGTGCTTGGCATCGCCTCGCCTCAGTGCCGACCTTGAGGACTCCCGAAGGTTCTGAGGGCGCATCCTGACGATTGTCCTCGCTGTTTGTTCGCCGATCTCAGGGATGGGGATCAGTTCGAAGCTGGCTGGAAGGAGAAACAACGCCATAAACATTAACTTTCGTCGCTCCGCGCGGACTTCTCGTATCCGCGCTGGGCCCCCCCTGGCGGCGCCCCTGGCGCCGTCCCGCAGAGCAGATCCAAGAAGTCTGTGTGGAGCGCAAAAAGTTCATGTCTATGGCGTTGTGCTCTTCTTCTACAACAAGGGTGTTCTGCCATTTCGTGGACCGCGTTCGTGATGAGTTCGTTCTGCAGCAGAGCCGCCGCGAAGAAGACGGGGCGAGGCACGTCACGAACGCGGCACGAAGACGCCAAGCACCATGCAGCTCGAGCCCCGGGCGCAGGCCCTCGCCAGGCAGGCCCGCGCGCTCGAGGTGCAGCTCCTGGACGCGCGCCGCAGGCTCGCCCGCGCCCAAGCGGACGCCGACGCGGCCATCGCCGGCCAGCGCGGGAGCGGCGAGCCGCGAGCGGCGCGCGGCGCCAGCGGCGCCGCCGCGGCCGTGGCGTGGTGCGCGGCGCGCGGCGAGCGCGAGCGCGCGGCGCTGCTGCAGGGGCTCTGCTGGGCCGCGTGGCGCGCGCTCGGCGGCGGGGGCCGCGCGCGGCGGGGGGCGCTGCACGCCGCCTGGGCGCGGGAGGCCCAGAGCATGCTCTGGCTGTGGCGGGCGGCCCTGGAGCTGCTGCGGCGGCCGCCGCGGCAGGCGCCACAGCGTGCGGAGGGCACGGAGGAGGCATGGCGCACGCTCGCGCGGTGGAATCTGGTGTGCCAGGGGATGCCGTCTTTCGCGGATCGCGCGAGCGGGGCCAGCCAGAGGCGCAGCATTGGCTTGGCGTTCCTCTTGTGGCAGGTGACGTTCTACTCTCGAAGGAACCAGCGACTGTTGGACTGCCTCAGAGAGCAGTCGTGGTCGGTGATCAGCTTTGCGGACGGCCCCCCCTCAGAGGATGTCTCTTGGCTCGGGCGTGTGGCGTGCCGAAGCATGTTGGCACTGCGCGAAAGTCGCGCGGTCATGTCTTGTTGGCACGAGTGGCGGCGCCTGACGCTCGCTGCCCTCCGTACTCGCGGCCAGGCCATGCCAGAGCGCATCGAGGCGCGCCTGTCCCGCGAGGCCGAGCGCATTGAAGGGCTGTTGGCGCACGTCGCCAAGCGCTGGGAGAGCCTCGTGGCAAGGTCGTGCTGGGGCGCATGGGCGCGCCTGACGCGGGAGGCCTCGCGCGTGCAGGAGCTGCTGCTGGACGCCGCCAGGCGCCAGAGCAATGGCGCGGCCAGGCTGTGCTGGCGCTCCTGGGGCCTTCTGTCGCGCGAGGCCAGGCGGAGGCGGGCGCACCAGCAGCGCGCAGCCGAGCGCCACGGCTGCCTGGGGCGGCGCGCCCTCGTCGTCCATCACTGGGCGGCGTGGTCCGGCGCCGCGCGGGCCGGTGACCGGTGGCGGGAGCGCAGACGCGCCGCGAACTTAGGGATGCTGAGCGCTTGCTTGGACAGGGCCAAGGTCTACACAGATCGGTCCACGGTGGAGCAGGAGCTCGCTTGGAGGTGCTGGCGTTGGGCCGCGCACGGACGCCAGGGCTCGCTCCAGGCCGGCCAGCGGCGCCGCCTGGCGGCGCACAATTCGCGGTGGCGCCTCCGGCACGTAGCGCTGCGGTGCTGGTTGCTGTGGTCGGTACCCTTGCGCTCGACGCGCCAGGCGCCTGCCTGCCGCGAGCCCCAGCCATGCCAGCCCCGCAGAGCGGAGGCGCTGCCATTGTGCTTGGCGGCCTGGCGCGAAGTGGGCCGCGTGCGCCTGCGGCGCGCCGTCTCCCTCCAGGGGTCCGCAAGCATTCGGCGCGCGGAGCGGCTCGCCGAGGCCATGCGCGAGCTCTGCTTCCTGCACTGGGCGCGCGGCGCGGTACTCGCGGGGCCCGCCGCGGCCGCTGCCGGCCCGCCTGGGCGGGGCCCCGCGCGGGCGCGGGCGGCACAGGAGGCGGAGCGGCAGCCCCCGGGCAGTCCGGGCGCGGCCTCCGCCTCCACGTGCGCGGCCTTCGACCAGGCGGCCAGTGGATTCCGCCCCGTAGCCGCGGAGCCCTTTGAGGAGCAGCCTGGCCGAGCAGCCGGCCACGGGCGCGCGCTCCTTGGCACTCCGCCGAGCGAGGGGCGGCAGGCGGCGGGGCAGCGCGTCTGGGCAGCCCGCACCAGCGCCCGCCAGGCGGCGCGCTCGCCCCCCGGCGGGGCACGCGAAGGACAGGCCATCCCGCCGGTGCGGGCACGCGGTGCTGGGTTCGCGGTCGCGCGCTCGGCATCGGAGGGGGCCCTGACGCATGGCCGCCTGCCGGTGACAGGGGAGGCCCCCGAGACGTCTGCCCACGCCGCCAGGTCGCCCGGCTGCAGTGCGTGCGAGGAGGGGTCCCCGGCGGCGGCGGCGCTCCTCGCGGCGGAAGCTCTGCGCCGCCGCGTGGCCGGCGGCCGTGCCGCGAGTCGCGGGCCCGCACTGGCCGTGGAGTGGCCCGCGGGGCTTCCGCGCGCGGGCGTGGTGGAGCCTCGGCACGGGGCGCCGTAGGGGCTGGGCGCTGACCGTCGGCCGCCCGCGCGGGCGGCTGCGGCGGCCCCCTCGGCGCGCTCTGCCTAAAGTCGAGTATGTCCCTCTACAGGAGGAATCTATACATATACATATACACATATATATATATATATATATATATATATCATATAGTCTGGGGACGATTTTTGAGTATTTGTTGACCATTCATGAATATTGGGACTATTCTTACATTTGTCTTCCAAAATCTGCCTGTAGGGGGACATACCCGACCTAAGCTCTGCCTCGGAGGGAGTGTGCTCGTCGAGGCAACAGTGCCCATACTCTCCGCAAGCCCCTCGCGCGAGGCAGAACAGAATCAGAGAGCCCTAGTCCAGTATCCCCCAACACAGCGTTTTTCCCAACCATGATGTGGTGTTGGGTCCTCGTTTTGAAGAGACGGTGCCCCGCGTCTCCTTCCTCCTCTCCTCCTCCGCCTCCTCTCCCCTCCTATCATCCTCATCGTCATCATCATCATCATCATCATCATCATCATCATCATCATCATCATCATCATCATCATCATCATCGTCATCATTATCATTACCATCATCATTATCATCATCATCGTCATCAGCATCAACATCATGGCCGCCATCATAACCATCATCGTCATCATCACCATCATCGTCGTCATCACCATCATCGTTGTCCTCGTCGCCATCATCGCACGTTTCGTGGCCCCATACGGAGCTCCACCGAAGGTCCCAGTGGGTGTGCCCGCATGCGTCCCGCACACCCATTTTGGCACACCCCTCACACGTTTCGTGGCCCCATAGGGAGCTCCACCTAAGGTCCAAGCATGGCGGCGCACGCGTGGCCCCGCTCCATGGCGGCCACATGGCGCGCACCATTTTGGCACACCCCTCACAGATTTCGTGGCCCCTCAGGGAGCTCCTTTTGGCACACCCCTCACACGTTTCGTGGCCCCATCGGGAGCTCCACCTAAGGTCCACGTGGCGCAGCTCGCATGGCGCCACCGCCCTTTTTTGGCACACCCCTCACACGTTTCGTGGCCCCATAGGGAACTCCATTTACGGTCCAAGTGGCGCGGCTCGCATGGCGCCACCGCCCCATTTTGGCACACCCCTCACAGATTTCGTGGCCCCTCAGGGAGCTCCACCTGAGGTCCAAGTGGCGCAGCTCGCATGGCGCCACCGCCCCTTTTTGGCACATCCCTCACACGTTTCGTGGCCCCTCAGGGAGCTGCACCTAAGGTCCCAGTGGTGCAGTTCGCATGGCACCCCTTCACACGTTTCGTGGCCCCACAGGGAGCTCCATCTCAGGTCCAAGTGGCGCACCCCACATGGTGCCGCAGACCCACTTTGGCACACCCCTCACACGTTTCGTGGTCCCATAGGGAGGGAGGAGGAGGAGGAGGAGGAGGAGGAGGAGGAGGAAGAGGAGGAGGAGGAGGAGGAGGAGGGCGAGGAGGAGGGCGAGGAGGAGGAAGAGGAGGAGGAGGAGCAGGAGGAGGAGGAAGAAGGACCGCCCTGGCCGCTGTCGCCGCCGCCGATGCCGCCGTCGCCGCCGTCGGCGCCGCCGTCGGCGTCATGCTCGCGGCCCCACAGGCGAACGGGAGAGAGGGTCCCCTCCCCCTCCTCCTCCTTTACCTCCTCCTCGCTTCCTTCTCTTTGTTGCCCGCGCGCAGCATCATTGTCCATGCTTGTTGAGTCCACTTAGCTGTGAAGCCATCTATTGCAAAGAATCCGAACCATCGCGGCGTGTGGCCTGGCCCCGACCGGTGTCTAGGATTCTTCAGCGACGGGCGTCTCATGGCCTCTCCAACCGTGCGAACGGATTCATAAAGCCATGGACATAGATGTTCGTCGTCGTCGTCGTGGTCGTCGTCGTCGGTGTCGTCGTCGTCGTCGTCGTTGTCGCCGTCGTTGCCGCCGTTGTCGTCGTCGTCGTCGACGTCGTCGTCGTGCTGCGTCGTCGTTGACGTCGTCGTCGTGCCGCTGTCGCCGCCGACGCCGCCGCCGCCGTCGTCGTTCATAAGAGCGCGTTCTGATGGGTTGTGTTTCGCGTAGTGTGCTTGCTTTCATGGGCGCCACTAGCGCCGATTTTTCAATTTCGCGTCCTGCCAGGTAGATGGGGTTCGCCGTGCGTGCGTGGAGAGTTTTCGAATGCGTAGAAGGACAAGACCATCGCGGACGACCCGCGCGCGTCGCTGGGACCCTCTCGGGGCGACCAGCGCGCGTCGCGGGGATTCCGCGCGGCGCTCTGCTCAGCGCCTCGCTCGCCCGTCGTCGCTCTGCCCAGCGGCCGGAGCCTTGCCCGCAATCAGCCGGCCGGCTAGCTCTCTGTGCTCCGCGCAGCGGACGACCTGCGCGCGTCGCTGGGACCCCTCCGCGGCGACCTGCGCGCGTCGCGGGGACTCCGCGCTGCTCTGCGCCCGCAGCTTTGGATTTTTGGAGCGCGCAGGCAAAGAGGGGGGAAAAGAAGGGGCGGAAGCGGGTGCGATCCCCGTGAGGGGCGTGCCGACATGGGCGTCGCGGCGCGCGGGCGCTGCCGTCGGGGTTCCCGCGGAAGCTGCCTGCGGCGGCCACGCCCAGTGTCGCAAGTGTTCGGACAGGCGTGCTCGAGCCATTCACATTCATATACATTTACACTAGGCGTAGCCAAGATCGCATTCATGCAAATATACTCACTCCCACGCAGACCCATTCACACTCAGACTCTCTCGCGCTCTGGCTCACCCGCGTTCATTATTTCGTAATCTGACCTATCGTATTCCTTTGCGTTGTGTACCCCGCCATATTTCGGCATGCCCCTCATGCGGTTCGTGGCCCCATAGGGAGCGCCACCGAAGAAGGTACTCACAATTGCGGCATTCACAACTGCATATGGTTGGGTCTTTCGCCAGGGTATTTTTTATTGCATTTGTTTTTTTTCGGCCTGCTGACGGTCCAGATGGCGCACGAGGCCCCCAAGATCGCCCCCAGAGCACCCAAGAGGCCTCCACGATAGCCCCGTGACGCCCCAAGAAGCACCAAAAATGGCCCCAGGAGGGCCCCAAGACGGCTCAAGAGGACTCAACACGCCTGAGATTGCCTCCAAGACAGTCACGAAGCGCTCCAAGCGGGCTCGAAGACGGCGAAGACAGGCCTCAAAAACGACTTCCTGCAGCGTCCGACGGGCCAGGAACGCTGTGAGACAGCCAAAGAGGCCGGGGCAATGCGGAAAGATGGCTGCCGCGGGGCACGCGTGCACGGGTGCGCTGAACTCTTTGTGGGGCACGATCCGCGTGAAGTGTCGCGCGAACGCGCCCGCTGAGGCCGCATGTGGACCTCCTCCGGGCACGCCCCGTGCCAAACATGTTCCGAAATGGGCGCGGGGGCGCCATGCAAAGATGCCCGTTCTGGAGCACGATTCGCGTGACAGGTGTGCCGACATGGGCGGGGGGGGCGCTGTTCGAACCTTCGGGGCCTTTGATTCGGTGGTGCTCCTTGTGGGCATGATCCACGTGACAGGGTGTACCGCCATGGCTGGGGGGGGGCGCAGTGCGAACCTTGCTTCGGGGGCCGTGGGTGGAGATCCCTGTGGGCCACGATCACGATCCGTGTGCGAGGTGTGCCGAAGTAGGCGGGACGGCGGGATGCGAACTTTGTCTTTGGGGCCGTCCGTGGATGTCCTTGCGGGCCACGATCCGTATGAGAGGTACGCCGAACTGAGCGGGCCGATGTTATGAAATTCCCCTCTGGTGCCGCAGATGCATTTAGTTGCGGGGTACGGTCCTCCTGAGGGACGTGCCACTATGCGAACCTCGTCTCTAGGGATGGAATCACGTTGGTCTCCCTGTGGGACGCGATCCTTGTGAAGGGTGTGCCAGCATGGGCTTGGGGGCCCAAGCCTGTCTGATGGGCCGCAGGTGGAGCCCCCTGAGGTGCATGATTCTTGTGACAATCAATGTCACCCGATGCCGAACACTTTAGACTACAATGGGGCTCGCTGGAACCTGAGCGCGCGCGAAGCGCACGCGTGGTTCTAGTTCACCTATATTACATTTGACCGCGATGATGCTGCAATCTCTTGCGCAACTCTTCCCTTTCACGTGCTTCCCGTTCATGGCAGGAAAGGTTTGAGAAAAGGGGCGTTTCGCCTGAGACATCCCCCCCAACTCGGGATCTTGGGGGTTCTCGTTTAAGACGTTCTATGCAAACAAATGACGATGCCGCCTGAGACATCCTCCAAGAATGGAGATCTTGAAGTTGTTCGCCTAATTTTCAAATCCTCGAACGGTGGGCGTTTCGCCTGAGACATCCTCGAAACAGTGGGATGCCGAAAGATCTCGTGTAAGGCATCTTTTCGGAGCTATCTCGGATGACCTCCAAGATGGCCCAAGAAGCGACCGTGTTGAACACCTAAGGGTGTTTTGACACTGTTGTTAAACATGAGCGTTTCGCTCGAGGCATCCTCCAAACATTGTCTTCGGACGGGTCCTCGAAGGCGAACGTACAAAACAACCCATGGGTTTTTCCTCCTCCTGTTTTTCCTCCTCCTCGTCCTCTTCCTCCTCCTGCTCCTCCTCCTCCTCCTCCTCTTCCTCCTCTCCTTTTTCTCTACCACTTTCTCCTTCTCCTCCTCGTCCTGTTCCTCCTCCTCCTCCTCCTCGTCCTCTTCCGCCTCCTCCTCCCGTTCTTCCTCTTTCTTCTTCTCCTCCTCCTCCTCCTTCTCGTCCTCCTCCTCCCCCTGCTCCTGCTCCTGTTCCTCATCTTCCTCGTCCTCCGCCCCCTCCACTGATGCTGCTGCTGCTGCTGGTCCTCCTCCTCCTCCTCCTCCTCCTCCGCCTCCTCCTCACTCCCCTCCTCCCCTGGTAGTCGTCTTCGCCGTCGTCCTCCTCACGCGGAAGAGTGAGGAGGATATTCAGGAATCTGCTTGTGAACGTTCGGGGGGCGCGTGTCCATACGTATCCCTTGTGGGCGTTCGAAGAGCTCGCCTATATTACATTTGATCGCGATGATGCTGCAAGCTCTTGCGCAACGCTTCCCTTTCACGCGCTTCCCGTTCATGTCAGGAAAGGTTTGAGAAAAAACGGCGTTTCGCCTGAGACATCACAAATCCGGGATCTCGGAGGCTTTCTTGTAAGACGTTTTATTCAAACAAATGACGATTTCGCTTGAGACATCCTCCAAGAATAGAGATCTTGAAGTCGCTCGCCTAATTTTCGGATCCTCGAAAATGAGCGTTTCGCCTGATATATTCTCGGAACAGTGGGATGCGCCAAGAGCTCGTGTAAGGCATCTTTTCGGAACGATGAAGAGGAATTGTTCAACAAAAACAACGGTTGTTCAACAGTTCTGTCAAAACAATAGTTGTTTGCTCGAGACCTCATTCAAAAATTGCCTTGAGACGGGTCCCCGAAGGCGAAATCATTAAAAGACCCATGGGTTTTCAATCGTTTTGTTACAAACAGGGCGTTTCGCTCGAGAGATCCTCCAACAATTGCCTTTGGACGGGTCGTCGATACCATCAGGTCTCCTCCTCCTCTTCCTCCTTTTTTTCCTGTCAGCGCCACGTCTGAACCCGCGCGGCTAGTGAACTGCACCTGGTATCTTTTGTGGGCGTTTGTCTCCATTCGACCTGTTGGTACATCTGTCTCCACCATCGTCGTCATCGTCGTCGTCGCCGTTGTCGCCGTCGTCGTATGGTAATGGTCCGGTTCAAAGGGCGACGCCAGCTCAAAAAGCCACTCCGTAGAGAAGACGTTCGTAGGATACTCAGGAACAGGAGTTCGCCCACATTACGGTTCATCGTGATGATGCTGCACGTTATTGCGCAGCTTGTCTTTTTTTACGCGCTTCCTGTTGATGTCAGAAAAGTAAGCGCTTCGTTCAAGACATTCTCACAACATCGGGATATTGGAGGATATCGCTTAAGACGTTTAATGCAACAAATGACGATTTCGCCTGAGACATCCTCCAAGAATGGAGATATTGAAATCGCTCGCATAATTCTTGGATCTTCGAAAATGGGCGCCTGAGACATCCTAGGACAACTGGGATTCGCCAAGAGCTCCTGTAAGGTATCTTTTCGGAGCTTTCTCGGATGGCCTCCAAGATGGCCCAAGAAGCGAAATTATTGAAAAATCTGAGGGTAGATCGTTCAAGCGAAAAGATGCTCGTTCTGTTAAAATCAAAGCGTTTCGCTCGAGACATCCTCCAAACATTGCATTCTGACGGGTCCTCGAAGACGAAAGTATTGAAACATCCATGGGTTTTCAACAGTTTGGTTAAAACAGAGAGTTAGTTCAAGACATCCTCCCAAAAAACTGTCGTCGGACGGGTTCTCGATACCATCAAGTATCCTCCTCCTCCTCTTCCTTCTCCTGTCAGCACCACGTCTGAACTCGCGCGGGTAATGAACTCCACCTGGTATCTTTTGTGGGCGTTTGTCTCCAGCCGACCCGTGGTATATCTGTCTCCATCATCGTCGTCATCGTCGTCGTCGTCGCCGTCGTCGTATGGTAGCGGTTCGGTTCAAAGGGCGACACTGGCTCAAAACGCCACGCCGTGGAGAAGACGTTCGTGCCTGAGACATCCTCCAAGAATGGAGATCTTGAAATCGCTCGCCTAATTTTCGGATCTTCGAAAATGGGCGCTTCGCCTGAAACATCTTCGAACAAGTGGGATGCGCCAAGAGCTCTGATAGGCATCTTTTCGGAGCGATCTCGGATGACCTCCAAGATGGCCCAAGAAGCGGTTTTCGTTTTAACCCATGGGTTTTCAACAGGTTTGTTAAACAATGAGCGTTTCGCTCGAGGCATCCTCCAGCAATTGCATTCGGACGGGTCCTCGAAAGAGAAATTAGCAAAAAAAACTAGTGTTTTCAACAGTTTGGTCAAAACCAGAGCGTTTCGTTCGAGACATCCTCGACATCCTCCAAACATTGCTTCCGGACGGGTCCTCGATACCATCAGGTTTCCTCCTCCTCTTCCTCCTTCTTCTCCTGTCAGCGCCACGTCTGAACTCGCTCGGGTAGTGAACCCCATCTGGTATATTTTGTGGGCGTTTGTCTCCAGTCGACCTGTTGGTATAGTTGTCTCCATCATCGTCGTCATCGTCGTCGTCGTCATCGTCGTCGTCATCGTCGTCGCCGTCGTCGTATGGTAACGGTTCGGTTCAAAGGGCGACGCCGGTTCAAAACGCCACGCCGTAGAGAATACTTTCGTAGGATACTCAGGAACAGGGCTGCCAACGTTCGGGCAGCCCGCGTCCATAGGTATCCCCTGTGGACGTTCGGGGAGCTCGCCCACATTACGGTTCATCGTGATGATTCTGCACGTTCTTGCACAGTTCTTCTCTTTTACGTGATTCCCGGTCATGTCAGGAAAGGTTTGGGAAAAAACAGCGTTTCGCTCGAGACATCCTAACATAATCGGGATATTGGGGGTTATCGTTTAAGATGTCCTATGTCAAAATGATGATTTTGTTTGAGAGATCCTCCAAGAATGGAGATCTTGAAATCGCTCGCCTAATTTTCGGATCCGCGAAAATGGGGTTTTCGCCTGAGACATCCTCTAAACAGTTGGGTGTATGAAGGGCTGTTTTGAAGCATCTTTTGAGAGCGATATCGGATGACCTCCAAGATGGCCGAAGAAGACGAAACTGTTGAAAAGCCAAAGGGTTGTTAACAACTCTGTTAAACAATAAGTGTTTCGCCTGAGACATCCCACAATCATTGCCTTCGGACGGGTCCTCAATCTGATGAAGATGCTGATGAAAATGATGACGATGACGATGACGATGACGATGACGATGATGCTGTTGATGACGATGACGATGATGTTGATGCTGATGACGATGACGATGACGATGACGATGATGATGATGATGATGATGACAATGATTATAATGATTATGATGGCCCTATCGTCGTCTTCCTCGTCGTCATCGTCGTTGTGGTTACCGTCGTCATCGTCGTCGTCGTCATCTCCGTCGTCATCGTCGTCGTTGTCATCGTCGTCGTCATCGTCGTCGTCGTCGCCGGGGTATATTTGTCTCCAGCCGACATGTGGGTGAAACTGTTCGGTTCAAAGGACGACGCCGGTGAAAAACACCACGCCATAGAGAAGACTTTCGTAGGATATTCAGGAGCGGGGTTGTCAACGTTCGGGGATCGCACGTCCATAGGTATCCCCTGTGGACGTTCGGGGAGCTCGCTCACATTACGGTTCATCGTGATGATGCTGCACGTTCTTGCACAGCTCTTCTCTTTCATGCGCTTCCCATTCCTGTCAGGAAAGGTTCCGCCAAAATCGAGCGTTCCATTTGAGACATCCTCGCCAAATCGTGAAATTGGGGGTCGTATCTTAAGACGTATGTTGCTAAAGATGGGCGTTTCGCCCGAGACATACTCCAAACATGGAGGTCTTGAAATCGCTCGCCTAATTTTCGAATCATCGAAAATGGGCGTTTCACCTGAAACATCCTCGAACAATGGGATGCGCCAAGTGCTCTTGTAAGGCATCTTTTCGGAGCGATCTCGGATGACCTCCAAGATGGCCCAAGAAGCGGTTTTCTTTAACCCATGGGTTTTCAACAGGTTTGTTAAACAATGGGCGTTTCGCTCGAGGCATCCTCCAGCAATTGCATTCGGACGGGTCCTCGAAGGCGAAAAACCCATTGGTTTTCAAGTGTTTTGTTAAACGCAGAGCGTTTCCTCGAGACATCCTCCAAACAAATCTGAACTCGCGCGGGTAGCGAACTCCACCTGATATCTTTTGTGGGCGTTCGGGGTCAGCTTGACGTCTAAACTCGCGCGGGTAGAGGACTCCACCTGGTACCTTTTGTGAACGTTCGCGGTGAGCGGTGACTGAAGTTGCGCGGATGGTGAATTCCATTTGGTATCTTTTGTGGACGTCCGGGGTGAGCGGCACGTCGGAATTTGCGCGGATCGTGAACTACATCTGGCTCTTTTTACGGGCGTTCGGGGTCAGCGGCATGTCTGAGCTTGCGCGGATAGCGAAGTCCACCTGGTACCCCTTGTGGACGTTCGGGAAGAGCGCCTACGCAACATGCGAACTTGATGTTGGTGCACGTTTTTGCCAAGCTCTTTGATTTCACCCGCGTCCTGGTCATGTCAAGGAAGGTTCCCCAAATAAGCGTTTCGCTTGAGACATCCTAACAAAGTCTGGATGTTGGGGGTTATCGTTTCAAAAATGACGATTTCGCTTGGGACCCCAAACATGGAGATCTTGAAATCGCTCGCCTAATTTCCGGATCCTCGAACATGGCAGTTTCGCTTGAGACATCCTCCAACAAATCAGATGCCGAACGAGCTCTGTTAAGACCTCTTATGTTGAACATGTAGTTCTCGCTAGAGAAATCCTCCAAACACGGGAATGTCCAGGGAGCTCGCGAATTCGTTATATTCTCAAAAATGAAGCTCTCGCCTGAGACATCCTCAAGCAAATGAGTTGTTGAGTAAGCTGTCTTGCGACATCTTTGGGGGGCGCTCCTGGAGGACACCCAAGACGGCCCAAGAGGCAAACCCGTAAACAAAAACAACATACAATGATTATTCAACACTTTTGCTCGGAAGTATGCGTTCCGCTCGAGGCATCCTCAAATAAGTGCAGTCTCGAGGGTCTTTGAACGGACAATATTATGATGAAGATGCTGATGACAATGGTGATGATGATGTTGATTCTAATGATAATGATGATGACGATGATGATGATGATGATGATGATGATGATGCTGATGACGATGATGTTGATGCTGATGACGATGACGACCTGTGGTATATGTGTCTCCAGCCGGCCTGTGGTATATTTGTCTCCAGCCGTCCTGCGCTATAGTTATTTCCAGTCGACGTGTCGTACATGCGCCTCCCGAGCGGCCATCCAATCACGATCCGTCCTGCGGTATATTTGTCTCCAGCCGACCTGTGGTATATTTGTCGCCAGCCGACCTGTGGTATATTTGTCCCCTTGGCGGCCATCCGATCACCGTCCGTCCGGCGGTATATTTGTCTCCAGCCGACCTGTGGTATATTTGTCTCCATCATCGTCGTCGTCATCGTCGTCGTCGTCATCGTCGTCGCCGTCGTCGTATGGTAACGGTTCGGTTCAAAGGGCGACGCCGTTAAAAAACGCCACGCCGTAGAGAAGACGTTCGTAGGATACTCAGGGACAGGGTTGTCAACGTTCGGGGAGCGCGCGTCCATAGGTATCCCCTGTGGACGTTCGGGGAGCTCGCCCACATTACGGTTCATTGTGATGACGCTATACGTTTTTGCACAGTTCTTCGCTTTTACGCGCTTCCCGTTCATGTCAGGAAAGGTTTGACAAATGAAGCGGCTTGCTCGAGACGTCCTGTCGACAACATCGGGATATTGGGGGTTATGGCTTAGGGCGTTGTATGTCAAAAGTGACGATTTCGCCTGAGACATCCTCTAGCACTTTAAATATTGATATCGCTCGCCTAATTCTCGGATCCTCGGAAATGGCAGTTTTGCCTGGGACATCCTCGAACAAGATGGGTGCACGAAGGGCTGTCTTCAAACATCTTGTCATAGCGATCTAGGATGACTTCCAAGATGGCCGAAGAAGGCGAACCTGTTGAACCAACCCTTGGGTTTTTAACAGTTTCGTTTAAAATCAGCGTTTTGCTTGAGACATCCCACAAACATTGCTTTCGAACGTGTCCTTGATACCATCACGTTTCCTCCTCCGTTTCCTTTTTCTCCTGTCTGCGTCACGTCTGAAGTCGCGCGGGTAGTGAATTCCTCCTGGGATCTTGTGTGGACGTTCGTGGCCAGCGCCACGCCAGAACTCTACCAGCCGTCCTGCGGTATATTTGTCGCCAGTCGACCTGTGCTATATTCATCATTCCCCTCAGCGGAGACTCCAGTGGGTACCCCCCCGAGGTCTGGCGTTGTCTTTTCCTGTTTTCTCGGGGAGCGCACTAAGTCTTCGCAGGATATTTCGTCGCCGGTTTGTCTCCAGGGTTCCTCGGCGTTTTCTGGCGCGCGTGAGGCGGACCGCGGCTTGTTCGCGGGCATCCTCGGGGCGCGTGGCCTGATGGAGGGCGCCACCGAAGGCCCCAGCGTCAGGGTTCACATGTGTCACCTGGCAAATCTGGGCACACGCATGCACACACACACACACACCCAGTGAGAAATCGCTTCCACTACCTACTTAGATCCAAATCTTTTTATGTCCCGTAACTCAGGGATATTTGGCGTCAAATAGATCCTTGCTTTGCTCCTCGTCCTCGTTCTCCTTCTCTTCTTCGTCCTCCTTCTCTTCGTTTTCCTCGTCCTTTTTCTCCTCTTCCGTTGGGCGTCTCAGGGCTCGTGGCTTCGCAGGGACCTCCACCGAAAACTTCCATAGCAGGGTGCACGTGCATTCCAAGAGTCTAGGTTTGGCACGCCCCTCACACGGCGCGTGGCCCCCCATAAGGAATCTTCGGGGAGCTCCGCCGAAGACCCTTTGTGGCACCGTTCGACGGCGTCCCGAGGCCCACTTTCGCGCACCCGTCATTCAGTTCGTCCACCGAATCGGGGGAGAAAAAAATACGGATACGTGTTGTCCCCCTTCGTTTTCGGCCTTTCCTGGTCCTCCTGGGGAATCCTCGCTGTCACCGCTGGATTCGCCTCGGAATTCTCGTCGGAACGCACCCCAAGAGAGGTCCGGGGACAACACGTCTCCGTATCTGTCCGCCCCCCAGCCGAAGGCCCCAGTGGCAAGGCCCGCGCGCGTCCCCAGACCCGCTTCGGTGCAACCCTCACACGGTGCGTGGTCCCACAGGGAACCCCACCGAAGGCCCCCAGTGGCAGGGCTTACGCGCGTCCCCAAAAGCAAGTTTTGGCACAGTCTTCGCACGCGCCGTAGCCCCATGGGGAGGGTTTAGGGTTTAGGGTTTAGGGTCTAACAGGGCAAGGCCAGGAATACCTACCTGCATAGGCATTCACCTGCGGTGGCTATCAATCCCCCCCGCATCTCCACCCCCACATAAAGATCATCTCTCCTCTCCTTGTGACAACATCGCTCTAACAGATGGCGCGCGTGCTACAACACGAAGCTTGTGAGGTGTCGAGCGCAGTGGCCGTAAGATAGCACTCCCTGATGTTCTCATACCCCTTTTCGAGCTCTGGGGCCCAGCACCGACAGCGGGAGCCCCTGGTCGCGCGCAGACTTGGTTGAAGCCGTTCGCCGTGCGCTCAAAAGTGACGCCCCGATTTACAATAATTTTGCAAACCCATGGGTTTTTTCAAGGATTCAGGATGCACGCGGAGGGCGATCCTGCACAATTGTGGTATGAGAAAATCATATGTTTTCATACGTTTTGCTGATATCGCTTTTGAAAAACATTGAAAACACATTGTGTTTCAAAGGATTTCGCCATGATCGCGCGGCCCGCGTGCGCACTCTGTCGTATTTTTTGCAATGGAGTATGAGCATGGACGCACCTTGCAAGAGCAGAATGTTTAGTTTATAGTATTTTTTACCATATAAAACCCGGGTTTACATGCGGGTGCGCAACCCGGGCCGGGCACTTTGTATGGTAAAAAATGGGGTCTTCTGATCGCATGATCAGGATGTAGTGTTTTTTGCAATGGATAGAGCGGGGTCGCGACCGGGACCGGGCACAATGCATTGTAAAAAATATGGTTTTCGGATCGTACGATCAGGAAATAGTATTTTTTGCACAGGAGAATGGCCGACTTACATAGCGACCAGAATTTAGGTCTTTAGGAATTAATAATTATAGCGATTAGAGATTTAGGGTTTAGGGTTTAGGGTTTAGGGTTTAGGGCTTAGGGTCTAACAGGGCAAGGCCAGGAATACCTACCTGCATAGGCACTCACCTGCGGTGGCTATCAATCCCCCCCGCATCTCCACCCCCACATAAAGATCATCTCTCCTCTCATGTTATACCGTGGCTGTAGCATAGCATAGCATACCATAGCAAACGTTCCTCGATCCAGGAGTGCGCCTGGGAGCAAGCGCTTAGCAAAGAGGCGGCGGCCGCGCGCGTGTGCACTTTGTCGATTTTTTTGCAATGGAATATAAGCATGGCCACGTGCGATCAGGCGCTCAAAGGTTGTTTGTGACGCCCCGATTTACAAGAATGTTGCATAACCCATTGGTTTTTCAATGATTCAGGATGCACGCGGAGAGCGATCTCGCACAATTGTGGTATGAGAAAATCATATGTTTTCATATGTTTTGCTGATATCGCTTCTGAAAACACATTGAAAACACATTGTGTTTCAAAAGATTTCGCCATGATCGCGCGGCCGCCGCGCGCGTGCGCACTTCGTCGTATTTTTTGCAATGGAATATGAGCATGGACACATCTTGCAAGAGCAGAGTGTTAAGTTTGTAACATTTTTTACAATATAAAACCCGGGTTTACATGCGGGTTTGCAACCAGGGCCGGGCACTTTGTATTGTACAGAATAAGGTTTTCTGATCGCGTGATCAGGATATAGTATTTTTTGCAATGGAAAGGCCCCGGTTGCGACCGGGGCCGGGCACTTTATATTGTAAAAAATATGGTTTTCTGGTCGCATGATCAGGAGTTCGTATTTTTTGCAATGGAAAGACCCGGGTTGCGACCCGGGCCGGGCATAATATATTGTAAAAAATATGGTTTTCTGATCGCATGATCAGGAAATGTTTTTTTTGCATAGGATGGAGGGGGGGATGCATAGCGGCCGGTTTAGCGGGCTTTAGGGTTTAATAATGAAAAGGATTCGAGATTTAGGGTTTAGGGTCTAACTGGGCAAGGCCAGGAATACCTACCTGCATAGGCACTCACCTGCGGTGGCTATCAATCCCCCCCGCATCTCCACCCCCACATAAAGATCATCTCTCCTCTCATGTTATACCGTGGTTGTAGCATAGCATCGCATAGCATAGCAAACGCTTAGCAAAGAGGCGAGGTCACCACAATTTGAGGAACCTGATGTTATTGCGTGGCTGTAGCATAGCATAGCGTAGCGAAGCAGAGGTGGACCCTAACGGGCGGGACCCCAACGGGCGAGACCCTAACGGGCGGGTCGGGCGGGCGGGACCCTAACGGGCGGGCGGGACCCTAACGGGCGGGACCCTGACGGGCGAGTGGTGTACATAGCGGGTCGTAAAGATCCCCATATCAGGCTCGATCTAGGAGTGCGCCTGGGAGGACGCATGATCAGGACATTTTTTTTTGCATAGGATTGTGGGTGGCTTACACAGCGGGCCGTACAGATCCCCATAGCAGGCTCGATCCAGGGGTGCGCCTGGGAGCACGCATGATCAGGAAATAATTTTTTTGCATAGGATTGTGGGTGGTTTACATCGCGGGTCGTAAAGATCCCCATAGCAGGCTCGATCCAGGGGTGCGCCTGGGAGCACGCATGATCAGTTTATATTGTCGTTTGCATAGGATTGTGGGTGGTTTACATAGCGGGCCGTAAAGATCCCCATATGAGGCTCGATTCAGGGAGTTCGGATGCCATAGGGGCGCGTGCCCAGGAAGTCTTTAGGGTTTAATAATTATAAGGATTAGAGATTTAGGGCCTGCATTAGAGAAAGCGCGCGCTGGCTGCGATCCCCCCCACATCAAGGTTGTTGGGGGGGATGGCTGCCCAGGCCGCGCGCGCCACGGTTAGTCGCACTCCCGCCCCAGACCACCCAAAGTGAAGCATTTTAGGGTTTAGGGTTTCTCCCCCCACCCCCCCTATCACGGGGGGCTGTCGAAATGCGCGCGCAGGCGATCGCCGACGCGGCCGTGGCACGGCGCATCCACTGGAGCATGCGCGCAGGGCCCCCCCTGGCGCAGCATGTCTGTGTGTTGCCGCCTTTGCCTTCGGCACTGGGTTGTGACACTGGGGTGCGAATGCTGTGAAGCGCGCGCGCGGTCGCGGCCGTGGCAATGCGCGCCCATGCGGGCACGCGCGCAGGGTGCATGGCGCTGGCGCGTCAGCTCGCCTCGTCGATGAGGCAGCTGTTGCGCCTTCGGCAGGGGGCTTCGCCGTTGGGCTGCCGCTGGCGCAGCAGATCTACAGGGGTCCGCATTTGCCTTCGGCGTTGGAAAGCAGCACTGCGAGGGCGCTGGCACGGCAATCCCATGGGCCCCCGCGGGCCTCGAGCGAGTAGCCGCGCCGTCGGGCTCCTCGCTGACGGCGACGCGCGCGGCAGTTGTATTCGCCCGCGGCTTTGGGTTTTGCTTTGAGGTCGCCCCCGCTGAAGCGATTGCAATCATCGACGCAGACGCTGTCGACGCGAGCTTCGGAAGGCGGGAGGAGGAGCGCGAGGGGGTGGGTCTGGCACCCCCTCGCTACGATGCGCGCGCGTGGCTGCGGCAGCACGTTCATGGCAGACCCCCTGGAATGCCTTGGGGGAGCTCTCTGGGAGCGCTGGGGGAGCGCCTCGACCTTTCCCCAGGATGGAAGCACGTGGGGGCGTCTGGGAGCGTGACAGGACACGCAGAGCGCACCGCGAGTGCGAGCCGGGGGTTGTCCGTTGGGCTTGACCGTTGGCGTCGCCCCCGCTGAAGCGATTGCATTGTCGACGCAGCCGCCTTCGGCGCGAGTGTCGCATGGCTGGGGGGGGAGCGCGAGGGGGTGGGTCTGGCACCCCCTCGCCACGATGCGCGCGCATGGCTGCGGCAGCACCTGCATGGCGAGGCCGGGAAGCGCCGCCATGGAGCGCTGCCGAGTGCTTGCGAATGCATGGAAACGCTTGGGAGCGCCATGGGACCGCGTGGATCTGCTTAAACGCACTTGGGAGCGCCGGGGGGCGCTGGGGAGCACCTGTGGGAGCTTGGGAGCGCTTGGGAGCGCATGGGAACGCTTGGGAGCGCTTGGGAGCGTGCTGGGAGCGTGCCGGGAGCGCCTGGGAGCGCGCCGGAGCGCCTGGGAGTGCTTCGGAGCGCTCCGGAGCGCTCGGAGGCGCCAGGGAGCGCTTGGGAGCGCGCGGGGAGCGCCTGAGCAGGCTGGGAGCGCCTGGGAGCGTGCAGGGAGCGCTTGGGAGTACCTGGGAGCGCTTGGGAGCGCCAGGGAGCGCCTGGGAGCGCCTGGGACCGTGCCGGGAGCGCCTGAGGGCGCCTGGGAGCGCCATGCAGCGCCATGCGCTCGGGAGCGCTTGGGAGCGCTTGGGAGCGTACCGAAAGCGCCGGGGAGCGCTTGAGAGCGCCTGGGAACGCTTGGGAGCGCTGGGGAGCGCCTGGGAGCGCTTGGGAGCGCGTTGGAGCGCCTGGGAGCGCTTGGAAGCGCCTGGGAGCGCTTGGGAGCGCCTGGGAGCGCCTGGGAGCGCTTGGGAGCGCTTGGGAGCACCTGGGACGTGCGCCAGCCGAAAGGACACCGCATGCTGTATTTTCATGTGTTTTGCGGCCCCACGGACGGCCGAAAGGGCGCCGCATGTTGTATTTTCATAGGTTTGGAGCCCCAGGGGATGGGACCAAGCGCAGCGAACCCACTGGCTGGGTTTTGGGTTGAGGGTTCTATTCATCTCAGCGAACAAGCGGCGGCCGCATACGCGCGGCGGGCGAATGCCTCCTCAGCGCTGCGCGCTTCGTCGGTGCGGCGTACGCTGTATTGGGCAGGCTCGCTGAGCGCTCGGCCAGGCGCCACGGGCTACGAACGTTGCACCGCCCGTGGCTTGCAATTTAGGGTTTAGGGACAGCGGTACCGATTCCGCGGTACTCACAACTGCATATGGTTGGGTTTTTCGTCAGGATAATGAGCCAAGGTGGCTCCCAAGAGTGTTCGCGCGTTCTCTCGATTCTGACCACCCGCCTGCGCCTTCGGCGTCGTCGTAGTCGTGCATTTCGTGATCGTCGTCCCTTCTCGCCCTCACCCTCCCCCTTTCCTTACACCTCCTCCTCATCATCCCCTTTTCCCTCTTCCTCCCGTTACTCCTCCTCGTCATCCTCCTCATCCTCACCCTCCTAGTACTCCTTCCCCACTTTTTCCTCCTCCTCCTCCTCCTCTTCCTCCTTCTCCTCTTCCTCCTTCTCCTGGATATCCTCATCACATTCGTCCTCGTCCCTTACCTCATTCGAAATCCTCCTCGCGCTCCTGGCGATATTCCTCCTAGTCGTCTTTGTTGTTTATTATCCTCCTCTTCCCGTTCTATTTCGTCATCGACATCCTCCTTGCATTTATTATGCTCCTCCGTCTGCTCGCCGTGTTCTTCCTTGCATTCATCATACTCTGTTTCGTCTTCCGCTTCGCATTGTTCCTCCTCCTTCTACGTTGGACCAACATTAGCAAGTGCTCCTCCTCCTCCCCAACCTCCTCTCAGCCTCCGCGCAATGCTTCTCCTCCTCCTCCTCCTCCTCGCATTCCTCCTCCCCCTATCCTCCTCGTCCACCCCGTCCTCTTTCTCCTCCTCCTTTTCCTCCTGCTCCTGCTTCTCCTCCTCCTTGTCCTCCTCATCCCCTACCCTCTCCTCCTCTTCCCTCCTCTTCTCAGTTTCCTCCGCCATGCCAGGGAGGCCTTTTCGCTCGATGCCGCTTCCAGGAGGTACCCTCGTGGTCGATGCCCTTAAGGTTTAAGCCTGGTCCCGTCTCCCTCCTTCAGTCTTACTCTCGCTCAGCATCTTGGAGATCTTCCCTCCTCCTTTCTTCCTCCCCCATCTTGCCTCCTCCCTGCCCGCCGCGCTTTAATCGAGGCATCTGCACAATTTGCTCCAGCATGGCTCCGCCCCCCCCAGATCAGCCCTTGTAATTCTTGACGCTTCGCGTACCCCCACCACTTAGGTCGGCTGTCGACAGTGACAGCTGGATTCGCAAATCTACAGTGTACCGCGCCCCGGACGTTGTGACCGCTCCCTGGGTTTTTCCTTGGAGCCGCCGAACAAAAAAAATACCCCCACCAGCTCTTTGACGCCGCCCGACCTTTTTTTCCCCGCGGTCGCGTTTCACAAGTATCCCCATCAGCCCATCCAGAAACAATTACCAGGTGAGTTGGTAAATCAGGGACGCCTGGAAGCACGCGGTCCCACAGCTGTTTAGGAAGCGTCCAAATTGGATGGGCAGTTTCCTGGGGCCAGGAACCAAGGACCACAAATAGCTACGCGCAGTGAAGCTTAGGATAGAAATCGGTGCCAGATGCGCCATGGTGCTCCCTGTGGGAAGCGTGTCTGGCGCAGGTTGCTGTATCTACGATCCGACGCCAGTGTTGCGTAGAGTAGAGTTGTATTTCGATGGACACCATTGATCTTTACTCCTGCACTGATTTGTATCTTAAGCTCGCGTGCGTTTTGAAATTGATCAGGTGCAGGTGCTGCTGCCGGTACTGCTGCTGATGCTGCTTCCGATGTTCGTGTCGTTGGTGCTTTTGCTGCTGTTACTGTTGCTGGTGCTGGTGCTGCTGCCTGCACTGCTGCTTGTGATGCTCCTGCTGGTGGTGGCGCTGCTTGGGTCATCTTGGATGTAGGTGGAGAAAGCTGAGGTGGACGAACAAATCGTTGTCGTTTTGCCGATGTCGCAAGCGTCTGTGCTCAAGTCTTGGGATTGGTGACGTCGCTTCGGCGCTGGCTGAACTCTAAGATCACAAGCTGTGCGCATGATTGCGCCATTCAGTACAGTAGACTCCTAGGCCAATGCCATCTTGGCGCCATCTGGAGCTCTCTTGGGTTCTCTCGTGGGGCATGTCGAGGTCCTCCTTGGGGCGCTGGGAACACGCAGGTGCACAACCGCCTTGGGAGCACGAGGTTTCGCAACTACCATCGGAACCGGCTGGGAGGGGCGCAGGAGCTGCACATAGACACCGCAGTTCGCACAGGCATTGCTGTTTTTCAAAATTGGAAGCCAGAGAAGCATTAATCACACACAGTTTCCCCCACTGAAGTTTAGGTTGGAACTTCGTGCAATATGCGCCGTGAGGTTTCCTGTGGCAGACGTCTGTCGCGTCTTATCACGGCGGCTTGATTGGCAACGCCAGTGACTTTGGAGATTTCTTGTTGGCAGCACCAGTTAGTTGGGAGACCTTTTGTAGCGGACTGTGTCGGTGGTGCTGTAGTTGATGGTGTCGTTGGCGTTGTCGTTGTAGTTTGTGTTTCTGGTACCGCTGCTGCTGGTGCTGATGTTGGTGCTACTGCTGGTGCTGCTGGTGCTGGTGATGCCTGGGGCCATTTGGGGGGTAAGAGGAGGAGTAGGAGGAAAAAGCGCGGGAGGGGGAGGAGGAGGAGGAGGAGGAGGAGGAGGAGGAGGAGGAGGAGGAGGGGGAGGAGGAGGAGGAGGAGGAGGAAGAGAAGGAGGAGGAGCAGGCGGAGGAGGAGGAGGAGGAGGAGACGGAGGAGAAGGAGGAACAACACGTAAGGAGGACGGGGAAGAGGAGGAGGAGGAGGAGCAGGAGGAACGCGTCGCGAGGAGGATGAAGAGGAGCAGGGAGGCGGCAGGAAGGAAGCAATGATGGAACGGACGATGACACGGAGGACGAGAACGTCGGGCTTGGGGGATATGTCGTGGTGAGGGGTTCTTCGGAGATTCGCAATGCCATTTGGTCGCCATCTTGGGGCCCTCTTGGGGTCCTCTTGGGGATTTATTACGAAGGCCTTACGGCCGGTGCCGCCGACCCTGAAGACGAAGCTGTCTGTGACGCCGTGAAGGCCGAAACGTCGTATATGCTGGAAATGTAAGTTTCCGATGGAAAAGTAATGAGTGTGGCCTCTTGGGCCCTTCTTGGGGGTGCTCTTGGAGGGGGCCTGGGACGTCTTGGAGGCTTCTTGGACGGTCTTGGGGCTATCTTGGGCGTCTTCGGCCGATCTTTGGGCGACTCGGGGCACTCTTGGGCCGTCTCGGGGGCCATCTTGGGCATTCGGACCTCATTTGGAGTGTTTTCGAGGTTTCGAGGCCGCCCGAGGAAAAACGAATCTGCCCCCCCCCCCCCCTCCCCCCACCCCCCCGGGACCCCCCCCCCGGACTCCCCCCGGGACCCCCCCCCCACCCCCCCGGGACCCCCCCCCCCTGGGGAAGGGATCTTGGGCCCTCTTGGGGTCCTCTTGGGGATTTATTGGAGCCCTATTGTGGCTCTCTTGGAGGGTTTTGGAGTTCTTTTGGGGGTCTTTGGGGGGTATGGGCGACCTCTTGGGGCCGTCCTGGGCCGCACTATTCAAGAAGAGAAGGGGGTCTCAATTCCCGTCGCACCCTGGGGGGGCTCAAACATGTTGTCTTGGGGCCCTCTTGGCCGGCTCTTGGAGCGCTCTTGGCTCTTGGGCGCTCTTGGGCCGTCTTGGGGGCCTCTTGGGCCCCTCTTGGGGCTATCTTAGGCCGTCTTAGGGCCATCTTGAAGAGCCCATCGGAGACGGACAAAAAAGCGAGAAAGCAGACAAGCATGTATTGAATCGCTTCGCTCATTCCGCCGGCCCGTATTGTGCCATCGCGGGGTCTTGGGGGGTCTTGGGAGCCCTTGGAAGCTTCGTGGGAGCTTCTTGGGAACTTTGGGAGGCTTTGTGGATGGCTCTGGGTGGGCTCTCTTGGTGGTCTCTTGGGGAGGTCTGCCTGGCCTCTTGGGGCCTCCTGGGAGCTTCCTGGGGGTCTCTTGGGGGCTTCTTGGGGCTTTCTTGCGGCCTGTTGGTGGCCTCTTGGGGCTCTCTTGGGGGCTTCGTAGGGCTACTTGGGGGCTTGTATGGGCATTTCGGGGGCGTGTTTGAGCGGGAGGCTCAAAATTTCCGTTCAGGTTGCCCTGTGGACCTCAATCATGGGGCCGTCTTGGGGCCTCTTGGACCGTCTTGAGGGTTTCTTGGGCCTTCTTGGAGCGCTCTTGGACCGTCTTTGAGCGGTCTTGAGGGTCTCTCGGGCCGTCTTGGGGTGATCTTGGGGCCTCTTGGACCGCCTTGAAAGGTGTGAGAGACGAAGAGGCGGATATGTTAAAAATGCACGCTTTCCTAAGGGAGTGAGACGATTTTTGCTTGTGGGAGCCCTCTTGGGACGCCGCTTAGGGACCTCTTGGGCCGTCTTGAAGGCCTGTTGGGCCGTCTTGAGGCCATCGTAGGCGCTTGGGGGTGATATTTCGGCGTCTCCCGGCTCTCTTGGACCGTCTGGAGGGCTTCTCGGGCCCCTCTTGGACCGATTTGGAGCCCTCCTGGGCTCCGAAAAAATAGTTCTTGAGGGTTTATTGGGCCTTCTTGGAGCGCTCTTGGGCCGTCTTTGAGCGGTCTAGAGGGTCTCTCGGGCCGTCTTGGGGTGATCTTGGGGGCCTCTTGGACCGCCTTGAAAGGTGTGAGAGACGAAGAGGCGGATATGTTAAAAATGCACGTTTTCCTATGGGAATGGGACGATTTTTGCTAGTGGGAGCCCTCTTGGGACGCCGCTTAGGGACCTCTTAGGGACCTCTTGGGGCGTCTTGAAGGCCTGTTGGGCCGTCTTGAGGCCATCGCAGGCGTTTGGGAGTGATATTTCGGCGTCTCCCGGCTCTCTTGGACTGTCTGGAGGGCTTCTCGGGCCCCTCTTGGACCGATTTGGAGCCCTCCTGGGCTCCGAAAAAGATTGAGGGTTTCTTGGGCCTTCTTGGAGCGCTCTTGGGCAGTCTTTGAGCGGTCTTGAGGGTCTCTCGGGCCGTCTTGGGGTGATCTTGGGGGCCTCTTGGACCGCCTTGAAAGGTGTGAAAGACGAAGAGGCGGATATGTTAAACATGCGCGTTTTCCTATGGGAATGGGACGATTTTTGCTTGTGTGGGGCGCCGCTTAGGGGCCTCTTGGGGCGTCTTGAAGGCCTGTTGGGCCTTCTTGAGGCCATCGCAGGCGTTTGGGAGTGATATTTCGGCGTCTCCCGGCTCTCTTGGACCGTCTGGAGGGCTTCTCGGGCTCCTCTTGGACCGTTTGGAGCCCTCCTGGGCTCCGAAAAGAGACCTTGCCGGGGTACTTTTCGTCCGGGGACCCCCAGGGCCCGCCCCGCGCGCGCGAACTAGAGATATTTTTGAGCAGTTACCGGAGATCTTAGCACGCCTCTGGCCCGTTGGGCCGGCGAATTTCACCTAGGTTTTTTGATGAGTTTGGCCTCTGGGGGGGGTCCTTGGAGGGCTCGGAGGGCACTTGAAACCGTCTTGGGGCCGCCTTGAGACCTCTTGGATGCATCTCGGAGGCTACCTTGCCCCATCTTTAGGTATCTTGGGCGATCTTGGAGGCCAGCTTTGGCTACAGGACGCTCTGACACATCGCGGGAGAGCCCGTCCAGACTTAGGGAGGGGGGGGAGTAAACCTCAGTAAACCTCCCGAGCAGGGAAAGGAAGGAGGTTGGAAAAAGGAAACGCGCTGGACCACCTCGCGCAGAGGGCTGGTGGGATTTCCCATGCTATCGTGCTCGCGCCTCGGGTGCAGCTACCTCCTCCGTCAGTCCAGGGGTGCTTGGGCGCTTCTCAGAACACAAGTCGGCAGCAGAAGCGGGATCACATGGTTCGCTTGGGTCTGACCCCTCTTCGCTCTTTTCCCCTCCCTCTCGGAACGCAGAGTCCTGAGGATGTCTCAGGCGAAAAGGGCCAAACTACCTCTGGCGCGGCATCTGATGGCTCAGAGTTGCGAGGATGTTTCAAGCGAGACGCGCCAGACCGGAGTTTCGTGGATGTCGCAGGCGAAGCGGGCTGTAC
>CAUYUJ010022555.1:62500-65000 GCA_963575745.1 Prorocentrum cordatum
TATACGGTAGCGACTGGAGGACGGATGCGACGACGCAGAATACGAGAGTGTGCAATACGAGCTACGGTAGGTTTTTGCAACGCTGAAGAGAGCGCGCGAAGTCACATAACAACCACGGAGAGCGAAGATAGTCGAGCTCTTATGGGAGGCGTACCAACAACGCAACTTTGCGGAAATGCACAGACTACGGATACAATGCTGCCCACGAAATCGACGTTGGCCCATGAAACGGTACTACCGTACGCCCAAGACTTATTGGCCATCCGAGCATCAAAGACTTCCCCGCTGACGCCGGCCCCTCTTTCAGCAAAACCTGACGTTCTCGGCAACGCGACGGGCAACCGAATGCACCCCCTCCCACAGCCCCGCGGGTAGTCTTCCTGCTGTTCTGGTCTATTTTGATGTCATTGCTTCCAGCGTCTGCAGCCCTGGTTTCGGTCCCTGGGTGTGGCCATCAAGTCGTTCTTCGTCCATTGTCAGGTCACTTCAGCGCGGCTTGCCGCCCCTGCGCGTTCATCGTGAAATGTTGTCAGCTGTGAAGGCCCTTGCTCCTGTTCCCGTCAGCCGCGGCCGCTCTTCCTCCTCGCGTTCTCCAATGCTTCGTTGCCGGACAATTCGTTTGTTGTTTCGTGCGCCCCCGAGACTTCGAGCGCTTGTGCGGATTGCTTTTGCCGTGCCGAAAGGGTGGACATGTTTTTCCTCTCCCTTGCCCGAGTCAACGACCCGTCGTCGCCACCCTGCTCACATTTTCCTTTTGTTGCCTACGTTTTGCCCCATCGTCGCCATCGTCGCCGCCAGGTCCCTTCACTTTCACCTCGTCCATCGCGGGCGGAAGCCAGCCACGTCCACGGCCTCTCGGGCCCGGCCTTCGGGCCGCGACCCCGCGGAGATGCGGCGTTTTTTCGCGGATGCCCCGCGCGGATTTATCCGTACGACCGCGTATTCGCAGGATCGTGCTCGAGGCCGCGAAGGCGTAGGTAATTTTTGATACGCCCGCCGCCCGTGAATTCACATTGCCCCCCCGTCCCACCCGTCAACGCCATTGATTGTTCCCTGGTTCTTCTCATCCTGCTCCGTCGCCGCGCACTGTTTCTTTTTCCCCTGCTCGCTCATTCTTCGGCGTCTTCCACGTCACCCTCCTCCCGCTTATCATCCAGTTTTCCCTCCCCATCGCCTTCCCGCCACACATCATATTCAGTCAGGATCGCTCTCTTCCTGTTGTTCCTCGTGGTCCGCCTCTTCCTGTTTGTTTTTTGTTGTCGCGAGAAGGTCGGAGGAGGATCCGCCCTTCGGTTCTGGCTCTTCCTCGCCTTCGCCCTTTTCATCCCAGTCGTTTTTTGTTTCTCTGCCTTCTCGTCCTCCCGCAAGAGGTGGGTACACCTGGTGCGAGGCGCAGAGAGACTTGCGGGCGGTGTGCAGCTTCATGTTGGGGGCGCTCGTCTGCTGTGCGGTGGACGTGTCTGGTCTCAGGAGACCGCCCGTGGCCCCTCGCAGGAGGGAGCCGAGGTCTGATACGCGGTGGGAACACACGAAGTTGTGGCAGAGGAGAAAAGGGCTGGGTCAGAAGGATCAGGACTTTTTTCGGGGCCAGAGTCTACAGTACTCTTGTGCTCCATGGTTGACTGAGATTGGTGCTTCGCCTTGATGTGTGTCATGGATGTTTGTTTTTAGTGTACGTTCTAGACTTGTTTTTGCATTTCCCTGGTGGATATTCGTGTGGGTCGTTCATCGATGCGTGCCCTGGAAGGATGTTGCTGGTGCCTTTTTTCCCGAATAGCCAGGGCATGCTTACTTTTATGCTACGTGTGCCCTTGGAGCAGCATGTTTTTACGCATGCTGCTGGATGGCACCGGGGAGCCTGGTTGTGGTAGGGCCCGGATGCATGTGGACAGCGGGTCTCCGCGAGGCTGCGACGTGTGCCCTGATGTCCCCGATGACACCTACACCTTAGGCGATGCTTCAGAAAACTTAAGTTTTCGGCCAGAGTCTTAGTTATTCTTAATGTTTCAATGTGAGTCCTAAGATGTTCATGGAAATGTTGGGTTTTTAATCAAGTTCTGAGACTATGAATTTCTTAACCTATGATTTCTTAAGCATTTCGCAGGGTGTACTGTTCTGTGTCACTGGTGCGCCGTGCAGGGCATCACGGGCGGGAGAGAGTCTCGGGGCCCGGTTGCCGCGGCGTGCAGGGCCGGCGCGCGGGCTCGTCGTGGGCAATCGGGCAGCTCGAGCCCTGCGGGTGGGGAAAGCCCTCGCGACAGCGAAGGAGCAGTCGACAGACAACGCCACGGAGCCAACACACCGCACGTGCTGCAGAGAACATCGTGGGAACGTTGCTGTGCCAACCAGGGTGCGTCAAACAGCCGTCCCCTTGACGTCTGGCGCGGCCCCTCCCGGAATTCGGAGGGGGCGGGGGGCGCCAGGCGTGGCGAGAGAGCAGGGAGCAGACACCTGGCTGGAACCAGCGAAAGGCTGACACGAAGCAGCCGCCAGATGGGGT
>CAUYUJ010022555.1:70000-96976 GCA_963575745.1 Prorocentrum cordatum
AGGAGGAGGAGGAGGAGGAGGAGGAGGTGGAGGAGGAGGAGGGGGAGGAGGAGGAGGAGGAGGAGGGGATGGGACCGGATTGGCGGGTGTAGCGCATGCCTCGGGAGGACACAGAGACTTCGTCACTGCAAGGCGCGGAGGCCTCCTGCTGAGCGGCGTGGGGCCCCACTCTCGTCGAGCCGGGCACATCGTGTCGGAGAGCAGCTCTGTCTGGCCAGTCAAGGGCTTGACCAGTCGACGGCCAGGCAGGCTGGCCTCGGGCCGCACGCGTAATTCGTTTGAAATTCGGCAGCAGTGCAGAATCCAATCCGCAGAGGTCCGGCGGCGCGACTCCAGCACGACGAAGGACGCCCCAGACCTCCAGCGACCGGGTCATTTCCATCCCAACGTTTTTCCTCGACTTCGGCCTCTGGGGGCACGCTGTATCGGGCTCCGAGCCCACAGAGCATGGATCCAAGACGGGAGACAAAGCCCCCGTGGAAGGGGGCGGCAGCCGTGGTGCCGCGGATCAGGAAAATCGTGTCGCAGGATGTCTGGGGCCCCCATGGAGCCCTCGACCCCATCCCTGTGACTGGCGCTTCGCCCAGGGCCGTGGCTTGTTCGATGCGCTTCCGCGGCGCGGATCGGCGGCCCGCTGGAGGCCCATTGTGGCCCACGGGCGCTCGTCGAGCTTCTCCTGTCGCGGCCCCTGGAGGTCTGGGCAACGTGCCGTCACCTTGTGCTGCTGGGACTGTTGTACTCATTTTGGAGTGGTCCACGAAGGTGTGGCCACTGAGCGCCAGTAGAAATTGCCATGCAGACCGGCATTTGGCCCGTGCATGCAGACTGGCATTTGGCCCATGGAGCCGGCCACATCGGCCGTTGCTGGCCTTGAAAAGCGCTGAGGAGGAGGAAAGGAAGGAGAGGAGAGAGAGGACGAGGACGAGGAGAAGGAGATGAGAAAGATGAGGAGAGGAGAGGAGAGGAGAGGAGAGGAGAGGAGAGGAGAGGAGAGGAGAGAGAGAGGAGAGGAGAGGAGGAGAGAAGGACGACGACCAAGACGATGAGAGGAGAAGGGGAATTGGAGGAGGGGAGGAGGAAAGAGAGACGATGACAGGACAGGACAGGACAGGACAGGACAGGAGAGGAGAGGAGAGGAGAGGAGAGGAGGAGCAGAAGGAGGACGACCAGGAAGATGAGAGGAGAAGGGGAATTGGAGGAGGGGAGGAGGAAAGAGAGACGAGGAGGAGGAAGAGGAGGAGGAAGAGGAGGAGGCAGAGGCAGAGGACGAGAGGGAGAGGGAAAATCATTATCCTGGCGAGTAGCCTAACCATATGTAGTTGTGAGTATCGCCGTTGTGGGTATCGCCGTCGGTAGATCTCCTTATGTGGCCACGAAGCGTGTAAGGGGTGTGCCGAAATGGGGCGGCGCCACCATGCGGGCGCTGCTGCTGGGGCCTTCAGTCGATCCCCCTATGGGGCCACGGAAAGCGTGAGCGGTTTGCCGAAATGGGGCGGGGCCGCCATGCGAACGTCGCCATTGGGGCATTCGCTCGAGCGCCCCATGGGGCGACAAAACGTGTGAGGGGTGTGCCGAAATGAACGGGGGGACGCATGCGAACGTCGCCACTGAGGCCTTCGATGGAGCTCCGTATGGGGCCACGAAACATGTAAGGGGTGTGCCGAAATTGACTTGGGGGGCGCATGCGATCGTTGCCATTGCGGCCTTGGGTGCCATTGCGGCTTTCGGTGGAGCTCCCTGTGGGGCCACGGAACGTGTAAGGGGTGTGCCGACATGGGCGAAGCACGCATGCGACGGTCGCCACTGAGGCATTCGGTGGAGCTCCCTATGGCGCCACGAAAACCTTTACTGGGTGGGGCGGACGCATGCGAACGTCGCTATTGGGGCCTCTGGAGGAGCTCGAAACGCTGTACCGGGCGGGGCGGGCGCATGCGACCGTCGCCACTGGGGCCCTCGGTGCAGCTCCGTATGGGGCCACGGAGCGCTGTCTTGGGTGGGGTGGACGCATACGAACGTCGCCATCGGGGCCTTCGTTGGGGCTCCCTATGGGGCCACCAAACGTTGTACTGGGTGGGGCGAACGCCTGCGAACGTCGCCACTGGGGCCTTCGGTGCAGCTCCCTCTGGGGCCACGAAACGCTGTACTGGGTAGGACGGACGCCAGCGAACGTTACCACTGGGGCATTCAGTGGGGCTCCCTATGGGGCCACGAACGTTATATTGGGAGGGCGGACGCATGCGAACGCTGCCACTGGGGCATTCGGTGGAGCTTCGTATGGGGCCACGAAACGCTGTACTGGGTGGGGCGGACGCGTGCGAACGTCGCCAGTGTGGCTTTCGGTGGAGCTTCCTGTGGGGCCACGAAACGGGGCGAGCGCATGCGAACGTCGCCACTGGGGCCTTCGGTGGAGTGCCTTATGGGACCAAGAAACCTTGTCCTGGGTGGGGCAGACGCATGCGAACGTCGCCACTGTGGGCTTCGGTGGAGCCCCCTATGGAGCCACGAATCGCTGGGTGGGGCGAACGCATGCGAACCGCCACTGAGGCCTTCCGTGGAGCCCTCCATGGGGCCACGAAAAGCTGTCCTGGGCGGGAGGGGTGCATGCGAACATCGCCACTGGGGCCTTCGGTGGAGCTCCCTATGGCGCCACGCAGCATGTTGTATTGAGTGGGGCTGACGCATGCGAACGTCGCCACTGGGGCCTTCGGTTGAACTCCCTTTGGGGCCACGAAACGCTGTACTGGGTGGGGCGGACGCATGCGAAGGCCGCCACTGTGGCCGTCGGTGCAGCTCTCTATGGGGCAACAAAACGTTGTACTGGGTGGGGCGGGCGCGTACGAACGTCGCTTGGGGCATTTGGTGAAGACCCCTTTGAGGCCGCGGAGCGTTGTACTTGGCGGGGGAGCGCATGCGAACGTCGCCAGTGGGGCGTTCGGTGGAACTCCCCATGGGGCCACGAAACGCTGCACTGGGCGTGGCGGACGTCTGCGAACGTCGCCACTCGCGCCTTCGGTGCAGTTCTTTATACTGGAGGGGGGGGGACGCATGCGATCGTCACCGTTGGGGCCTTCGGTCTGGTGCCCTATGGGAGACCACTAAACGTTGCACTGGGTGGGGCGGACGCATACGAATGACGCCACTGCGGCCTTCGGTGGAGTTTCATATGCGTCCACGAAGCGCTGTACTTGGTGGGGTGGACGCATGCCAACGTCACCAGTGAGGCTTTCGGTGGAACTCCATGTGCGGCCACAAAACGTTGTACTTGATGGAGCAGGCACATGCGAACGTCGCCAGTGTGGCCTTTGGTGGAGCTCCCTATGGAGGCCACGAGGGTGCCGAACTGGTTGGCATGCGGCGGGCAGAAGCATGCAGGAGGGAAAGGAGGAGGACGAGGAGAAGGGGGAGGGAGACGCGGGGCGCTGCCTCTTCAAAACGAGGGCCGAACACCACAGCATGGTTGGGTAATACGACCGACAGGAAAAGAATACATCTGCCCATCCTCTTCCCCTCCAGTCTCCGCAATTCATCCTCACCGTCAGTGTTGCGGCTCGTCTTTGCCAACCCGTGGTCAGCACCATCATCATTATCATCATCAGCATCATCATCATGATCAGCAGCATCAGCTTGATCATGAGCATCATCATCATCACCCTCATCATCATCATCATCATCAGCATCACCAGTATCAGCATCATCAGTATCATCAGCAGCAGCAACATCATCATCCTCAGCAGCAGCAGCCGTATCATCGTCGTCTGCAGCATCATCAGCATCAGCATCGTCAGCAACATCATCAGCATCATCGGCATCATCATCAGCAGCAACTCCTCATCATCACCGGCATCATGATCAGCAGCAGCATCACCATCAGCATCATCAACATCAGCATAGTCATCAACACCAGTATCATCATCGTCAGTAGCATCAGCATCAGCATCATCATCATCCTCAACATCCTCAGCACCATCCCCATCACAATCATCAGCATCATGATCATCACCATTAACATCAGCATCGTCATCACCAGCACCAGCAGCAACATCATTACCATCAGCAGCAGCATAATCATCATCAGCCGCAGCAGCCGTATCATCGTCGTCGTCGGCATCATCATCAGCATCAGTAGCATCATCAGCATCATAGGCATCATCATCATCATCAGCAACAGCATCATCATCATCATCATCATCATCATCATCATCATCATCATCATCATCATCATTAGCAACACCATCCTCATCATCAGCGTTATCATCATCATGAGCATCAGCATCATCATCATCAGCAGCATCATCACCATCAACATCATCAACATCATCAAAGTCAGCAACATCAGTATCATCATTAGCAGTAGCAAAAGCATCATCAGCATCAGCATCATCATCAGCAGCAGCATCAGCATCAGCATCACTATCATCATCATCATCATCATCATCATCATCATCATCATCATCAGCAGCGCCATCGTCATCGTCATCGCCGTCACCAGCATCACCATATTCACCAGCACCGCCAACATCAACATACTCATCAGCGGCATCAACATCAAAATCATCATCAACCTAATCACCAACCGCAACATCATCATCATCATCATAATCCCCATCCGCGTCGGCATCATCATCAGCACCATCACCAGCATCATCATAATCATCATGAGCATCAGCAGTATTAACAACATTAGCATTAGCATACTCATCAACAGCAGCAGCGGAAGCATCCTCATCATGGCCATCATCATCGGCGACGGCAGCAGTAGCACCCCCTCAGCTCAGGATGACCCTCGGCCCCTTAGGACGCGTCACAGTCATCATCTTTCCCCCTCCTCCTCCTCCTCCTCATCTTCCTCCTCCTCTTTCCCCTCACCATCACCATCATTCTCATCAGCACGATCATGATCGTTACCCATCGCCTTCGCATGTGTTTCCAGCTCATACCTCCTCCTTCTCCTCCTCCTTTTCTCCATCATCACCGTCAGCATCAGCATCATCAGTATCCTTACACTTTGCCTTCACATGTTGTTCCATCTCATTTCCCCTCCGCATCATCATCACCATCATCACCAGCATCCTCCGGATCATCCCCCTTCGCCTTCACATGGTTTCCCTCCTCCTCCTCTTTCTCGTCACCATCACTCAAGCCATTTGGGCCCGAGCATTTTGTTCGGGCATTCCCAGTACCATCGCGATGTGCTTGGGGGAGCTTGGCAGCTGATTGCCTCACATTCAGTTTCTGAGCACGAAAGCTGGGAATCACATTGTTCATACTGAGTCATGGTCGCGACCCCCGCCCTTGGTCGCAATGCAAGCACTGTCGCACATACGAATACAGTAACCGTCTCGAGGCCGACGGGTGCAAGTGCTCCAAGTGCCCGAAGAAGGCCAGGCTCTACCGCCCCAGGTCTCTATCTGCGGAGGGCGACATCGAGCTTGCGCCAGGGATCTACGGCCCCAAGCCTGTGCGCTTCGAGGACGGCGCGCAGCCTGGCACCCCCCGTGGCAGGGGGAAGAGCACCACGGCCACAGCTCAGGCAGAGGTTGCTGCCTTGCTGAGCCAGACCATGAAGAGTGCCGACCCCGAACTCAAGACGGTGCTGGCCGCGCAGAAGACTCGGCTCGAGTCCATGCCCCAGGTTGGCCAGGCGGGGTCGGAGGTCGACCAGGTCAAGAAGACCGACGGTGCGTACAAGGCGGCGAGCAACCGCCACGACCAGCTCGTGGCCCAGGTTTGCCGCATGCGTCGCCAACTCGAGTTGGCAGAGAAGAAGGAGCAGGAAGCAGCGCTGGATTTGGCCAAGGCTGACGCAGCCAAGCGGGCGGCCACTGCGGCTCTCGCGCAGGCCTCAGGCTACGAGTCGCCCAAGGCCGACACGCCAGCCGCCTCGGTCTTCGGGGTCGAGATGAATGAAGAGTTGTTCGCTGAGTTTGGGAGTTGGGACGTCGAGGAGTCCGAGAAGGTTCAGCCCAGGCAGTTGAAAGCAGAACTGGAGCGGTACCGTGCCGAGGCGCAGGGAAAAAGGATAAGGAGTGGAAGACCTGCATCGAGCGCATGAGGAAGAAGAGCCCGGGCGAGGACGGCCAACAGACCGCCGCGGGCGGTGCTGGCGGCGGCCCCGCAGCCGCAGCGGGCGCGAGCGAGCCCGACGCTGCGGCAGCAGGGGCTGTCGAGTCCGCCAAGGCGCAGCAGCAGAAGGAACGGGAGCTGCAGGAGGCGGCAGCGCGTCTCTCGGCTGAGATGTTCAAGGCGCAGGCGCAGCAGGCGGCAACGGACGCTGCCAAGAGCGCCAGTCAGGGCTCGCCTGATGGCGAGAAGGAGTGACTATATGTGGCAGCTCCCTATTCGTCGCGTGGCTCGGCGCGGAGCAGGAGCACCAGCGCTGCGAGTGTTGGTTCAGCCACGTCTGGGGCCAGTGCGTCTACTGGTTGCTCGGCATCTTTAGGTTTCAGTGCGTGTACTGGATCCTCGATCTCTAGTTCTACTCAGCCCACGTCGGCGGCACGAAGAATGGGGGCTTCCACTGCTGATAAGGGCCCTGCTGAGGATCGGTCACCCTGGTTGGTCTTCGGCAGCATCAGTTGCATGGGCGACAACTCGCGGGGACATATGCAGCACCTGCAACAGGCCAAGTATGACTACATCTCATACTGTGAAACCCACGCCGTGGGGAAGGGCATCACTGCTTGGCGCAAGAGAGCGAGGGGCAGCTCCCTCAAGCTCCTCACCAACAGCGCCAGGCCCAAGGCGAAGTGGTTTCAGGCTCAGGACTCTGACAATTCGTGTGAGGGGGGCGAGGTCCTTTTCGCTCGCAATCATCGCCCTGTGCAGATTTTAGATGAGGCCAAAGCGGCTTCAGGACTGAAGGCCGATCGAGGATCGGCCTTCGACGGATTTCTTCCGACTTGAGTGCGTTGCAAAGGATTTCCAGTTGTGTGCATCACTTTCTATGGCCACTCGTCCATAGGGTTCCGCGATCAGAATGTTACGCGCTTCCGCAAGTTAACCAGCCTCGCTTCTGTGCTCCAACTGCCCTGGATTATCGCTGCAGATAGGAATTGCACCCCAGCTGCCCTCGAAAAGACAGGCTGTCTTGAGCCCAGGGGGGGGGGGGGGGGCAGGTCATAACTAGTTCTGTTGAATTCACGTGTGCCCCAGGGGGAGACCACAAGCCCTCGCATCTAGACTACTTAGTCGTCTGCCCCGCGGCCCGTGCGCACATGCGTAGCGCGCAAGCTGTGTGCGATGTGCCCTGGCGACCGCATGTCGGGTTGATAATCGAGCTTGCGGGGTCGGCGGCTCGAATTTTCACCCGGTTGCTCGAGCTAGCCCCGCGGCTCCCCTTGGTCCAGAGGCCTCAGAAGCAGGCCACTGAGGGCTCCAAGTCTTCCATCCATAAGCAGAAGCAAGCAGTAGCTCGGCAGTGTGCACAGGAAAAACGGAACAGCAAGATTGCGCCTTGGTTCGGCGAAGCCCTGGGCACGGATTTGAATGCGGGTCAGCGAGAAGGGGGGGGGGGGGGGCGCCAGGTGCCGAGGACACAGGCCTCGACGTCACCGAGGAAGCCCCCGATTCCGACCGGGGCGGCTTCTCCGAGTACGACCCGTGGGCCGACGAGCCCAGTTTCGGGGTTGCCGCGCCGACCTCTGCTACGCCTGCGCCCGTGCCTGCCGCAGTCGAACCCAGCTCTCAGCCGGATACTTCGGAGCCCGCAGCGAACCCCGAAGTCAATGCCTCTGCGACGGACGCCCAGGAGGAGCCGCCCCAGCCTCAGTCGGTGAGCTCAGGGCCCCCCGAGGTCGATTTTAATATGCCAGAAGAGACCTGGGTGAGCGCCAGGAGATATATCGGGTTCTCTCCGGACTCGTCCTGTCTCCCTGCTGGTGCTGTTGCTCGTTCCGTAGCATGTCGGCTCGGGGCTCAAGCTTCGCTTTACATCAGCACAACTACTGTAGTTGGGCGCGGACTGTGGAAGAAGCAGCGCACGCTCACCACGGTTTGCCAGCGCCCACCCTTTCACGGGGATACGCGCCGAGCTTCAGGTTGCGCGCAGTACAGCAGTCTAAGCCTCAACGGACAGCCGCGCTGAGGGACAAAGTCAGCGGCTGGTCCACCAGTTACCAGCAACACAAGCGACGAGGCAACGGGAGTAAGCAGCTGGAGGTTTTGCGTCAGGCAGTCCGTGACTTGCTTGCCAAAGTACCTGCCGATTGTCATGCGCTCCTTCGGTCTCGCGATCATGTCAAGCGGAGCGCGTGGAAGTCGTTTCTGGATTCTCTGGGGGCGAAGTCAGACGCGGCACTCACCACCGGTGTCGTTCATGTGAACTGCATAGCTAAGCGGAGCCAGCACCGAGCAATCAATGAGTCCTTGGCGCAGTTTCGGAAGTGGAGTGAGACGGCACCAGCTGTCAAGGCTCTGCACCGCAGCATTCGTCAGACGCCGTTGGGACCCGAGGAGTCCGAGGCTGGCCAGCGAACCATTCCACACCCCGGTGAGATTCCTGTGAAGAAGACGGAACAGTGGGAAGAGTCATGGGGGCCCGATGGTCAGGATCTGGAGAATCTAGAACAGCTTTTCGTAGATACTCGCGAACGTATCCAAAGTGCTCCACTTCCAGCGCTTGAGATCGAAGACATACGTGCCTCCCTGCGGGGGGAGCTGCCAACTGCGCAACTGTCGGCACTTTCGTGGGCTCCTGGGAGGCCCAGCGGGGTGGGGGGACACGCAGATCGCGTCGGGACCTCGCGGCTCCCTGCGGGGGGAGCTGCCGACTGCGCAACTGTCGGCACTTTCGTGGGCTCTTGGGAGGCCCAGCGGAGCGGGGGTGTCACGCGGATCGCGTCGGGACCTCGCGGCTCCCTGCGGGGGGAGCTGCCAACTGCGCAACTGTCGGCACTTTCGTTGGCTCCTGGGAGGCCCAGCGGTGTGGGGGGACACGCAGATCGCGTCGGGACCTCGCGGCTCCCTGCGGGGGGAGTTGCCAACTGCGCAACTGTCGGCACTTTCGTGGGCGCCTGGGAGGCCCAGCGGAGTGGGGGGACGCGCAGATCGCGTCGGGACCTCGCGGCTCCCTGCGGGGGGAGCTGCCGACTGCGCAACTGTCGACACACTCGTGGGCTCCTGGGAGGCCCAGCGGAGTGGGGGTGACACGCGGATCGCGTCGGGACCTCGCGGCTCCCTGCGGGGGGAGCTGCCAACCGCGCAACTGTCGGCACTTTCGTGGGCTCCTGGGAGGCCCAGCGGACTGGGGTGACACGCAGATCGCGTCGGGACCTCGCGGTTCCCTGCGGGGGGTGTTGCGATCTTGCGCAACTGTCGGCACTTTCGTGGGCTCCTGGGAGGCCCAGCGGAGCGGGGGTGACACGCGGATCGCGCCGAGACCTCGCTGCTCCTTGCGGGGGGAGCTGCGATCTTGCGCCACTGTCGGCACATTCGTGGGCTCCTGGGAGGCCCAGCGGAGTGGGGTTACACGCGGATCGCGCCGAGACCTCGCGGCTCCCTGCGGGGGGAGCTGCGATCTTGCGCAACTGTCGGCACTTTCGTGGGATCCTGGGAGGCCCAGCGGAGTGGGGGTGTCACGCGGATCGCGTCGGGACCTCGCGGCTCCTTGCGGGGGGAGCTGCCGACTGCGCAACTGTCGGCACATTCGTGGGTTCCTGAGACGCCGAACGATCGCTCAGGCTTCCAAGACGCTCCAAGAGGCCTCCAAAAGGCTTCATGGGAGGGCCCCGAGAGGCCAAAACCACGAATTTTAAAATGGATTTCGAAAGGATTTTGGCCTTCTCGTCTTTTCTTGGCAATCGCCGCGCTTGACCCTCAAGCGCGGCGATTGCCAAGAATGCAATGGTCGTCGCTTTCGTGGGCCTCTTGGACGTCCAGCGGATGTTCAGCTATTTTGAAAGCGCCAGTTGGTAATGCCACCTGTTGCCAAAGAGTTGGGTACGTCCCTGGGTAATTGCTCGCCCATCTTAGGGATAGGGGTACGTTCGAGGCTGATTAGTTTTGGTTGCTGGCACCACCGCTCCTTCTCGTCATAAGCAGTCGCTTCGATACGGGCTTTTGTATGTTTATGCGCGTTGATTTGTCTGTCGCAGGTCGAACGCAGCCAATGTGGGAAAGCAGAGTCGAGGCGATATATTGAATGTTCAACTTTAACTCCGTCATCCTTCATCAAATGTCCTCCCCGCTGCTTCTCTTTCGAAGACGTCTGGCGCCATGTAGGCGATCATATGGGGAATGAGTACGTGAGTATCATTTCCTCCCCCCACACATATACACACACATGTATACACACATGTATACATACATACATACATACATACATACATCCATACATACATCCATACATACATACATACATACATACATACATACATGCATGCATGCATACATACATACATATATACATACATACATATATAGATGTACCTGCATACGCATACACATGTGTATGTGTTTCATGCTTTGCTACTTGTTCCGAGGTCTTTGCGTGCGTTTGTGGTTCGGCATGTGCGCGGCACGTGCCCCGTATGTGCGGGCGTTCCCGCTGTCGACGCGCAGTGATCCAGCGACGTGCGCAGTTGTGCGGGCATGTGCGGGGCATGTGCTTTGAGTTTTCTTCCTGTCCTGCCCGGTCCTTGTCACTCGAGTGTTGTCGGCGTCTGTACGCCGATGTGCTCGGTGTGTGCCGATACCCTCGTGCAGTTTGGTTGGCGCCAGGGCCATGCAGTAGGTGCCCGCGCCACGGCTGCTTGCACAGGCTTTGCCCGCACATGCCTTCACATGGCACTGCACACGCCCGCACATGGCACCGTTCGTCGCTGCGCGGCCACACACGGCCGCTCGCGGCCGCAGGTTCAGGCAAAATTCCGCACAGAAGGCCGCACATGCCCCCGTGCGGCCCCCCCGCCCGTCCGCACATAACCGCGTTTCCCATAGCGGACGGCCGCACGCAGCCGCACGAGGCAGCGGTCGTGGCCGCGAAGGGGTACATGGCCAAGCGCGGCCGCACAGGCCCGCACAGCGTGCCGCACATGTCCCCGTGCAGCCCACCCGCCTTTCCACACGCAGCCGCGTGGCCCGCATCAGACGGCCGCGCACGTCCGCACATGACACCACGCCGCTGGTGGTCTTTCGGGTCCAACACAAGGAAGGGAGGAGGTGGATTATGACCAATAGGAGAAGGAGGAAGAGGTGGAAGGGGAGGAGGAGGCGGGGAGGAGGAGGAGGAGCAGCAGGAGAAGCAGGAGGAGTAGGAGTTGGAGGAGGAGGAGGGAGGATGAGTGTGAATCATACCGACGGTGACTGGGTCAGGAGACTGGTCGTATTATCGTTACCGAGCGTGCGTCGCGATCGACCCCGTTTGATTAAAATTATTGGACTGACCTTTTGCAGTCGCGTCGAGCGTAGTTGTCTGTGAGACAAAGCATCGTTATTATTGTGGCTCCTATTTTCCCCGAAGCTTTGCATGGTAGCGGAGCGACGTTAACTCGCGAGCAATGACGGATTCTGCCGCGGCCGCGGCCGCCGTAGGGCCAGGAAATCCAGGGCGTGACTGAAACGCGCCACAAAACTGGGACAGGTTGTTCAATAGTAACCTGGCCCGTATCACGGAGTTGTGCGAGGCTGAATTCTGCAATGGGGACTACAGTTACGTGACTGTCGCGTTACGAGCCAACAGTGAAGGCATGGAGTAGACCATCGAACGCGCGGCAGCGGGATGAGAACGTTCAGCAGTGACGAGAGTTATGTTTTCTGCCCATTGCCCCGAAGATGTGCTCGGTGATGCTAAGTGTGATGATGGGAGCACGTACTCCGACAGCGAGCCGGGAAAACTGAATGTAACGGTTCGAACACTTAGAAGACCAAGGGGACACGAGGAACAGCACATTCGAAAGTGTTACCAATATGGCGGGACCCATAGCGGAGGGCAAACACAAACCAACGCATCTGGGTACCATAGTGGTTCGTGAATACAAGGCCATACGGCAGTTAAAAACATTTGTTGGTGATAGAGGCAATTCAGGGAGTGGAGCGAACATCTCCTTCACGCCATTGCGCATGTTACTCGGGGCTACCGCACGGCAGTCAATAATCTGAGCACCAAGCTGCTGACAATGTTGGTGTGTTAGACGAGGTGAAGTCTGCGTGGCAAGGATAATCAGCAGTCAGTTAACGTCTCCCGGAAACACAGAAGCGCCAGGGGTTTTAATAGTAACAATATGATGGCGACAAAAGTGAAATTGACTTTGAAAGCGTCCTGGTGCACACATTATAACGAATTCTGTACATTTCCGACGACGCGCTGGACGGAGCAGAGCCGAGAGGAAAATTGAAGGGGGTATGCGAAGGAGACGGATTGCAGGCGTACCAAAGAATATAGATGTGGGACTCGGCAGTTACCGGAAGTACTTTGTCTGCCGGTGTGAGTTTGGCCATCTAGCCGGACAGGCCCACAAAGGTCGGATACGTGACATCAAAGTAAGTGCAGTGGACGTTGTTCGTGGAGACGGTAGAGGAGTACGGACCTGGTTAGTCTTTGAACCTGCCGTTCCGCATCATCGTGTCACGAACCATCGTTTCACATGTTGGTGACTGATTCGAGGACTGTCACTGGACTATTCCTACATTCATAACCTGTAAACGGAGGAGAAGTATTGGAAGTTGTATGCGAAATTCTATCAATTGACCATGAGGGATGGATTGGACGCGGACGCGCAGCACAACGGCGCCATGGATATCCGAGCCGTTGACAAAGTTAACGACGACAGATGGGAAGATGCACGGCAGGGATCATGCACGCTACGTCAAGTCAACTCGACAACGGTCACCGGTGCCCAGAGGAACAGCGGTACAAGTGGGGCCAGGAAAGTATGGCAGATGAAGATGCAGGAGCAAGTGCCGCCAACAAGGGAAAACAGCAAAGGAAAATACCCCAAACGTCACAAGCGTGAGGGATTCGGGCACTGCCAGTCAACTGACGAGTAAATGGCAAAGCTAAAGGGGATATCATATGCAAACTGAGGCAACCGCATCGCGCATGGCCATGCCCCAATGGCACGCAGGAGCCTACGGAGGCAATAAAGGCCAAGGGAGAGGTCAACGACCATGAGTCTCAGGAAGAACAGCGCGCGTCCCCGCTTCCCAGAGGGAGCGCTACGCCTGCCAGGACAGAGGACACACGGCAGCCAGCTGCCCTGGGAGGAAGGGCGCGAATCCGACAGAACAAGCGCAGAGCGGACAACGGCGCCGAACATCTCGCCGGGGCAATCCCAGGTCCCAGGATGGCTCGGCACGGGGCCTGAAGAGCCTCCTGGTTTAGCTGGAAACGCAGCCCCCCGGCCAGTGCCGACGATGTGCAAAAACAATGTCGGCAGATAAGGAAAGGCAGTGAAGTTGGAGGGCTTGATTCAAAGTGCAGCTACCAGTGCAGGTCCAGATAATCGCGTTGCGTCATGCTGACCTTCGACACCAGGGGTATGCAACGCACCGAAAACGGGACAAGCTAGTTCGACATTTCTGCGGAAGTGCCGTCAGGGGAGAGACCAGACGACGCTCCTGAAGTTCATTTGGCCCCTCAACATCAGTAAGATCATGGTTTTGAAACGGCGGTGATAGCACTCGCCTCGGGTGCCTGAATCGGGCCACCGCGGGTTGGTTTGTGCGTTCGTGTTAGGAGCCATTGAGGCCCCCGAGTTGGGCAAGCACTTCAGCGCCGCCAACGGGCCCATCGTGCGCGACCACGGAAAGAGAGGGCGATCGCGGGCAAAAGTGATGAAGGCGCCGAGGTCCCAATCCTCATTCAATCTGCGGGCGTTCGCAAGGTAATTAGGTCGGCAGAGAGCACTAAGACGACGTCAGTCGAGACCTGCCCGGCAGCGACGAGCGCGGGGGGGGCCCCAGTTCTTTGAGGCGCGAAGCGAGCAGGCGCAGGGTTGCGTTAGAAAGGGGGGGGGGGGGGGCGACCCGACGCAACGTCAAGGTTGAGCAGGAGCCGAGGATGCGAGTCCGCGGGCGCAGGGCGGTGACAGAAGTAAGGCATGCCCCAGGTAGCGTGCCCTAGCAGAGGACCAATTCCCACCTGGCCCTCGTCAGCCCGCGAGCCCCGCTCAGACCAGATTTTTTCCCCAACCATCCGGTGGTATTTGGTCCTCGTTTCGAAGAGACGCCCCCCGCGTTCGCTTCTTTTCGCGCCCCCCCCCCCCCCCCCCCCCCCCGCACCGTCCGCATGCGCCCCGCGCGCCCAGTGCAGCGCTTCGTGGCCCCATGGAGAGCTCCGCCGAAGGTCCCAGTGCTACCGCCCGGATGCATCCCGCACACCCAGTGCAACGCTTCGTGGCCCCATAAGGGGGCCCCACCGAAGGCCCCAGTGCTACCGTCCGCATGCGCCCCGCACACCCAGTGCAGCGCGTCGTGCCCCCCCCCCCTTCCCCCCTGCGTTTCACCCATCCAGTCCAGCGCTTCGTGGCCCCATAGGAAGCCCCACCGAAGGCCCCAGCGCTACCGTCCGCATGCGCCCCGCGCACCCAGCACAACGCCTCGTGGCCCCATAGGGGGCTCCACCGAAGGCCCCAGTGCTACCGTCCGCATGCGCCCCGAACATCCAGCGCAATGTTTCGCGCCCCCCCCCCCCCCCTTCCCCCCCTTGCGTTTCACTCGCCCAGTGCAGCGCTTCGTGGCCCCATACGGAGCCCCGCCGAAGGCCCCAGTGCAATCGTCCGCATGCGCCCCGCACGCCCAGCACATCGCTCCGTGGCCCCATAGGGGGCCCCACCGAAGGTCCCAGCGCTACCGCCCGCATGCGTCCCGCACACCAGGTGCAGCGTTTCGTGGCCCCCCTCCCCCTCCCCCCTGCGTTTCACCCACTCGCCACAGCGTTTCGTGGCCTCGTGGAGCGCTCCACCGAAGGCCCCAGTGCCCCCGTCCGCGTGCGCCCCAGAAGCCCAAGTTGGAAATTTTACGCACCCAGTGCAGCGCTTCGTGGCCCCATGGGGGGCTCCACCCAAGGCCCCAGCGCCACCGTCCGCGTGCGTCCAGGAAATGTAATTTGGCATTTTCACAAGCGCAGTGCAGCGTTTCGTGGCCCCGTTGGGGGCTCCACCGAAGCCCCCAGCAGGGCCGTCCGCATGCGCCCCGGTAGCCCAATTTGGCACTTTCATTCACTCAGTAGAGCGCTTCGTGGCCCCATAGGGAGCTCCACCGAAGCCCTCAGCGGGGCCGTCCGCGCGCGCCCCCGAAACCCAATTCGGCACACCACCCACGCAGTATAGCGCCCCCCCCCCCCAGCGCAGCGCTCTGCGGCCCCGCGGGGAGCTTTGCCGAAGCAGATGTTCACAATTTCGGTGCCCGCAACTGCATATGGCCGGGGCCGTCGCCCAGATAATTTGAGTATATGGGGCGCGTGATGAAGGTGGCAGGGGCAGCGAGCTGAGCGACGCGCAGGTTGCAATTGCGGGCGGGGAAGCAAATCCACTTGAGACGGCGCGTTGCGACGCGGGGCCAAGTGAGGAAGGGACGGGGTGGCGCGACGAAGCTCGCTCACCTTGCCCAGCGCCCTTCTGCGACATGGGCAAGGCCGGAAGGCGCGGCCGTCGAACGCGAGAAGAGAAACGCGGGAGGTGGACGAGGGGCGCCCACTGTTTCAGTCGACGACGCGCGGTCAAGGGCAAATGCGGAGACGGCGAGGTCGAATGCATAGGTAAACCCGGATTTGCGACGCGCTGCCGCGAAACGCATGCATTTTGGAGCAAGGTGGTTGCGAGGAAAGGAGTGGGCCCATGATCGCGCGAAGTAGCGCCCGACATAGCTGCATTGTTTGGCCGCGGGCGAGCGAGAGTCGGGAGCGGTTGCGAACGCGCGCCTCTCGCCTTCGCGCGGACAAGGAGGAGCCACGTAATGCGCGCTAGACAGCATTGAGAAATTGAACATGGCCGGAATCGCCCGCTCATGCCACGACTGGCGCGGCGCGCATCATCGGCCTTACGCGAGTTAGCAATGGGCGCCGCCAGCAAAACGGTCCGCGGGAGACGCGGGGTCCGCTCGAGATTCGGGATGCGTGGCTTCGCGAGACTTCGCTCCAGAAACAAAGCGAAAAGTGCCCAGGTGGAAAAGTGAAGTTTTCATTTGCATCAACGAAGTCTGTCAGCCCGCGTCCTCGCGCGCACAGCAAAACCTCCGAAGGGCGAAGATGCGGCGAGCGCCGGGCCCATCGCATCCGCGAGAATTGTTGCCCAGGCGTCAGAATGCTCGGCGCGCGGGCCTACTCCTGGGCGCTGCGGAAGCATGGCCTCCGCTGGGAGACGCATGGCGCGAGCGAGCCTTGCGATCCCAAGCGCCGCCAGCGAGTCACTGGGTGGCCATGGAAGTGAGAAGACAATAACGCAAGCGACACGGACCTCAGCGCAAGTTAGATATGAAACGAAAGCTGAGGCGGCGAGGGGGGGCGAGCACGCCCGCAGGTGACCTGGGGCAGAACTGACAGATCTGGGCGCCATCCCCCCCGCCAATTGGGCATCGCCAAACTCCGAGGGAGGAGCTGGATGTTCCCAGCAATGCCCCCGTCGATGAGAGAAACGGGAGCAAGTTGAAAATCTGGGGCGGCGCCGGAGTTTCGCGCGATCAACCGGTGAACGGGTGAATTGCGCAAAGTAGGGGATGATTGGCGTCAGGTTGGACATCGAAGGTCTGACGAAGAGTTGGCCATTTGGGCCGATATAAGTCTCATCGAGTGCGACGTTGACATGGGTGACAGCATGCCGTCGCCGAGAATCCCCCCGCCGCCCTTTGCTGTGGCCGATGGGGAACCGGGCGAGATGGGCGGCGTCGCCGAACGCAAGCAACAGGGAAACATTCGATTTTAAGAATAAGACGAGGACGTCAGCAATATCAGGCAAGGCATGGAGATTTTGAGTTAGTAGAGAGGTCAGTGACTGTCTAGTTAACCCAGATTTAAGCATCACCATGGAAGCAAGCGTAATGTGGGGGGGCAGCCAGTCTGCATTGGAAGGTCAATGCGTGGTACAAGCGCATGCTAAACGGCTGGCAGAACACATTGGATTGTTGTCCAGACTCGCTTTGCATTTGGCGACATGTGGCGAATTCGGTGGTGCATGGCATGGGATTCATGGGTTAAGAAAGGCGCCGCTGAGGACATTGCATCGGCATTGCTGTTCGCTGCCAGCCCAGTGCGCGCGGCTTCCAGCAGATTTCAGACATTCACAATTCACGAAGTTAAGCAAGCAAGGAGCGATGGAAATCCTAGAACACGAGACGCGCGTTTGGATATTGCACTGCGCACAGAGACGACGCGAGTTATATTTCTCGTCGAGCATCCATCCGGAGCCTCAAGTTTGAGCGCGGTTGCAGTGCAGAGCTTACTCAGGCAAGCCAAGGAGGATCTATCCGAGGGAGAGTTGTGCCAATATGGCATGAAAGCAGGCGGTCAAAGCGGTCAGAGGAGGAAGGTTGCATGTGCCAATGTCCACTCTGCCTATGGCAAAGAGTGTTCATTTTGGTCAGTAAGTTAACTTGAGGTGTTTGGGGCAGCGCCGACACATGAAGTTGATGGGGGGGTGGTCGACTTACGAGATAAGAGATATGCCGAGGTCGGCTACGCAAGGAAGGCTGCAGTTAAAAAAGGTGTGACCCACGGGCGCTCATTTAAAGCAAATCAAGTGAACCCACGTGCGCCAACGAAGTGCGATGCGCCGGTGATTCTGCACAATTTAATTTGGAACGGACTCGCGGGGGCCATGGCGCCACCAGCCTGACGTCGCATTTAGCGTGGAGCCAATGTACCCGACGGGTTAAACGAGACCTAGACGTACCAGTCAACGAGATCACCCGACGTGTAATGAGACAAGAATTCCAGGGTCGGCCCAGAAACATCGTCGCCTGTTTCATTCACCGAGCCATGCGCGACGCGCTACCTTGCAAGTAGGAGCGTCGAGATTGCGGACGCGCTGACTGGCCCAATTGCCAGGCGTCCGTGAGGCCCGTTAGGCACGCGGGGTAGTTCGATCCGTAGAAAGGAATTTCTTTCCTGTCATCAACCGCGGGACGACTGGAAATGCGAGTGCGTGCGACGACGCAGCAAGGCCAGCAATCAGACGCTGATCTGACGCGCCCAGCCAGGTTGGTTGGAATGGCGCAGTGAAAACACCACGGAGTATACGAGAAGGTAGAGGAGAAGATTCGGGCCTCTCCCAGACGTGGCCCAAGTGGGACAAGCTGGGTACATGTCAAAAGCAAGGCGATGAGAGCAGAGAGGTAGCACAGCACATCCAGCACAATTCAACAGACGCTAACACATTCGAATCTACGCCACCGGTAGAGGCACAGCAAGCGTTGGTCTCCATGACAGCCCCTCGCATTCAACTCAGGAAGGCGCGAGGAGTGCACGCAGCAATTCGTAATTCGCCCGAGGCGGGCATACTTCCAAGCGAAAAGCAAGGTGGATTCAATCGCGAAGTTATCTGCTGAGGGGCCGTCAGCCCGCCACGTGCGGAAGGCTTCCCAAGTCCATGTTCGGCCCGCGAGATGCGGCCAGGAATCGGAGAGGTAGAATTCACCGTCAAATTGGCATCGCCATGCGCATTCAGACATCGCACCACAAAGATGCGGTTAACCGTGCGCGGCGGCGACTTTACGTCAATGGGGAACAACGCTGCCATGGACTTGTTCGCAGCACGCATGCATGAGGTGTTCGGGGTGATGAAGGCGAGAGGAAAGTTCGGGCCGAAGGCCAGAAGGGAGGAGCATCAGCCGAACCAGATCTTGACGAGGACCATGGAGTTGAACGCGGAGAATTCTACGCAGCAGACCAGATGCACGCGGAGTTTTCAGTGAAGGAGTTCGACCTAGGTAGCAACCGAGTCAGATCAGCCGCGCCAGGATAAAATGCGATTCGCGATAAAGGGGGCAGGGATGAGTCGCCCCCCAGTGGGCGTGAAGAAGTGCCAGTCGTTAGCGGCGAGGGCGCACAGGATCTGCCAAATTTGCACTCTGCAGCAAAAGACCATGCCAGAAGCATGTCATGTCACTCCAGAGGGTTTTGGAAAGCCTTAGTAAGCCATGTGGAGCACCTGAACACGCCAGGCAGATCTAGCTACCTATAATACGACCAGGAATTACCAGAGGACTGAACCATATGGGTGGACACGGACTACGCTGGGCGCGTGGATTCCAGGAAGTCAACGAGTCGGGGAGTAACTATATATGTGGAAGACAAACTATCAAATCGTTGAGTTTGAACCAGAGCATGATAGCAATAGCTGTTGTTAGCAGGAGAGTGCTAGGAATGGCGAGTCATGTGGAAATTGGCCAGCCGCGTGCACAGGAGAAAGTGGGGCGAGGAGACATAAGAGCAGTTCGGGCTACTAGCAGCGAGGACATGGCAGATACATCAACCAAATCTGTTGGCAACGACATATTTATTAAGGGGCGCGTGCGTGACGCAAGTCGGCTTCTTCTTGAAGGTCGGCACCGGCTAGCACCAGCCAGCGAGTGTTGAATGTCCGCGGCCGCGTGAGGTCCTGGAGTTACTACTACTACCCCCCAGTTCCCAAACTCTAACGACTCGCCGTTTCATTGCTGCTGGCGGCCGCCCCGCCCCCGAGCGCACGACGTTCTTGGCGGGCAAGGGCCCCGCCGCCGCGGTCGCGCGCCGCCCGGGTGAAAAGATGCCCCATATCATATTTTGGGACGCCTGGCCACGTGGAAGTTCATCGTACATCGCATGGGCCATGGGTTCGGCGCGAACGGGGGCCGCGCCTGCCGCTCCCCCCGCGCCAGCATAGACAAATCAAGCTGCGCATCCTGCCGATGTGCAGCAGATAATGGCGGATCTTGGCGCGGCGTTGCAGGGGATGCTCAATGGCAGTATCAGGGTCTTCAGAGTCAAAGAGGATTCTTCGATATTCGAAATGAGCTCGGCTCGAGGCCAAAACAACGAGGGAACTGCTCGAAGACCTGGCTAACCAGCTCAACATGGCGCAGGACATCGACGAGGACGCACGAGCTTCTAACTCTTTCAAGATTTCGAAGGACATGGCCAGGGTCGCGGAGTCAGCCAGTCACGCTTCGAGGATTGTCCAACATTCGCCCGAGCCGGCTCTCTGCAAGTCAGGGCCGACGTTGCATTTCAAATGGGAGAGATATCCGGCGGTGCGCATTGGATGAACGACCGCATCTCCCACGGCAAGTTCAGCATCGCAGAGATTGTCGACTATGCGCGGTCTTTGTCGCTATCCGATAATATGACGTCTGGGCCACCGCTCCCGACCCGATCGCCGACCGAGGTTGCCGAGGAGGACGAGTCGGCCAAGGAGCGCAGCCACGCCAGGTCCAGGGTGAGCGACCGTTGCGCCCGCGGCAGCGGCACGGGCCCCAGCGATAGCTCTGAACCGTTGCCCGAGGCGGTCCGTGGTGCGTCGAGCAGGTGGGGGGCATCAGCGAGCCGAGTGAACTTGCCTCAGGGGGCGGGCGAGTTGCGGGCCGAGCCGCGCCAGCGCATGGTTCCATCCAGCGAGCCCGCGGAGGCCCCCGCGGCGGCTGGGGGCGCTGCCGGGGCGGTTCCCCCAAGTCGGGCGGGCAGTCCGCCACTTGCAGCGGCGCTTGTTACGAGCGAGCAGGTTGCTCGCAACGTGGCCCGCGCCATCCCGAGGCCCGAGAAATTGCGATTCTTTACGGTTATTATGAGCCACCCGTTAACGGCGACATGCGCGACGCCACTTCCGCTGCATCTTCGAACCCGCGCAATATGTTAGCCCAGGCGACTCGCAGCTTCTAGCGTTATTACAGTGGCAGTTGCCCATCGTGTTGTTAGAGGACACGCCTGCGTGGCAGACCGAGCCCGTTGGGCACGAGGCCGAGTAGCATGCAGCATAGGCAGAGGCCATTTGACCATAATCCAAATATCCCCGTGGTTATCAGTGCCCAGTTACCGCCGCGAGTTGCGCCCGAATTCCACCGCCCGTTCGCGCGCGGGTCTCCCGGGTCATGTACCAGAGTCGCAGATGTACATCCTAGACGTGCAAGATTTTGGGGAACAGAAGTTGCTGGGGTTCGTCGTTGCCTGGTTTGGCGCGTGTTGGCCTGAGGACCCGTTCGTCGTCGGCGTTAAGGACTGTACGAGGAGTCTTGGAGTAACTGCAGGGAGATCGCCAAGGGCGCCATGACCGTTAGGATTGCCGCCCAAGAGTGAGCCGAGTATCTCCTCAAGATCGCCGATGCTCCAGGGGCATTCTACCAACAGTCCGGTACCATCGAGGCGTTTAGCTTGGGCGAGTTCCAGGCATACCTGGATCCGCCAGAGATCGTCTGGCAGTGCTCCGGGCATTCGGCACCGCGCGAACTATCGCAAGGTTTCTCTTTTTGTGGCCGGTGATGGTACCAGGTCGCGTCGTTGACACGTGGTTGAGGAGCAGCCGCTGGCTGGTTAACGTTGACAGTGCGTACGAGCTCCGCCGCATGAGGCACGACAGTCCTCGCTTCCCGCGTCACCCACGCGCGCCTGACCACACCTTCTTCTGGGAAGCTGCTGGTTGCCATGACTCAGTTACCAATAAGACCAGCAATGCCAAGGGCCATGTTGACACCGATGCTCGTTACGGTTGTTGGACCGACATCGAGCAGTTCAAGGACGCCTGAGTGAGCACGGACTACGGAGACCCTGGCGACGCCGCAAACCGCTTAGTCATTTTGTGGACCGTCGACCACGACGGTCACGCAAGGACGGCTGGTGGTGGAGCGCATTCGCCCGTTCGGTTGGCAATCTCTACATCTTCACCCCTCTCTGTTTGAAACTGTTACCGAAAATGATGATGCACTAGATTCCTAGATGAGTTTCGACCGCTTCGGTCATTTGATATTTGTAACTGAAGTTCCACGCGCGTTGGCTGCGATTACGAGCACATTTTTTATGCCGAATTTGACAGTTCGGTTCCTTGTGCCTGTTCCCATCCGACCGACGCGGATGTTTGATAGTCCATGTCACGAACTTTGTCATAACCCTTCCCTCGTCACTGATGCGGCCAGTACCTTCCAAGTGGGGTGTTCAGTATGACGAGGGTGATTGAGTCAGAAGAGTGGTCGTACTATCGATGCCGGGCGTGCGTCGCGATGGGCGCATCGGTCTGGGGAAACATCGTTCGCGTTCGCGTCGGGCGTATCGGTCTGGGGAAACATCGTTATCGTTCCCGTGCCTATTCCCCCGAATGGTTTGCAGTGAAGGAATATCAGGGAGGGTACACGAGGAGGAAAAGGACGGGGAAGGAAAGAGGCGGAACATGATGATAGGATGTTACGAGCAACAAGGAGGGATGGGGGTGGAGGAGGGTGGAGCGAGGACGGAGTAAGGAGGAGAGGGAGGAGGAGGAGAAGGAGGAGGAGGAGGTGGTGGAGGAAGAGGGAGGGGGAGAGGGGACGGAGAGACGGAAAAGGACGAGGACGGTGGGAGGAGAGGGGGGACAGGGAGGTATATAGACAACAGGCTGTTGTGTACAAGGGGTGAGGGGAAGAGGGAGGTAGGGACGGAGGGAAGGAGGGATACGGAGGAGGGGGAGGAGGAGGAGAAGGAGGAGGAGGAGGAGAGAAAATTTGAGAGGGGGGTACAGAACCGAAGTAGGGATCAGGAGGAGGAGGAGGAAGAGAGGGAGGATACGGGAGAGGAGGAGGAGGAGGAGAAAGAAGAGGAAAAGGAGGAGGAGGAACAGAAGGAGGCGGAGCAGGAGGGAAGGATGGAAGGGAGTAGGGAAGTATGGAAAGAGGAGAAGGTGGAGGAGGAGGAGGACGACGACGAGGAGAAACACAAAGGAGAGGGAAATAGAAGAGGAGGAGGAGGATTAGGAGGAGTCAAATTACCTTTTGGATCGCGAGTAGGAAACGTTAAGAGCAGTACGAGTACGAGTCTTAGTAATGGTAGCAGCAGCAGTCAGCAGCATAGCAGCAGCAGCAGAGTAGTAGTAGTAGTAGTAGTAGTAGTAGTAGTAGTTGTAGTAGTAGTAGTAGTAGTAGTTAGTAGTAGTAGTAGTAGTTGTAGTAGTAGTAGTAGTAGAAGTGGTGGTAGTAGTAGTAGTAGTAGTTAGTAGTAGTAGTCGTGTAGTAGAAAAATTTAGTAGTAGTAGTAGTAGTAGTAGTTAGTAGTTAGTAGTAGTAGTAGTAGTAGTTGTAGTTAGTAGTAGTAGTAGTAGTTGCAGTAGCAGTAGCAGTAGCAGTAGCAGTAGCAAGTAAAGCAGTTGTAGTAGTAGTAGTTGTAGTAGTAGTAGTATTTAGTAGTGTAGTAGTAGTAGTAGTCGTTAGTAGTAGTAGGTAGTAGTAGTTAGTAGTAGTAGTAGTCAGTAGTAGTAGTAGTAGTAGTAGTAGTAGTAATAGTAGTAGAGTAGTAGTAGTAGTAGTAATAGTAGTAGTAGTAGTAGTAGTAGTAGTAGTAGTAGTAGTAGTAGTAGTACCGCCGTTTGCGAAATAAACGCTCACGTGTGGAAGTACCGAGATCCCCGCCCCGCGCCCCGCATTTCAATGTTGGCCACCGAACACGCCGAAGGGGAGTGCGAAGCGTTGCGAAATAAACGCCCACATATGTTGGACTGCCCAGCCCTCCCCGTCAACCTTGAAATGCGGGGGAAAGGGGGCGTGCTTCGTCGTATTGTTTTCGATCCCTAAGATGGGCGTTTATTTCGCAAACGGCGGTACCCCCCACGAGCGTCTTATAGTGACACAGCGCTGTACATTCACACATATATATATACATATATATATATATATATATGTATGTGTATTCCCATATTTATATGTTGTATGTGTATAAATATATATGTACATATACACGTGTATACATAAGTGTGTTTGTACACCCTATTTGCACATCCATATGCCTTTCCCCTATGTGTGCATACACCCATGCATACACGTACGTGCATGCATGCATTCACGCCGACACGCAATCCGAGGCTATTCACGCGACGCCACCCGTGCGGAATCGTCCGGTGGCGACACAACGCTGATGGCCCCCCTTACTCTCCCCTGCAGCTTCCGTCCACTCTGCCCTGTCTACCTCGTCTCGCACTTCTACCCCTTCGAGGCGTCATTTCCGCGCAAAGACGATGGATGCGCTGCCGGGTGCCGCGCGCGCGCACGCGTAACCCCACTGGGCGGCGCCAGCGGCGCCCGCGCGCGCGTGCTCACGGGGGTGCAAAAGCTGACAGGCGGGCGCTCGCAAACCAAGTGGACTTGGTCAGCGGTGCCCGCACGCGCGTGCTTCCGGAAGCGCAAAAGCTGAGAGGCGGGCGTGCGCAACCCAACTGGACTTCGCCAGCGGTAACCGCACGCGCACCCTCGCGAGCATGCAAAAGACGTGGGGCGGAGCGCTGGGGGGAAGCCCCCGGCGCTGCCCGCGCGCCCCTTCAGGGCGAAACCGGAGAGCCGATTTGCCCAAGAAGTCTGCGCTTCTGGAGCGGGAGCAGCAAGGCCCACGAATTCAGACGGACCCAGTCCGCGGGGAGCACCTCGTCCACGGCAACCGCACCCATCGCGCGGACATCCGCCAGCAAGGCGTCTGCCTGCGCGCGGGGTATGCGCGCGTCGGACTTGAGGTCGTCGAAGCCGCTCACAGGCGGCACGCCCGCGTCTGCCCCGACCGGCGCAGCGGGCGCCGGGCGGAAAACGCCGACGGCGTCGAACTTTGCCGCCTCCCGGACGCTCCACGCGGTCATGCGCGGAGCACACGAGAGTACGTCCTGCAAAGAGCCGTCCGACAAGACGGAGGTGAATGGGAACTGCCTCACGCGGTTCTGCGTGTGCCGGATGTCCTCCGCACCCACCTTATTCGTCGTCTCCCAGAGGCCCTCCAGCTTGCCCGTGAAAACGGCGCCGTGGTTCCAGCAGACGCCCTTGTTCCCGTCGTGGAAGGATTGGGAAACCTGGATCTCGGTGTGCTGGCCGACGAACAGAGACAGGAACAAAGAGACGGGGACGGTCTTCTCGTGGGCGAACTCAACCGGCCGGAAGTCGCCCCAGAAGATGAACCGCTTCCTGCCGCTGGCCAGGTTCCGGAGTCCAAAGGAGGAGCCCAAGGCAGGCTAGTGAACAAGTCGTCGAAAGGGTAAACTACTGTGCTCTTCCCGGAATTCGACGGCCCCACCAGGAAGGGCACCCTCGTCGTCTTCTTCGGGCCGACCATCAGAATGTCCCGCAGAGACGCCGCGAGCTCCCGAACGTCGAAAGAAGCGGCGCTGCGGGAGAAGATGGTCTCCACGGCTGACCTGTACGAGCACGCCAGGCCACGGGGGCATGTCTCCTCAGCGCAGCGGCACACGAGCGTCCAATCGTCCACCGCCTCGAAGGCCGCGTTCTCGCGGGCAGACGCCCACTCCTTCGTCTCCTCAAGGTCCGCCGTCAGCTTGCGCACTCGGCTGCGGACGAACCGCTGCATGGCCTTCGTCCCGCGGTCCTGGACGTACGCCATCAGGCTGCCCTTCGCCCACAAGTGCTTGGCGATGATGGTCGAAGTCAAGTCTACGAGGTCGAACGTCGTCTTCGTGCCCATCGCCCCGGCCGCCTTGTCCGTGGCCTCCCTGCGCTTCGCCCACACGCCTGCCATGCATGGCTCCTGCGACATCTCGAAGAGGTCGATGGCGTCGTTCTCGCGCGCGAACCCGGCCCAGTCTGGCTGCCACACCCACGGGGCGTCGTCGACATCTGGTTTGGCTGGGGTCTCCATATACCCGTACCTCACGGCGCTCCGCATTCGCTGGTGGGAACCAGAGAAATGGCTCGGCAACACATGGCGCTCGCGCAGAGCGCGCTTGGCCTGCTGGAAACGGCCCGACCTAGTCAGCTTCACAGCAACGTGGAAATGGATCGCGCCGTCTTTGTGCTTCTCCTGGAACACCACCGCCATGGACACGAGCGCTCGGCAGTGCGGCCGCCCGCGGACCCAGTCGGAATCGGATTGTTGAATGCGTCGGCCACTGCTTTTCCGATGTCCTCCCGGCTCATCGTGCCAAGATCGCGGCACTGGCGGCCGTCGGGAAGGGTCGCGTCCAGGACGCGCGATATGGTCACCAAGTATACCCACTGCAACGAGTCCAGCTTCTCGGCCTCAGCCAACACGGTCTCCAGAGGCGACGCGGCGTCCTGGTCGGGCTGCGTTTCCGAAACGACCTCGGTTGTCAGGCTCTTGAACTCGTGCTTGCGCTGGTCCAAAGCATGCTCTTGCAAACCGAGTTTCAAAGCGACCTGGCGGCGACACTCACGCAACGAAATGTGTTTCAAGTCCTTGCCTACTAAGACGGCCTTCAAGGCGTCCCGGATGGCTTTGGTTTCGACGGCCTCGGCGTCCACGCCTGCGGACGGGACTGGGGGAGACGGCACCACGTACCCCGTGTCCGTCTTCTGCCGCAAGCGGCGCCTCGGTATAGAGGGATCTGTGGGCATTGCAGTGCACGGTACTCCCAGTGACAGGTGCCAAGGTCCGCACGGTTCTCCCTATAAGACTTGAGCCACAAGGCAGCTGCAGTGGTTTTAAGCACCAATGGCCATGAGCACCAGGACGGCTGTGAGCACCACTTCAAAGCCTGAGAGCACCTCAGAGCCCATTAAGTAAGAACGGCTTGAGCCGAAGCGCCTGCGGGCGCTACAAGGCTGGCGATCACCGCAACAGCCTCAGAGCACCACAGAACTCGAAAGGACCTCAGAGCACCGCAACAGCTACAGAGCACCACAGGACGTGAGTCTCAACGTGCCTGCGAGCACCGACTGGTCAGAGGAAGGGGGAGGGAGGGGGAGGGAAAGGTATGCCCACCAACTGGACATCGACGACATTCCCAAGACAACCCAAACAGGCGCTGGAACTGCCAAATGGCCCAAGATTGCCCCAAAACCTGTCTGGGTCGGAGCGGGAAAACCGATGCAACTTGTCCCAAGAGTGCAAGCGAGGCCGATTCCCTCTCCCTGAATCCACCGCGCTCCGAGGGCTCTGGAAGC
>CAUYUJ010022555.1:97076-99576 GCA_963575745.1 Prorocentrum cordatum
CCTAGAGCACAACCTAGAGCACAACCTAGAGCACAACTCATGAAGGTATATATTTTCATAGAAAAAATGGCACTCAACCTTTCCAAATCAAAAAAGAATCAATACTTTCGTTATTTTCGAACGCGAATGCGTGCCAGACTACCATGAAATGAGTTGTGCTCTACGTTGTGCTCTAGGTTGTGCTCTAGGTTGTGCTCTAGTTGTGCTCTAGTTGTGCTCTAAGGCGGCCCCTGGGATAAGCGGTCGCCTGCCCTCCCCGCCCCCGGACCTTCAATCCGACGGAATTGGCTTTCCTCCGCGTTTGGTAGAAGTGGCATAACGCACCGCCAACAAGTCGCGAAGGCAAGCGCTGTTGGTCGCAGCACCGGCCGCGAGCTCCACGTTGCAAGCGCCGGGCAACGCGCCCTGCCGCCTCCTCCGCCGCGGGCCAGACGCGCGGGCAACGCGTTGCGCGATGTTCTGGACACACGTGCAAACGACATGAAGCCGCAATGATACGCAGGCTGTGTCCCGCGCGGGCCTGCAGCCAGGCCCGCGAATTCAGACGGACCCAGTCCGCGGGGAGTACCTCGTCCACGGCAACCGCACCCATCGCGCGGACATCCGCCAGCAAGGCGCCTGCCTGCGCGCGGGGTATGCGCGCGTCGGACGTGAGGTCGTCGAAGCCGCTCACAGGCGGCACGCCCGCGTCTGCCCCGACCGGCGCAGCGGGCGCCGGGCGGAAAACGCCGACGGCGTCGAACTTTGCCGCCTCCCGGACGATCCACGCGGTCATGCGCGGAGCACACGAGAGTACGTCCTGCAAAGAGCCGTCCGACAAGACGGAGGTGAATGGGAACTGCCTCGCGCGGTTCTGCATGTGCCGGATGTCCTCCGCACCCACCTTATTCGTCGTCCCCCAGAGGCCCTCCAGCTTGCCCGTGAAAACGGCGCCGCGGTTCCAGCAGACGTCCTTGTTCCCGTCGTTGAAGGACTGGGAAACCTGGATCTCGGCGTGCTGGCCGACGAACAGAGACAAGAACAAAGAGACGGGGACGGTCTTCTCGTGGGCGAACTCAACCGGCCGGAAGTCGTCCCAGAAGATGAACCGCTTCGTGCCGCTGGCCAGGTTCCGGAGTCCAAAGGAGGAGCCCAAGGCAGGATTGTGCAGAACCCGTTTCGGAGTGAACAAGTCGTCGAAAGGGTAAACCACCGTGCTCTTCCCGGAATTCGACGGCCCCACCAGGAAGGGCACCCTCGTCGTCTTCTTCGGGCCGACCATCAGAATGTCCCGCAGAGACGCCGCGAGCTCCCGAACGTCGAAAGAAGCGGCGCTGCGGGAGAAGATGGTCTCCACGGCTGACCTGCACGAGCACGCCGGGCCACGGGGACATGTCTCCTCAGCGCAGCGGCACACGAGCGTCCAATCGTCCACCGCCTCGAAGGCCGCGTTCTCGCGGGCAGACGCCCACTCCTTCGTTTCCTCAAGGTCCGCCGTCAGCTTGCGCACTCGGCGGCGGACGAACCGCTGCATGGTCTTCGTCCCGCGGTCCTGGACGTGCGCCATCAGACGCGCGGGCAACGCGTGGCACGATGTTCTGGACACACGTGCAAACGACATGAAGCCGCAATGATACGCAGGCTGTGTCCCGCGCGGGCCTGCATTAAGGCAAACGCGCGTAAAGCGCAGGAGTCGCGAGCACCGTGGGGCCCTCGCCATGGGCAGCCGAGCACCTCCCGAAAGGCAGGGATGGAACAGTAGCAGCACGGCTACGATTTTCAAGTCTACGGATCCACGACACGTTTCTCGGTGCATGCGCTGCGGCAGGAATTCTGAAATCTCTCGGCGGTCACTGAGGAAAAATCCGCTCTGGCAGAGGCCGAGCCGCCGATTCGGCTGGCTCCCCGGCCGCGGCTGGAAAAATTGCGTCGCGGCAAAGACCGTGCCGCCGACTCGGCTGATCAGCGCCAATGCTCCCGGGCCGCAGGCTCAATCGCTCGGGATCCTGCCTCCCTCGGCCACGACGACCTCCGCCGCCTTCGTCTTCATCTTAGCCACGGCTGCCCTGATGACGCTCTTCGGGATGCCCATGGCGACGCGCCTGAGGCGCGCCTTGCAAGCGCTCTGAGACTCGTTGGCCGGCGCGCTCTGCTCTGCCATTCGCCGGTTGACCTCCGCCCAGAGGAAGTAGTCGAGGGGGTTCAAGTCCGGGGAATACTTGGGGAACTTGATGGGGGTGATCTTGAGACCCCGCCTGAGAGCGACCGAGCGGGGTCGACCGGGGCGCGAACGGCGGGCGATCAAGAGCGGGCGCCGACTGGCGGGGCGATCGCCAGACGGGGCCCGACTCGAACTCGCGGCCGCCGCGGTGGCGCGCCAACTAAGGGGGCCGATTGCAGTCAACGGCCTTCTTGCTCTTGTACCCCGTGGGGTCGTTATCCTCCAGGATGCGGAAGGCGCGGCGCCCCTTCCGGCAACGGCGAAGCGCGGGGGCGAGGACGCCCGCGTAGAAATCGCAGG
>CAUYUJ010022555.1:107076-121940 GCA_963575745.1 Prorocentrum cordatum
TGCACGCGCAGCGTGCATGCAGTATTTAGCATTTGCACTGCACAGTTTAGTACGTGATATTGCAGCAACTTCTGGCACTCCTTCTCACCCCTCTTCCTTCTCGTCTGGCGGTGCGCGGGAGGCTCTTCCGAGGTGATCTCCCAGCACGGCGTAGTCATCTGGAAGCCTGTCGGGGGCATGCTGGAACGCGAGGAGTTGATCGTGCCGCCGAGGCCAGTTGCCGATACTTCCGCTGCCTCTACTCTCGCTGCTTTCGAGGATGGCGCAGGGAACTCTGCACCAGCGGTTGTTCGGGCTACGCCCCCCCGTCTCATCCCAAGCCAAACGCATCGCGCAGCGCAATGCCCGGAGACCTCTCTAGCACGAGGAGGTATTTGGGCAACTCGCTGCATGATGCGTTTGACTGAAGGGGTCCTCGGGCGTCTTGCTACGGATGGGGAGGGGGGCGCATTGCCTGAGCGACGGCTGCAATGCGCAGTTCCCTCGCGGGGCTCTCCAGGACGGTTTCCCGCAGTGGCGCGATATATTGAAGTCTGGTGCCTTGAGCTGCCTCGGCGTGTCCGCGGACAGCGCCAAAGCCAACATAGCGGCCGTGGCTCGATTATTCAATGTGTTGGATCCGACCGAACTTGCAATATTGTCTGAGTGTTTACACCACCAGGCTGGACTTGTTCTTCGACCAACGTCCTTCGGTTTGGATTTGGTGAATCCGTTGTTCTGCTTGGTCCGGCGCCTGCAAAGAACAGACGCCCTTGTTGCATTGTTAAACAATGTAGAGCGTATTTTGGATGAGGACTTACAATACGAACGAGAGGGCGACGATGGCTATCTCCCTCCGGACCCACGTGATGCAGCAACAAACGCCACTCTTCTTGAGCATGCATACTTTAAGGTGAACACAGAGTCAGCGGACATGTCGGAGGAGGATCGCGCTCGACACCAAGCTGCAGATAAACGGCACCGGGAGGAGGGCAGACAATTGCTGGCATTCTTCACTGGCAATTGGCACAAACATTTACCATTCCACCATTGCCGGGGTTGCTGCATCGACCGCGCTGATGCAGTGAAGAAGGAAGGGCATGGGCAGGCAGTGAAACAGTGAAGATGATGGGGGAGGAGGAGGAGGAGGAGGAGGAGGGGGAGGAGGAGGAGGAGGAGGAGGATGGCAATGGCCCGCGTCGGCTGCTACTTGCCTGACTTGCACTGGCTTGCGATACCTCTTCCGCCTGCCCCTCCTTCCTTCTCATTCGCTCGCAGGCCCGAGGGGGGTCCATATTCCAGACGCCTCGCGTATCCCCACCAGCCCATCCAGTAACGATGTCCAGGCGAGTTGAGGTGATCAGGGAAGTGCGCGAGCAAAGAGGGGGACGGCCGAACAGTGCGAAGGAGGCAGGAGAGGAAGGAGGCTGGATGGATGGATGAGGGAGTGGGGAGAACGAAGATTAATATATGATGATGGTGATGCTGCTGCTGCTGATGATGATGAGGATGATGATGATGATGATGGTGACGATGATGATGATGATGATGACGATGATGATGAGGAGGAGGAGGAGGAACAATAAGAGAATGAGTATGAGGAGGAAGGAGGAGCAGGAGGAGGAGGAGGGCGAGCAGAAGGGCCAGAGGTCTCTTGGATGCCTCTCGGAGCCTCTTGGGAGATCTCGTGGGTGCTTCTTGGAGGCCTCTTGGGGCGTCTTGGGGGGTCTCTTGGCAGTCCTGGGGGGCTCTTGGGCGTCTTAGGTGCCCCGGGGGGGGCCTCTTGGGGCCGCTTGGAATCCTCTTGGGGGCCTCCTGAGGGCTTCTTGGGGGCTTCTTGGGGCCATCGTGGGTCCACATTGTGGCCTCTTGGGGCCGCTCGGGGCATCTCTCGGGCAACCGTGGGTCGTGTTTCTGGGGGGCCCTCTCAAACAAACACTTGCTGGCCAGCTTTCCTGGGCCGTCTTGGGGCCCCCTTGGGGCGCCCTTGGGGGCCTTGGGGGCGTTCTTAGAGCCATCTCGGAGGACGTCGATCGAAAAAGAGGGGAGCATTAATTAGCGCTGCCCCTCGGGAGCCCCGCAAGTTCTCTCTTGGGGCGCTCTTGGGGCGCTCTTGGAGCGCTCTCGGGCGCTCTTGGGGCTCTCTTGGGGCTCTCTTGGGCCTCCCTTGGGGCCCTCATAGGCTGCCTTGAAGGCATATTTATGCTTCGGATGGCCATCGGAAGCGAAAAGACGAGAGAACAACACACATGGATTTTCCGCAAGTTTTGGATGTGCGTTAGTTTCGTGGGGGGCCTTCTTGAAGGTCTCGGCGTTATCTTGGAGCCGTATTGGAGGCCTCATGCCCCTATGACAAGAACCCAATGGCTGCGTGTGAGGAGGAAGAGGAGGGGGAGGAGGAGGCGGATCAAGAGGATTGGGAGGGCAGGGCCGCAAGTTGATCGCCAAGCTCGTGATCCGTCGGTTCCAGACTCCTGCTGCTAACCGTTGGTTGACTCTTCACGCGGTTGTTTCTCGGATATCGTTCGCTGTGAGCTTTCACAATTTGTTGCCGCGTGCTTTTCTGGAGTTGCACGACATGGTCCCAGTGAATGTCAGCAATAGCGATTCGGACGATGAGAGGGCGAGGTTGGGCCAAGCCAACAACGACACTCGCGCTCACAGGCGCCTTGCCCGGAAGCGAGCAAAAAAAGCGTTGGAGTTTCTTTCTAGTGGCAACGTTGACACCCGACTGTTGACGTGGATGGCAATGGCATCAGGGACCATGTCGATGCATTTCAGATTGTTTTCGAGATCCAGGCATTTGGGTGGCCCCAGCGGTTCCTGCGTTCTGAACAATGTTCTATGCAGTGGGAAGAGTTTTGCAGTTGACCACCTCCGCCGTCTTGCCCTTGCTTCGGTCGGCGATGAGAACACAGCGGAGCAGCAGCAGATTTGGGGGGCATTGATTGGCCGATTCGGGCCCATGTCAAGCTGGCGCCCAGCCATAGTGAGAACTGCTAGAGTGTCTCTGTGGAAGGTTGTAGGGTCCTTATGGCGACGTTTCTTCTGGCATTACCAACAATATCCGTGGAGACTCGGTCTCCTATGCGAAGACACTGTTACTGAGGACCTCAAGCGCGAGATCAGCCAGGAGTTCTGGGATTTGCCAGCGCGTTGCATCGATGACTCTTTTAGCGAGAAGCTCCGTTCGTATTTAGATTCTCGCGAGCGTCTCTTTGATGATGATATACAAACATTCTTGCGCACGGTTTTCGACCGCGTCCTTGCGACGACCACTCACCTAGAGAATAGCTTCGCGCATTTACGGAAGCAAGAGGTGTTGTCCCCAGACCAATATCGTTGTCGACCATGGGTGCCAGACATTTCCTGTCAGAGTTTCTTCGGGCGTGGAGCGCCGTGGCCAAGTCCGATCGACCAGGAACTGTTTTCCTGGATTCTGCCAAGAGCAGACCACTGTGGGTCAAGAGCAAGCGTCAGCGGACTGGCGTTTCGGCATCCATTTCCTCGTGGAACCTTTTCGTCTCGGAGCAAGACGAATCCCAGGATTTCAAGAACATGCCCGACATCAGCGCCCAGTATCGTAGCCTCGACGACGCGGAGCTTACAGAATTGAAGAGGAAAGCCAAATCCTCCAGGACATTGGGCAAACTGGATCAGATATTGCTGGACCCTCTGCGTCGCTTCGATGACTACAGCAACCACGACTGCCAGGGGGGTCCTGGCGTCGGCGGAGGAGACAGCGCCCATGCGCCCTGGGGCATTGGCGACTCGGCGAATCCCGTGGCGCATGAGCTTGCATATGAGTGCTTCAAGGGCTCGCGGCTCAACAAAGGGGTCGGCGCCTGGGATGGCAAGTATGCCGATTTCCTCGCGCCAGTGCATTTCGGGAAGGCCTCTCTCATATGCCCTTGCCAGCTCAAGTGTTGTTGCAGCGCCGGACCTCACGTCGGGGATGTGTGCAGGGAGCTATCTTGGTTATTGGAGCATTTGGTAGCCCCGTTTGCGTCTTTAAAAAGGTTCGGCGACCACCCCTTGATCAATATTTCTGTTGTTGGTGAACCAGTTGGGTACTTTGTTTTCGCCGCCAGTTCCCTCGAGCCCCCGTTCCGCGGAGAGTTCTTGAAGGGGCAGGCTGCTGCAGGGGCTGTTGACCCCCCATTCGATGTAGGCTTGCGCATGGAGCAGGTGCCCGGGCCCCTCGATGGGGAGGAGTGGTTCGCCGTGCGTTCTGAGGCGCAGGTGGCGAAGGAAGCAACTTTATGGGCAGCTGGCCGGGACGTCGACGTCTCCATCCTGGAGTACGAGGATATCAGTTTGACCCGCGTGAAGGCGACCATTCTTCTTTTCATGTAGCCGGGCCGCAACTCAGGCAAGAGAAACCAGGGGGAGGGGGCGAGGAGGAGGAACATGGGGATGTCGACAGGAGAGGGGGGACGAGGATGGGGGTAGAGGGCCATAAGCACACGGCAGAAGAGGAGGGGACATAACATACAAATGAGGATGAAGACAAAGCGGAGACATAACATACAAATGGAGGAGAAGGAGAAAGGAGAGAGGGGAGAGAGCGGAGGGGAGAGAGGAGAGAGGGGAGAGAGCGGACATAACATACAAATGAGACATAACATACCATAACAGAAATGAGGATGAAGGCAAATAAGACAGACAATAACACATGAGGAGGATACATAATGAGGATGAAGAAAGTGTCAGCATAACATGCAAATTAGACATAACAATGAGATAATAACGTAACATAATATAACAAGGATCTGATGAGAACGCGACATAACAAGGAGGAGACATAACAAGGAGATGAAGGTATGATAACATAACATGCAAAGAGACATCACGCACAACATACATTGAGGATCGTGAAAGTCTCCTCCTCTTCCTCCTGCAGCCTCCTCCTCTCGGGCCGGGCGAAAGGGGGGGATTGGGAAAGGGGGGGTTGCGAAATTTGCTGCATGCAGCTGGTTTCGGCCTCGCCGAGGGGCCCATTCCTCGATGCATGGCCGCCTCCGGCGCCGGGAGGCGCTGGGAAAATCAGCTACGTGAGCTGATTCTCAAACCCCCCCTTTGCTATCCCCCCCTTTCGCCCGACGCGATCCCCCTGCGCTTCCTCTTCCCGAGCCGCTGCGATCGTTGCTCGGGAGAGCGACGCGTCGGCGCCGCGCCGCCGCGCCATGGGCGCCGGCACGCCTGACAGGAGCCCCGGCCCTAGCCAGGGCAGTTGGGATCGCTTCGGGAGGCGGAGTCGGAGCATCAGCCCTAGCCGCAGGAGGGGGCGCCGCAGCGCCAGCAGCGAGGGCAGCAGGAGGAGGGGAAGGAGCAGCTCCAGCAGCAGGGGCCGTGGGCAGTACGATTGGTGGGAGTGGTCTGACGCCTCGTGGTCCGGCTGGTCATCGCGTGGTTCGTGGTCCGCCGATTGGTGGTCCAGTGATTGGTGCTGCGACGATTGGTCATCATCCCGTACTTGGTGGCCCCATCGGTCGGACTGGTATGGTTGGACATCCCGCGACGCCCCGACTCGTAAGTGGTCGTCTGGTTGGACATCGCGCTCCGAGTCGCCGCCGCGCCGTGGCAGGCGGTCCGCCAATGTCGCGTGCGAGTACTGGGGCCCCAAGAAGAAGCGTTGGATGGAATGGCGGCCTGGCGACCCTGGACCAGGCCCTCCGTGCCATCGCACGCCGCCGCCCGCCCGGGAGCCCAAGACTAAGCCGAAGAAGAAGAAGCGGCACCAGCGGAGCAAGCAGGACACTCCGACGAACCGCCCCATCAAGAAGAATCAGAAGCACAAGCTTCATAAGTTCATCAAGAACCCTTGGATCTCGGTGAAAGCGAGGGCCGCCCGGAGCTTCAGAGGAGGCGCGAAGCATAGACTGAGACGGGAGAGAGCTGCCCAGAAGGCGATGGAGGCTGAGACGACGCAGATCGCGTCGCGGACCATGGCCAGCTTGCCGGCTTCGTCGTCTTCAGCGTTCCCAGCGGTCGAGGACGAGAGCATGGTCGTCGCCCTTCGGCGTCGTGAGGTTGCGAGCGAGGCTGCGATCCAGGACGCCTCTCCTCCTCCTCCTCCTCCTGCGAATCCTCCTCCTGCTCCTCCTCCTGCCCCTTCAGCCTCCCGCCTGCTCCGCCCACCCCTCCCCAGGATCAGTCGGTGCTCATTGGGCAGCAGCGCCGCGCGCGGGAGCTGCAGAGGTTGCACTACGCGGGGCTCCTCCCGAAGACGGCTACGAACTGAGCGCCGTTCTTCGTCCTCCTCGCTCTTCCCCCTCCTCCTCCTCCTCCTCCTCCTCCTTTCCCTCCTCCTCCTCCTCCTCCTCCTCCTCCTCCTGAACCCTCTCGCCCTTTCTCATCCTTCTTCCCCCCCTGGCACCCCTTGCCCCCTGACTTTCCTGCCCCGCCATGGCCTCGTCCCTTTTGTGTCCTGTGCTCTCCTCCGTGGCCCGAGAACGCCCGTCAGCTCTTGCTATTGGCGGCTGGCCTCAGGCGCGCAGTGCGACGGGGCCGTCAGGGCTCCTATCTGAGAGCACCGATCCTGGCCAGGCCGTCCTTGGGGCCAGGATCGGTGCATCTGCTTTCCTGGCCAAGCCAGAGGGCGCATGCATCGATCTTGGGCCCAGGATGCGCTTGGCGAGGATCGGTGTCGGTGTATAGCTGGCGCCCTCGTGTATTGAGCTTTGTCTTCCGAGGCCGCCGACGTAGTTTTGCTCCCCGGGCGAGGGCCTTGGAGCTTTCCCTCCTGCCCGTCCTCCTCCTCCTCGTGATTATCATAGTCTATCATCCTGGCATCCTCATCGGCATCATCAGCATAAGCATTATCATCATCAATAAGGTCAATCAGCATAAGTAAGCATATGCAGCATAAGCATGAATCAGAACAAAGAGGTGGAGGAGGAAGACGAGGACGATAAGACGGCCACATAAAAGGAGGAGGAGGGCGGATCAGGCAGGTGCGGGGCAGCGCTCGAGGAGGACATGCATGATGATGGTAGTGATGATGTGATGCTGATGAATGGTGACGATGATAATGCTGCTGATGATGATTATGATGATTGTGACGGTGATGATTCCAATGATGATGATGCTGATGATAATGATGATGATGATGATGACGATGATGATGATGATGATGACACTGATGACATTGATGATGATGATAATGATGCGTCGCCTCATCACCTCCACCACCACCTCCTCCTCTTCCTTAGCAGCCAGCCGCACTCATCTGCCGCGGTGCTTGCCGCTCGTCCGGACTCAGAGGTGCGCGGATCCAGGGATGCGAGGGGCTCGAGCGACCTGCGAGCTAGGGAAAGTCAGGAAGGAGGGAAGGCGGGAGTGGAGGGAGGCGAGCGTGGTGATCGGATAGTTATCAGCTGGCAGTGCCGCCATACACGACAATCCACATCAGACGTCCTTCCTCCGCCCATCCAGAGGGAACGAGGGGGGCCAAGGGCGCGGGCGGGTATGGGACATCGAGTAGGAATCGCAGAGTATGCGGTCCGGAGTAGGTAGCACAAACAAGGGAGTACGGCGTCGGGAGCAGGAGGTCAGAGTAGGTAAGATGGCGGAGGGGGAAGGAATGAAGGGGGGCAGACGAGTCGGGCAAATTTGGGGCACGTCTAGTGGCTCGACCTGCTCGCATGCGTTTCGAATCGCGTGTCTTGCCGGTGCGCGCGCAACTGGGCCACGTCTCGTCTCGCGTCCGATGTGTTCCATAGTATTCCAACTTTCTGTTTCGAACGCCTTTATGGTTGGTCACGCTGAGCCAGCTTGTCGCATGATCCGTCCCTCCCATTTCCCCTTCGCACTCTGCCCCGCCCCCTCTCTCCCTCTCATTCCCTTCCTGCCATTCCTCTTGCATCCAGCCTCCTCCCAGTCCTCTCTCTCTCCCGTCCGTCTGCTCCCTGTCAGCCCTCTCGCCCCCCCCGCCTCGATCGACGTCTCTGGCCCGCGGGCTCGTCGGCCGTTTCACCCTGCCCCTTGCGCCGCAGGTGACATCGAAGGATCGCGTGGACATTGAGGCGCCCAGGGTCGAGGAGGCGAAGGCCAGGCAGGCGTGCCAGGCCATCTCGCTGTTCAAGAAGAGCCTTGCCCCGCCTGAAAAGCCCAGGACAGCGGGGAGGGTGCGTCCTTCAGATGGGCGGGGGCGGGGTAGTGGGCGACGACGTCAGGGGCAGCGTCGGCGGCAATGCTCTCGCCGGAGTCGCGGACGGCGGCGGGAGTAGGGAGCAGAGAGGAGAGCGCAAATGAGTGGAGAGCACGGAGCAGAGAGTACAGAGACGAGCGGGTACCTCGCGGAGACAGCAGTTGTCGCAGCATCCAGGGCGGGGCGCCCAGCCCAGGACGCCACCTGCAGGTCGTGGACGTGGTGGAGGACGCGGGGGCCGAGGCCGAGGCCGAGGGCGCGGCAGAGGCCGCGCCCGCAATGCCCCTGCCCGCAAGGGGACTTCATGGTTAAACCGCCCGAGGTAGTTGGAGAGAACATGGGGTCTTGCTGCTTTTGCGTCGGTCACGTCCTGCTTTCCTCATATTTTTTCTTGTCCTCCGCCTCGCCCCCCCTCCTCCCCTGTTCCACTTCCCGCTCGCCCTCCTCCGTCTCCGTCTTGCCCCCTCGCATTTCTGCCCCCCTCCTCCCCCCCCATCGACCCTTTGCGCCCGCGCAGCGAGGCCGCGGCCTTTTGGTCGAGGGGCCTGTCGTGCGGGATGAAGTTGAGGCAGGCGCCGGGGTGGTAGAGTTCGACGGCGGCGCAGAAGGGGGGGGGTGAGGTTGGCAGCCCCCGGGGCGACGTGGACGATGGCAAGTCAGAGCGGGAGGGGGCGGCCGACGACGCCGCCGCGGAGGCAGACGAAGCTGCAAAGGCGTTCGCTGCCAAGTACCCTGGATACAAAACATTCCCAGAGTTCCCTGGGGTTGCCAGTTATATCGACGGCAAATACCAAATCATTGTTACTGACGACGAAGATAAGCGCGTGCTCGGCAAGCTGGCGTACATGAGGATCCGATGGGGGCCCGAATGTGTTTCCCTTTAGCTCCAATGTGCCCCCGGGGACACATTGCAGCGCACATGGGCCCAGCGGAGGGGGTATGGTCCCTTCGTTCGTTTCCCTCATCCTCTTCCTCCTCCTCGCCCCCCTCCACCCCGCTCCTATCCTCCTTCGCCAATTCCTCCACATCCTCGTCTTCCTTCTCCGAGGCTCTTTCTTCTTGCAGTTCTTCCCTTAGGCATGGGAGGGCTTGCGCACCACCACGGGCAACCGATGCCGTCTTAGCTCATCTCAACTAGGAACGACGATAACTCGCTGAAGTCGGTGCAGTGCCAGTGCAAACATCCGATGCACGCATCGTGCGCGAAGTGGGTGATGTGGAAGAACGCGCCATCCGCTTCGGGGGGAAGTGGAGGCACGAGGAGGGGACAAACAGTGGGGTGGGGAACGGCGAGGAGAGGGGCCGCCGAGGGGAGAGGGCGGGGGGCGGGAGGACGAGGGGGGCGCCGAGGGGGAACAGGAGGATCAAGCCCAGGGAGCAGGAGGATCAGACGATGGGGAAGAATGGAGTAACGGTTGGAGCGGTCTGGGTAGCACGACAGGCGTTCATGGCATAGCGGCATAGTTGGTTTGAGACATCGTTCGGCAGTGAAGATTGATTGATGCTCCATGAGATGTCGCACAGCCCACGTGGCTCGAGGGCTTCTCTCCGACGTCGTGCCGCTTGACAGTCACGAAATGAGTGTTTGTTGGGCTTGCCGCTCATCTAACCTTCCCCCTCCTCCGTCACCCCCATCCTCTCCCCCCCCTTGTTCCCCCCCCTGCCACTTCCCGCCCTCGTCCCTACACTCCCTGTTTCCCTCTCCTCCCCCTCCTCCCCTCCCCCTCCCACCTTCAGCTACGATGATGCGCAGATCGTCCCGAGCGCCCCTGCGGCGTCGCGAGCCAGGTGCCGTCCGTGGAGGCGCTCATCAAGTGGATCGTGGAGGCGGTGGATTACGTCACGGAGCCCAACGACCGCGGGAAGAAACACATGCTGAAGTTCAGGGAGGTCGTCTATGCGGTGGTCCCCGGGGCTTGATGCAGCGAGGCCCGACTTTCCTCGTTGCCTTCGCATTGTGAGCACCTCTTGCGTTGTCATGGGCCACAGTGGGCAACGCGAGCTTATCGTTCATCCAGGTTAGGGAGGGAGGGAGAGAGAGAGAGAGAGAGAGAGAGAGAGAGAGAGAGAGAGAGAGAGAGAGAGAGAGAGAGAGCCAGGGCGGGGAGATGGGGCAGCAGGGTGAGGAGGGAGTTCGAGCGAGGCGAAGATGAGGATGGTGGGGTGAGGAGTATAGGAGGAGAGGGACGTGGGCACGGCAGTAGGGACGAGAGAGCAGAGGAGGGATCAGAGCGACGGAGCACATTGAAGGGCTGGTGTAGGGTTGGAGCGCGATGGGCAGGCCGCCTGGTGTTCGGGAGGTCCTTGCCGCGGTCGGCGACGTGATGTCGGCAAGCGTCATATGCCGCATAGGTGTTCATTGCTTTTTGTTGTTGGTGGGTGGAGTGGAGTGGGGTAGCCTTGGTCCTGCTCCCATGTCACATGCGTGATTTGGCGTTTGCGCTTGCTGGCGCGCTCAAGGAATCGAGCGTGGCTTCTGTTTAGCCAAGTGACCCCTCATCAAGGCGCGTGGCACCGCGGTCCGTTCGGACATTTGTTTTCCAGGCGTTCGGGCTACATCAGATTCGCTTCGCATGATGTGGCCAACGCTCTGCCCCGCTCAGACCATCGGGGGTTCGGGCCGTCTCGATCAGCATATGAGCATATGATATGATATGTGTTCGGCGTTGACAAGCTTCCAGTGGACGGCCTCTAGCAGGCTGCATTATGTATGTTGTGTACACCGCATCGCTCCGCAGTCTAGCCCATTGCACCCGGGTCTTAGCATGTTGCGCAGTACTGCCTCGCGGTGGCTAGTACTTGTATGATTGGTTACGTCACGCAATGCGTGTCTGTGAACTGCCAGCGTGCGGCGGGAGCCCGCATTGGCCTTGCAATGTGGGCGCGTGGTTTTGGGGCGCACTCATCGCGGCAGGGACAATTGGAAACGAAGTCGGGATCTTTGTCCTCCCGCGACACCGTCGCCTCCACCGTCTGTAATCTCTCCTCATCGTTCGTCCTCCTTGCTCTTCCAGTCTCTCTCGATGCCACGCTGGTGTTTGTGCGTGACACATGATGTCTCGATGTCGTGTTTGCAACTTGCAAGCATGTTTGACCTGCCCGGGGCTGGCCATGCTATCATAACCCGATCATTATTTTATAGGCTAGTTTTTGCCGCATGTTTGCCATCATGGTCATTGTTGCAGCGTGGTGGCCAACGGAACGGCGCATTGCCATCGCAGTGCGTCGTATCCTGTGTTCGTGACATGGGGAATCTTGTAACAATTGTATATGGACTCTCAGCAAGTCAGAGACGCGACGGCCCCCGCATGGGCCGCGAGACACTCGCACCGGGGCTTGCATCCATGGGGCTCGCCAAGCCTGATCGCAGACGTGAAGATCAGGAGGCGCTGGCGGACCATCACTGGACCATAGTTGGGTCATGGTGGTTCGGTAATATAACAATCGGGGGTGGACAGAACCCCTAACAGTAACACGTCGATTCGTGAATTGTCCGTTTTCAGTTTTCGAGAGGGCGCCGTGGCCGTTATTTTCCAGGCTTGCGCCCGCCAAGTTTGGGCCTCAGGTCGTTTTCACTAAACCACGTTTTGCTAAAAGGGGTGTCTGTCCATCCCCGAAACAAGCCTCGCCAATATGATGTGCACGACAGATTCCATAGTCTGCGTTGCTCCGATCACATACCCACAACACCCACACCACACAAGCAAACCGGTTATACACCGCACACTTTTACGCAACGCACGAACAACACCCCATATGAATATTGACATATTGAATATATTTTATAATAATAATGTAGTTATACATACACCGTACCGTATTACACACGCACACACTCAGACACACGCACGCACACGCATTTACGTATCGTATGCCGCAAGTGAACCTGTTGTTATAATACATGATAGCATCACGTATTCCTTAACAGCTACATGTTCTGCATCCGTAATCGTATACGTTGCGCGTTGCGTGGGGTCGCTCATGTTTCTTGTCATGTTGTCACACATGATACATGTTTCATGTCATGCGGGTGCGATATGTCACGTGATACAGTGATACATGTGTGCTGTATAGCGTTCGCGCGGGATGTTTGTATAGCAGTTCACCCAGAGTGCGTGCACGTGTGCATTGCGTGTCAAGTACTGCGCGCGCGTGTCATGCCACGTCCATAATAATTGTTGTTGTTTCCCCCCGCTTTTGATGTCTCACCATGTGCCTGCTTCGTTGCGCAGGATACCACGTCGCTGCAGTTGCTGCAGCGCATGGCCAGCGAGATGCAGCTCTTGACCAGCAAGATGCAGCGATCCACTTTTGGCACTTGGCACTTTTGGCACTTGGCACAGTGCACCGATGGGAGGGTCGGCGCGCGTGCACTCGGTAGCGTTTCGTGAGGGGCGGGGGTGCGTGGCGAAGTGTTCGTGCGCGGGGCGGGGTTGCGCGGGCGTGCGGCCACGGTGCGCGGGCGCGGAGCGAGGTGTGCGTGTGTGTGTGCGCGTGTGTGTGTGTGTGTGTGTGTGTGTGCGTGTGCGTTTGCGCGTGGGTACGCGCGCGCGTGTGTGCGTGTGTGTGTGCGTGTGTGTGCGTGTGTGTGCGCGTGTCTGTGTGTGTGCGTGCGTGTATGTGCGCGTGCACGCGTGCGCGCGCGCGTGTGCGCGTGCGTGTGTGTGCGTGTGCGTGTGTGCGTGCGTGCGTGTGCGTGTGCGTGCGTTTGCGTGTGCGTGCGCGCACCGCGTGCGTGCGCGTGCGCGTGCGCGTGTGTGCGCGTGTGCGCGCGTGCCCGTGCGGGCGCGGGTGTGTGAACGCGCGCGTGCGCGTGCGCGCGCGCGTGCGTGCGCGCGCGTGTGCGCGTGCGCGTGCGTGCGTGCGCGCGCGTGGGCGCGCGCTTGCGTGTGCGCGCGCGTGCGTTGTGTGCGTGCGTGTGTGCGTGTGCGCGTGTGCGTGTGCGTGCGTGTGTGTGCGTGTGTGTGCGTCTGCGTGTGCGTGCGCGTGTGCGCGCGTGCGGGTGTGCGTGTGTGCGTTCGTGCGCGTGCGTGCGCGCGCGTGTGTGTATGTGTGCGTGTGTGTGTGTGTGCGTGTGTGTGTGTATGTGCGCGCGTGCGCGTGCGTGTGCGTGTGCGTGTGCGCGCGTGCGTGCGTGCGCGGGTGCGCGCGTGCGTCCGCGCGTGCGCGCGTGGCGGGGGGGGGGGCCATCGTGCGCTCGCGTCATCTGGGCCGTCGGGGGGTTTCGCTCGTCCGATCGCCTGCGCCGCGGGACGGGGCGCCGAACTCTTATCGCCGCGCAGCCGGAATTACTTCGTGGTTGAATCAGTTTTTTATTTAATCGCAATGTGATAATATGTTGTACCATTTAATTTCAATTCTTTAAATTGATTTGTTTACATATATAATGTATATATAATATATAGTATATTATATTATCTAATTAATTTAATTAATTTAATTTAAGATATTAACTTGATTTCGAACACTAAGTCCAGATTTCGAACACTAAACCACCGTTTTCGAACACTAAACCACGATTTCGAACACTAAACCCAGATTTCGAACACTAAGAATTATGATTAAACTATGAAATTAAATATTGATTAATTAATAATTAAAATATTGAATTAATTATTAATTATACATTATATATTAATTAATTAACTAAAATAAGAATAATTATCACGTAAATATTGAATTATTTTGAATCGGAAATTTTATTATTGATATTTACTACCGCTGTCCGCGCACAATCTACCCCCCCCCCCCCCCCCCCCCCCCATCGGATCGCCATTCGTCTCTCTCTATCTCTCTCTCTCTCTCTCTCTCTCTCTGTTTTTTTTTTTTTTTTTTTTTTGGGGGGGGGGGGGCAAAGTGCCCCCCCCCCCCTCCCCCCCCCCCCCTCCGACGCACCCGGCCAGCCCTCCCTGCCCACCAGCGAGGCTCCCCGTCGCCCCCACTCCGCCAGCCCCCATTCACCGTGTCCGCGGGCTGCAACCGCTCTTCCCGCTCGCGCCGCGTTCGCTTTGTTTGCTCACCTCACCACGATGCGCCACGGCCCATGCCCGTAGCGCGCGCTCGCCCCCCAGCTGCGCCGCTGCTTGCGCGCCACAAAGCCGCGCCTCCTCGCTCTGGTGTATCAGGGCAGTGGATAACCACCCCCCAGCTCTACCGCTCCGCCCGCCACTTGTGCCTCCCGCGTCGCGCCAGCGTCAAGCTGCGCTAAGGGCGGCGCGCACCGCCGCTTCCTCATGCCTTGGGGCCCATGGTGCCATGGTGCCTGAGGGCCGGAGCGCATGCGGGCCTCTGCGTTTTCAGGCCGGGGCCTCGGGGTCCTTGGTTTTGAGGGCTGCCGGGCGGGCACATTGCCCCACCCCCCCACCCCCTCCCCCCGCCAGACCTCGGACTCTCAGGGTCGGGGTGCCTCCAGGGGTCTCATGGTCTGAAGGTCCCAAGGCTTTCGGGGCGTCGAGTGTCCAGATCCCATGGGGGGGCGCCAGGGCCCGAGGGCCCTCGAGTCGTAAGGGTCTAGGGCGCTGGGGTCGCCAGGCCCTTGGGCCAGGGGGTCTGCGATCCCCTGGGCCCTGGGTTCTAAGGTCTCAGGGTGTCATGGTGCTGGGGTTTCTGGGCCTTCGGGCCTTTGGGTCATAAGGTTTTTTTTTAATGGTTGAAGATGGGATGGGTCTCAGGGCACCAGAGCGTCGGGGCCTGAGGGTTTCGCGGGCGCGTGGTTGTCAGGGGCTCGGGCGCG
>CAUYUJ010022556.1:0-75000 GCA_963575745.1 Prorocentrum cordatum
TTAGACAGCCAGCCACCCCAGCCTGCCACCCCTGTCTTAGACGGCTGGCCACCCCTGGGGGAGCCGCTCCTTTTATAGGGCAGCGGAAGTGTCTCCCGGCTCCCATTCAAAGTGCTCCCGGCGCGCGACAGACACGCGGCTGCCGAAGAGGGAGGGAGGCAAGGAGGGAGGAAGGGAGAGAGGGAAGGAGGAGGAGGAGGAGGAGGAGGAGGAGGAGGAGGAGGAGGAGGAGGAGGAGGAGGAGCGAAGAGGAGGAGCTGGAAACGGAGGAGGCGGATGAGAGATGAGATGAGGATGAAGAGGAGGAGGAGGAGGAGGAGGAGGGAGGAGGAGGAGGGGAGGAGGAGGAGGAGGAGGAGGAGGAGGAGGGAATAGGAGGAGGAGGAGGAGGAGGAGGAGGAGGAGGAGGCGAGGAGGAGAGGAGGAGGAGGAGGAGGAGGAGGAATAGGAGGAGGAGGAGGAGGAGGAGGAGGAGGAGGAGGAGGAAGAGGAGGAGGAGGAGGAATAGGAAGAGGAGCAGGAAGAGGAATAGGAAAAGGCGGAGGAGGAGGGTGCTTGAAGTGATATGGCCCAAGGGCGCTTCAACCCCAGTGGTGGGACCAAAGGCCTGGTGCACTACCTTGCTGTGCAACCGAATGACAGGACATGTCCTGCCTCGGGGCAGTGCAGCCAGGGAGATCACATCGAAGACCCCTTCATGCTCAAACCATTGCGGACAAATTGTTTCCCCGCGGCCGCTCCGTTTGGGCCAGCCAGAGAGTTTAGGAAACCGGTTGTCCGCCAAACGCCGAGGAGGAGGAAGGCCATAGAGGAAAAGGAGGAGGAGGAGCAGGAGGAGGAGGAGGAGGAGGAGGGGGAGGAGGAGAGGAGTACAGGAATACAGGGGCGTGGGGGCGCCGTCCGTCTCGCGAACAGCGCTCCGCGGGACCTCAAAAGAGGTCGAAGGCCAGGCCGAACGACGCCGCGTCGTTCCGCCGCCTGCGCCTCGGCGCCGCCCGCCCTCGGTGAGGTGGGCCGCGCCGCAGCCATGGAAGCCGCCGCCTAGCCCTCCTCGCCGTTGCGGGTGGGCGAGGGGCTCGGCGGCGGCAGCGAAGAGGTCTGCGGGCTGGACCCTGCCACATCCTCTTCGCTGCTGGGCACCTCAGCACCCGCGGGCGGCACCACCGCTGCGCCAGCGGCGCGGGGCTGGCCCTCGGCCGCCTCCCCCGCAAGGCCGCCCCGCTGGCCGCCAGAGTCCGGGCCAACGGCGGCCGCGCCAGCGCCCTGCGCCGGTGGCCGCCTGCGCTCGCCAGGCGCCCAGCCGATCCGCGGCGAATCGGGGCCTCGCACAGGGTCGGCCAGCCACCGACGGAGGACGTCCGTCTCGTACCTCCGCATGGAGACGGCCATCCACGCTTGGGAGTACGACAGGCCTCGGCGGTACCGCATGTACGCCCTGCGGTTGACCCCGCCGCGCGCTCATGCCCTGTCGCATATCTCGCGGCTGGCCCAGGACGGCCCCGACGTACGGCACGCAGTGCTGCGCCCAGTCGTCCGCCAGCTGAGCCTCTGTGTTGGTGGCCTCGATCCACCAGCGCGCCCCCCTCGCGAGCCTCCGTGCCGTGGCAGCTGGCCTGGGGGGACCACGCGGCAGCGGCTCCCTGGGCTGCCTCTTGGCCCCCACGGCGGGGCTGCGGCTCCTGACGGCGAAGCGCGCCGCAGGCCAAGGCCTCGGCCTGCACTGCTGCTGGAGCTCCTCGCACCGCACCTGCACTCGAGCGGGCAGCTCCGTGCGTCGCTCCCTCCTGTTCCTGGCGTTCGGGTCCAGCCTTGACCCTTGGCCAACACGGCTGGCCTCACGCTCCTCGATGCGCTGGAAGGAGGAGGAGGAGGAGGAGGAGGAGGAGGAGGAGGAGGAGGAGGAGAGGAGGAGGAGCGCGGAGGAGGAGGAGGAGGAGGTCCGTAGCCATTTTGGTTCAAGCTAGTCTCAACCCCCCTTGTTGCCATTTCCCCTCGCGGCATGTGGCGTCTGGAGAAAGGTTGAGGATGGCGATACGGGAGGCGGCCGAACACGGCAACCAAGAGCGTCTGTCTTGCCGGTCCGCGGCGAGGCGAGCAGCCCAGGCTGCTGCAGCGGCTTCAGCGGACGGGGCGATCCGTCGGCTACAGAGCTGGCTGGCGGCAGCACAGGCGGAAGCGGCACAATTGCGAATGGCGTTGCAGTCGCTCAAGCAGGTTCTGATTGGAGGCGACCAATTGGCTGGTCGAGTACGACTGAATGAACATGTTCTTGCAGCAGGAATCGCCGACGTACCCATGCCCACGGTCGTCGTCGCCCGCAGGAGCTTGGCAGCCCACGAGTTCGGAATCCCAGTGTCGACCATCGTGGCTGCTGACCAGAAAGAGCTCAACCGCCTCCAGAGGGTCGGCGCTGCCAGCCGCCGTCGACGTCACCGACCCCGCGGCACCAATCCCACCAAACCTTTAGGGCGTAGGTGGTCTAGGGAGCTTCCTCTTCCAACCCCCTTCTTCCCTTAGGGAAAGGGTTTATTACTCTTCTCTATTGGTAAACACCCCCTCCCCCACCCGGCCGGCAGCCAACCCGGAACCATGCGCACACCATGAGGGCCACCCCGCCATCCCTATCAAAAAACAACACACATGCACATTGAGGGGCCCGCCCTGCCAACACCCTCCACAATCCGTTTCAAAAAAATGCGAAGTGCACGTTGCAGCAAAATCTGGACAGTGCGCTGGCGCCCTGTGAGCACGTTGTATGTTTTGACAGGGATGGCGGGGCACCCTTAGTGAAACCGCTTTGTGCAGGACCACCATCCGCGTCAAAAACAATGCAAAATGCACGTTGCGACAACGTCGTGGGCATTGTATTGTGCCGGCCGCCCGCGATCACTTTGTTTTGTTTTTTTGACAGGGACGGCGGTAGTGCCCGCATGATGATGTTTTCTGTGCGCAGGCCCAGAACAGTGCTGACGCTCCCCACATCAGCATCTGGAGCATGCGGACAGGGGGCAGGACGTTTTTTTTTTTGTTTTGGGGGGGTGGTTAAAACACATTTTATTTTAAAAAGTATATATATAACAACGACGGCACACCGACCGCATGTGGAGCCCGCGGCGAGCGTCGCGCACCAGGCGCCCGCTTTGGTTCATAGTGCCTGTCCATCCAATGGCGACCCCTGGCTATGCCGAGACTCGGACGCCACTTCTGTGGTGGGAGGGCGGGTGGGAGTGAGCTAGACGGCTTGCGTGCGGAGGTGTCTTGATCACTGTTCCCTATTAATAAACACCCCCTCCCTCAGGCGACTGGTAGCCAACCAGGAACCATGAGACCCCCCCCACCATCCCTTATACAAAAGCCATGCAAAACACACTCTGCCTCCAAATTCGGAGCATTCGCAGCCAACCCGATGCGGCCTCACCCCACCATCCCTGTCAAAAAACAATACAGAGTACACTTGGCTGCGGCGGCGGCTGCGGCGGCGGCTGCGGCTGCGGCGGCGGCTGCGGCGGCGGACGCGGCGGTTTGGCCCCCAGTAGCTGCCCATCCAAAAACGACTGCTGAATATGCTGAGGCTCGGGCCAGACTCGGGTGCTACGTATGTGTTGGGAGGGCGGGTGGGAGTGAGCGAGACGGCCATCGGGCGGGGCGGGAGTCATGACCCCTCCACAATTACGCAATATGAATACTACTCTCTCCTCCATCCCCTGATGGCGTGCGGAAGATAGCGGGCATCCCTCCGCGTACTGTTATTACACAGGATTTCCCGGAGTTGGGTTTTCGCTGTTTTTTGTCAAACTGATGCTCTCGCTAAGGCGCGGGCTTCATGTTTGGGCTTCCGCTCGTTCCGAATCGTGCTCCCGCTGCAACGCTGGCCTCCTTTCCGTGCTTCCGCTCGTTCCGAATCGTGCTCCCGCTGCAACGCTGGCCTCATTTCCGCGCTTCCGCTCGTTCCGAGCCGTGCTCCCGCGGCAGCGCTGGCGTCATTTCCCGCGCCATGTCACGGCATGCAGTGCAATGCTAGGTTGCGTTCCGCTGCGCGATGCCATGTCTTCAGCTGCAGCTGTCATATCCAGTGCGTAAGTGCCACGTCATGCTATGCCATGCTACGCTTTGATCTTCAACGCCATGCTATGCAATGTTATGTTCGGGGCCGCTGTGCGATGCCATGCTTTGCGTTGCAAAGCTTTGTGATGCAATTCTTCACTACGCCACGCCACGCCATGCTGTGACATACCATGCTTTGCGGTGCTCTTCTACGCCATGCCATGCCGTGCTCTACAATGCATCGCATACCCTTTCGGGATCATTGCCCTGCTCAACATCCGACTGTGCGAGTAGAGAGGGGATCTACGCCATGGTAAGGGGTGGGAGGAAGGGGTAGGATGTCAGATATGACGCGAGCGCACCTAGCTTGCCCTACCCCCTCCCCTGGACCTGGACAGGAGATTCCGCGGGTGGTTGGAGCGTCTAAAAATGCCTCGGCGAGGGCTAAGGTGTTGGCCCCATTTGGCCTCCTGGGGGGGCGAGGCTGATTAAGAACCCCCCCTTCCTCTGATCGATCTCACCCAAGATGGCCCAAAGATGGCCCCCAAGGGTGCCCCAAGAGGCCCCCAGGAGGCCCTCACGCAGATCGGCGGGGTCAGGGTCCAAAAACACAAGGGATTCGCATAATTTTTCAAATTCGGTGGCACCCCTCACGCAGTATCATATGAAAATCATTTTGTGTCAAAGATTACCAATCGCCCTCGCATGAAGTTTCGACATTGCTTCACGACGGCGTCCAGGCACCCAATGACACCGGAGAAAAAACCCAATCAGATTTTTGTTGGGGCTATGGGGCTGTAGGGCCATAAAGCTATAAGGTTATGAGGCAATAGGGCTATAGGGCTATTGGGATATAGGGCTATAAGGCTATAGGGCTATAAGGCTGTAGAGCTATAGGGCTATAGGGCTATAAGGCTATGGGGCTATCGGGCTATAGGGCTATAGAACTATTGGGCTGTAGGGCTATGGGGCTATAAACTATAAGGCTATTGGGCTATTGGGAACCCCGGGCACCCGGGCACCCAGGCCCGGCCACCGAAATCGGCGACCAACCTCACCGGCCACCCGGGCACCCGGGCACCGCCGGGCACCCAGGCGCCCGGGCACCCGGGCCCGGCCACCGAAATCGGCGACCCACCTCACCTACACCTATGATAGACCGCGCTCGTGGGGCCCGACAGACTAGAAGGGGGGCCCCAGCTTGAAGCTACCCCCCTCCCCCCTTCCTTGCTAAACGGGGGGGGTGCTTCGGAAGCCCCCCCCCCCCTCCCCCCTTTTCGTGGTCCGGAAGGGGGGGGGGGCTTCCAAGCTACCCCACCCCTCCCTCCCTTTAATTGAACCCGGGTGAGCCCCCCCCCCCCTTTGAAGCGGGGGGGGCTTCGGAAGCTACCCCCCCCCTCCCCCTCTTGTCGTGGCCGGAAAAAGGGGGGAGGGGGGCTTCCAAGCTACCCCCCTCCTCCCTCCTTTTAATGGAGCTGGGTGAGCCCACACGCCCCCTTTGAAAGGAAAAGGGGGGGGGGGCTTGAAGCCCCCCCCCCTTTCCCCCCTTTGGCCGCCCAGCTCCCGGAGCCATCGCCCTCCCTTTCGCCTCCATTTATTCCCGCCCCTCTCCCTCCTCCTCTTCTTCCTTTTGCCTCCTCCTCTTCCTCGTCCTCCTCATCCTCCTCATAGTCATCATCGTCATCGTCATCGTCATCATCATCATCATCATCATCATCATCATCATCATCATCATCATCATCATCATCATCATCATCATCATCATCGTACTCCCCCGCGGGTCCTTCGTTCCGTTCCTCCTCCTCCTCCTCCTCGGTTTCTTCCTCCTCCTTCTCCTCCTCCATTTTTCCCTCCTCCTCCTCCTCCTCCTCCTCCTCATCATCATCATCATCATCATCATCACCCATCCCATCACCATCACCATCACCATCACCATCACCCCATCACCCATCACCATCCATCACCATTCACCATACCATAACCCATCACAATCAACCATCACCATCACCATCACCATCACCATCACATTCACCATCACCATCACCATCATCATCATCATCATCATCATCATCATCATATCATCATCATCATCATTTTCATCATCATTCATCAATTCATATCATAATCATCATCCTTATCTTCTACTCGCCATCGCTCCTCCTCCTCTCGTTAATCCTTCTCCTCCTGCCTCCCCTCCTCCGTTTCCCCCTCCTCCTCCCTCCTCCTCCTATCCCCCTCCCCCTTCCTCTCCTCCACATCCTCCTTCCTCCTCTCCTCCTCTCCTCCTCTTTTCCTCCTTCTCCTCCCCCCCCCTCGCCCTCCTCATTCTTCCGCCTCCTCCTCCTCCTCCTCCTCCTCTTCCTCCCCCTCTCCGCCTCCCCCATCCTCCGCCTCCTCCTCCCCCAGCTGGCCGCCGTCTTACACGAACACTGCCAAAACCGACGGGCTGGCGTTCTCCGAATTACACTTCGTGCAACTTTCGGGGGGGGGGGGGAATAGTATTTTTCCCCACCCTCCTTGGTTGGGTATTCGTTTTGAATAGAGCAGTGTGGTCTCCACTTCCTCCTTTCCCGTCCCGTCTCCCTCTTGCCTCCTCCTGTCTTGCCTGCGGGGGGCTGCGATCTGTGAAACTGTCGCCACTTTCGAGGCTTGCTGGGGGGCCCAGCGCAGTGACGCCACGGGCGGACCCAAATTAGACCTCGTCGTCCCTGGGGGGCTGCGATCTGTGAAACTGTTGCCACTTTCGAGGCCTGCTGGGGGGCCCAGCACAGTGACGCCACGGGCGGACCCAAATTAGACCTCGCCGTCCCTGGGGGCTGCGATCTGTGAAACTGTCGCCACTTTCGAGGCCTGCTGGGGGGCCCAGCACAGTGAGGGCCACGGCGGACCAAATTAGACCTCGCCATCCCTGGGGGGCTGCGACCTGTGAAACTGTCGCCACTTTTCGAGGCCTGCTGGGGGGCCCAGCACAGTGAGGGCCACGCGCTGATTCAAATTAGACCTCGCCATCCCTGGGGGGCTGCGATCTGTGAAACTGTCGCCACTTTCGAGGCCTGCTGGGGGGCCCAGCACAGTGACGCCACGCGCGGACCCAAATTAGACCTCGCCATCCCTGGGGGGCTGCGATCTGTGAAACTGTCGCCACTTTCGAGGCCTGCTGGGGGGCCCAGCACAGTGACGCCACGGGCGGACCCAAATTAGACCTCGCCATCCCTGGGGGGCTGCGATCTGTGAAACTGTCGCCACTTTCGAGGCCTGCTGGGGGGCCCAGCACAGTGACGCCACGCGCGGACCCAAATTAGACCTCGCCATCCCTGGGGGGCTGCGATCTGTGAAACTGTCGCCACTTTCGAGGCCTGCTGGGGGGCCCAGCACAGTGACGCCACGGGCGGACCAAATTAGACCTCGCCATCCCTGGGGGGCTGCGATCTGTGAAACTGTCGCCACTTTCGAGGCCTGCTGGGGGGCCCAGCACAGTGACGCCACGGGCGGACCCAAATTAGACCTCGCCATCCCTGGGGGGCTGCGATCTGTGAAACTGTCGCCACTTTCGAGGCCTGCTGGGGGGCCCAGCACAGTGACGCCACGCGCGGACCCAAATTAGACCTCGCCATCCCTGGGGGGCTGCGATCTGAGATCCCCGCTTTCGAAGTGGCTAGGGTTGCTCAGGGATTGCAACTAATCAGCTTTATGTAGTCCTTGTCCTGAAGCCAGTGTCCTGCGAGTCTTCCGAATTCCGTCTGCAGACATATGTAGCCCTCGCTCCGCCATCGCCCCCCTTATAAAGTGTCCTAAAGTATTTGCGCCCCGCGTTTGCACAGGGGTTGGGTACGTCGCCACGGTAATGTTTCGTTCCCGGGCGTTGGCACGGGACGAGTTGAATGATACACTTGCGTTGCAATCGATTGCAATCCATTGGATTGCAAACGATTCGATTGCCATCCATTGGATTGCAATCGATTGGATTGCATTCGGTTGAATTGCAATCGATTCAATCGATTGGATTGCAGGGGAGGGACAGGACGGAAGGGAGGGAGGGGAGGAGAGGGAGGGGAGGGAGGAGATGGAACGAAGGGTGGGGAGGGAGGGGAGGGAGCGGAGGGAGGTGGGGAGGGGGATTGCAGTGGAATGGAGTGCAATCGATTGCAAGCGATTCGATTGGGATTTTCGATCGTCGATCGTTGATCGTCGATCGTCCATCCTCGATCGTGGATTGTTCATTTTGGATCGTCGGCGAAAGGGAGGGCGGAGGCTCCGGGGGCTGGGCGGCCAAAGGGGGCAAGGGGGGGGGGCAAGCTTCCAAGCCCCCCCCCCCTTTGGCACAAAGGGGGGGAGGGGGGTGGGAGCTTCCAGCAGGGCGGCTCCAAGGGAGGGGGGCGGTAGCTTAAGCACCCCCCCGGGGGTAGGGGGGGGTAGCTTCCGGGGCGGCCAAAGGGGGGTGGGGGGTGGGTAGCTTCCAAGCCCCCCTCCCCCTTTGCACGAAAGGGGGGGAGGGGGGGAGGTAGCTTCCAGCAGGGCGGCGCCAAGGGAGGGGGGGGTGGCTTAAGCACCCCCCCCCCCTTTGGAAAGGGGGGGGGGTAGCTTCTGGGGAGGGCCCAAGGGGGGAGGAGGGGGGGAGGCAAGCTAGGTGCGCTCGCGTCATATCTGACGTCCTACCCCTCCCTCCCATCCCTTACCATGGCGCTGATTTTCTCTATCCGCGGACGCGTGTCGTAGCGGACCTGTGGCTCCGCGCGCGCGTGCGTAGTGGGTGGTGGTGCGCGTGCGTGCGTGCGTGCGTGTGTGCGTGGTTGTGGTGGTGGTGGTGGTGGTGGTGGTGGTGGTGGTGGTGGTGGTGGTGGTGGTGGTTGCTGTGCTGTTGGGTGCTGGTGGTGGTGGTGGTGGTGGTGGTGGTGGTGGTGGTGGTGGTGGTGGTGGTGGTGGTGGTGGTGGTGCGGCGCGGTGGTGGCGGGCGGATGGGCGCGCGAGAAAGAGGCCCGCGCTGGGGCGAGAACGCCATCCTCGAACGGGAGGCCAAACACCGATCCGAAAATGAGGCCCACGCTGCAGCGGGAGCACGATTCGGAACGATTCGGGAGCAGAAATGAGGCCGGCGCCTCAGCGAGAGCAGCATTTTAGAAAAAAACACAAGCGAAAACCCAACTCCGGGGAATCCTGTGTGTAAAAAAACAGTACGCGGGGGGGTGCCGAATATCTTCCGGACGCCATCAGGGGAAGTGGGAGAGTATTTTCATATTGTGTAATTGTGTAAGCCCCCCCCCTGCAAAAAAAGGGGGGGAGGGGGGGGGTGCTTCCAACAAGGGCGGCTCAAGGGAGGGGGGGGGTAGCTTAAGCCTAGCCCCCCCTCCCCTTTGCTCGGGCCCTGTGGGCGCGCTCTCTCAAACCTTTAATCCGCTAGGACCCCTACAGAGGCAAGCTCTGGTTGGGGAAACATAGCTCTGGCATACACCACTCTGATAGAGAGGGGGCCGGCGGCAGAGGGCGAAGCCCTTAGGGATAAACATCGCCCATGCATGATCAATCGTCGGGTTTGGCCTCGATTGACCTCCCGATGTTTCTGTCGAGCCCGTGAGCCAATGAAAACAAAATGGGATGAAAAACGTCAGCCCGCGTCGTGAGACAAATGCTGACGCTTCGCGCGCCCCCGCCGGCCCGTCCAGAAGAGGATGCCCGAGCGAGTTGAGACGATCAGAGAAGCCGAGGACCACAGAGAGGGGGCAGCAACCATCCCTCGGATGAGGACGAGGAGGACAACGACGACTCGGTCGTAGAGTCCGCTGCGCGGCCAAGGTGTAGCATACAATCCGGGAAAGAAAAGAAACGGCGGCGCTTCAAAAAGGATGGGGAGGAGGGGGAAGAATGTGTGTCGTCGTTTTCGGGCCCCGTGGGCCCTTCGGCCGATCCGCCTGGGGCGCCCTGGAACCGGAAGGCCACAAGGCTTCCGTCTTTTCGCCGCGCCGCCAGAGCGCGGGAGGCTCCAAAGTGGCCCCCCAGAGTTGCCGCACTCAGGGTCCGACCGGAGGACCGTGCGACGCGGACCGAAGGCCTCCCTCAGAGCGCGCGGCCGCGAATCTGCGCGCGCGCCCGAGGCCAACGAGGCCGCGACGCCGCCCAGTTTCGGAGCCTCCGCGCGCAGAGGAAGGCGCGAGGGTCAGAGGCCCGAGCGGGCCGCGCGAGGGGGAGGAGGAGGAGGAGGCGGAGGAGGAGGAGGAGGCGGAGGCGGAGGCGGAGGAGGAGGAGAAGGAGGAGGAGGAGGAGGAGGAGGAGGAGGAGGAGGAGGAGGAGAGGAAGGAGAAGGCCGTCGGAGCAGCTGCGCGCGGCCGGCGCTGGCCAGAGGCCTGGGCGCCCGCCCTCTGCGGGGAGGCCGGCGCGCGCCGGCGAGCGCCCGCCCCGCACCTGGGCGAGGCCTACCGCGGAGCGGCGCGCGGCGCCTCGAGAGGCCCGCTCGGGCCTCCTCCTCCTCCTCCTCCTCCTCCTCCTCCTCCTCCTCTCCTCCCTCCTCCTCCCTCCTCCTCCTCCTCTCTCCTCCCTCCTCCCTACCTCTGGCAGTGGCGGTGGAAGGTCGCTGCCCCTACGGGCCCGCCGCCGGCGCCGCGCGCGCATCCTCGAGCGAAAGCGGCGAGGCCTGGATACCGAGTGCGACGTGGATAGACATGATTCTTTTAGCGCGATACTATCGCCCGGACAATCTGCAATTCTACGATCTTGTCGTGCGCGTGCACGCCTCAAAGCCAAGAGGAACTGCTAGAAGGATTGGTGACCCACGAAACCGGGGGCATGTCAAAAACGTCATTTCCCGCCGTGCTTCAAAGAGGCTGAACAAATCGAACGCGGCTCCCTCCGACTACCACGTTGCATGCAACCGTCACTGAGAAAGCCATGGCCCAGACGTCCGTCATGCTAGCCTGTGATGACGCATCTGCAGACTTGAAGTAATACGGGTAGTGATGCGAGATGATTTCGATGACGTTCCACACCTCATGACCATGCTCCCGCGGCATCGGCTTCTTCAGCCATACGAATACCACGCCCACCAAGTCGACTAGATGCGACATTAAATCGACTGACTGAACCAGCAATATAGATTTCCGTTTGTCGGCCTTGATAGCGATGAAGTAGCCGCATGCTGCCAACCAAAGAACCCCGAGGGTCAACCATATTACCAAGATGCTGCATGCGTGGACATACGCGAGAGGCCTGACCAGACAACAACAGCTATGTAGCATGACAACTGGCCCTGCGTACCATAGACCGTCTCCCTTAATAATGCTACCCTGCACAGTGCTACCTTCCCGTCGATTGCTCAGCATCGCGGTCATGAAGCCACCCAGGATGGCACAAGCCGTGTCGACGAAATACAACATGAATAATGGGTCTGTGGTCACACCATCAATCAACCAATGTCGCCACCCGGCGAAGAATACAAAACACATCCCTGGGATGCGCGCTGCTGATGCTGGAGACTTCTTCAGACGGAAATGCCGGATGACCCCAACGTTGAACGTGAAGACTAGCAAGCATGCCGCCGAGAACTTTGCGATTGGGAACTGGGCCACCATGGCCCTGAATAGCACGACCAGCTCAAATAGCTGAAAGAAGAACCATCGCCGTCGCTGTATATCCATGGCCGCTCCCAAGACCTTCTACCGCAAGACTCCGTTGTCCGTTACCTTGGCTTTAGCAGCTCAAACCCAAAGGGCTACGGGCAAATGGTTTGCAACTGCCGCGGAGGGCGACGAGCAGGAGGGGGAGGAGTTGCATTGCTTTCTGGAGGGGGTAGGTAGACCCCCCTGGGCAGATTCAGCGGCGGCGGCGACCAACTCCCTGCTGTCAAGAGCTCGGTCCTCCGGGCCGAGCTCATGACAGGTCTCAACCTGCAGGTCGAGACCCGCCGATTGGGAATATTGCCTGCCCCACGATGGGGCATTCTCCTGGACGGCTCAATGTCCGGCTGGCATCTTCGGGCAGGAAGAAACAACCAAAATCTCAGTGGTCCAGGCTATGTGGATGTGAGCTGTGCGTGTGTTGGTGCAGGCCGTAGTGTGTAAGCTGTGCGGTGCAGTCCGTGGGGCCAGCTGCGCGGTGCAGTCTGCCTGCTGCAGGCCGTGCGGCGCAGCCTGTGTGGTGCAGGCTATGTGGCCGCACGAGGGGCGACCGCCAGGCGCACGCGGGCGGGCGCCGGGCGAGACCTCGGCTCACCCACTCAGCGCGCGAGGCGCCCACGAGGTGCTCCCGGGCAAGCACCGAGTGCAACCTCGGCACACCCTCCCCGGCGCGGGGCGCCCACGAAACGGCCACCAACTGGGCCAGACCGCAACACTCAGAAGACCCCTCCAGTGGCTGACTGAGGCCAGTGAGAGCCCAGGAAGTGCAAAAGCACTGCTTGGGGAACGCTGCGCGCGTTACCTGCTGCTCCTCGCCCGACGAGCAAGGGCCCGACCTCGCAGAACAGCGACGGCACACCCAGAAAATTCTGGAGGTCCGCACGGACGCTCGCATCGGCGCTGGACCGCCCCAGCGGCGCCTCCGGCGCCGCCCCCGGCGCGCTCCGCGCGCCGAGGAGAGCAGGGCCGCGCAAAACTCAGAGCATCTGTGCTCGTGCCGTTTTTCTCCCATAGAGGCCCCCAGGAGGCCCCCCAGGAGGCGCCCAGGAGGCCCCCAGGAGGCCCCCAGGAGGCCCCCAAGAGGCTCCCAAGAGACCCCCAAGAGGCCCCCATAGAGGCACCCAAGACGCTCCAAGAGGCCTCGGCGAGAATGCCAAACTCCAATGCCAGGGGCCCCACCTCCAGTGCACTCAGCCGGCCTCCAACCCCTAGAGGGCGTAGAGGCAGAGGAGATCGACGACCGATTTCAGGCGACACCCCGTGGCCGCACTCTAGGCTTCAAAAGGGCCGTCGACATCAACTTTTGGAGCTCCGCGCGGATTTCTTGGATCGGTGCTGTGGTCTCCTCCCTGGCGAACGGAGCGCGCCAGGGGCGGCATCGGAGCTTTGACAATGTTATGACTATGCATTCTCGTTCGAGATAAAGAGGAGGAGAAGGATGAGGACGAGGAGGGGCGAGGAGGAGGAGAAGGGAGAAGGCCACAACACACTACGCCCCGTGGTTGCACTTGACTGCGCCGAAGCCATCCCTCTCGCTTCGCTCCTGCTGGCCGTAGGCACGGCGACCCTGCCGATTCCGCCCCTTCGACGGTTTTCCCCGTGCAAGAAACATGCGTCAACCTTTGGTGAGGCGCTTTGGTTTCCGGCAAGACGCGTGAACAGAATAGTGAGCGTTTGCGACCCATGCGGACAAACGTGTATGAGAGAGGGAGAGGAAGAGAGAAAGAGAGAGAGAGAGAGAGAGAAATAGATAAAGAGATCCGCCGGCCCCCTTGTGGGGCCACCAGGCTGTAGGCGCGGGTTCGCAGTTTCCAGTACCAGTTGTAGCTTGTAGCTTCCAGTGTTACAGTTCTGCTTCTTGCTGGTTACTGTAACTAGTTGACTTCTTGCTGATTACTGTAACTAGTTGATTGACCGCGCGAGGGGGGGGAGGCCCAAACAAGACTTTTAGCACCCTCCGGGCGCGTTGTCTGAATTGCTGGGGGGGCTCGAAATCGACACCCCTCACGCAGATCCGCGGGGTCAGGGTCCAAAAACACATGGGATTTGCCACATTTCTGAAATTCGGTGCCACCCCTCACGCAGATCCGCGGGGTCAGGGTCCAAAAACACAGGGGATTTGCCACATTTCTGAAATTCGGTGCCACCCCTCACGCAGATCCGCGGGGTCAGGGTCCAAAAACACAGGGGATTTGCCACATTTCTGAAATTCGGTGCCACCCCTCACGCAGATCCGCGGGGTCAGGGTCCAAAAACACAGGGGATTTGCCACATTTCTGAAATTCGAACCCATCACGCACATCCATCGCAAGGCGTGGTAACCCAAACTGCGAGAACTCCCTCGGCCCTTTCATCGCAAGGTGTGGTAACCAAGCCCTTAAACCATACACGTCTTACCAATCGCCAGGTGTGGTAACCCCTCTTGTGATCCGTTGGTTTTGCTGATTGCGACTCGGCTTCGCATGAAGGTTCGATACTGCTTCACGACAGCGCCAAGGCCTCATGACTTAGCTCTTCCATGGCCCATTCTCCGAGAGAGGGGGCCGGCGGCAGGGGGCGAAGCCCTTACGGATAAAGAGATAAAGAGAGAGAGAGAGAGAGAGAGAGAGAGCGTCCGAGCGTAAAGCAGAAACACAAAAAGAAACATGATAAGTACACGAGTTTGGGACCCAGGGGGGAGGGATCAGGGGAAGGGGGAGGGGGCGATGTGATGAGGGGGAAACATACAACCTGGTGCGCTAGAGTATCATTGCGATATTCCATTAACGCACCGGGCCCACTGCAACTTGTCCGGAAGGGGCCTATTTTCACATAGGCTTGCGCCCGCCTTTTGCGCAATGTCTCGCTTAAGAAATCCGCCCGCGCGAGCGACAGAACCTTAGCGTTCGACAGCCGGGAAAACACGAGAGTTTAATCCCACGTGTTTTTCGAAACCATGACTCCTCGAAACTGTTCAACCTGCTCCAGTCTGCTTGTGATAACCCGACTGCTTCCACATTGTGCAGTCGCCACGGCGCAACAGTAACGGTACGCAAACGGCGTTTTGAGCATGTGAATTGCCTGTATGGTTCCAACATTCGGCCAGCGATCTAAAAAGCCCTCTTGCTTCGCCCAGCCGTCTTGTAACTTCTGGTATGTCTTCAATTTTGCTGTGCATGCCACCCACATGCGCTGCTTCATTTTCACGCTTCGTTCGCTGTGGAAGAAGATCCCGCACCACGCTGTCATTTTTTCAACACCACCGGTTTGGTCTTGTTCCAGTGAACATCAAGGCTGTCCTGCTTGCGCACGTTGGTTGTCAGCGAGCTTGCGCTAACGATCATGGTGCCGTCCGCATACAAGATCTCAGTCCATACTACATGCGCTGGTTTCTTAAACTCATGCCAGTATCTGTGTACTTTCTCAACGCCAAAACACACATGGAACTATTACAACTGAGGAAACTGATCGTGACCATCCCTGGGCTATTTCTGCTCGCTGTTGCTTGGTACTGGAATCACCGGCCAGGTCTTCTAAACAGAAACTGCGAGTTCCGCATACGGAAGAAATATGTGGAAACCTAGGCTCTGGGATGCCAACCCGTGGTCACGCTTTGACCATCGCGTCGTATTACACTCGGTCGAAACCTTTCGCCCAATCGAGTAAGACAGCCACCCACCCAGGTTCTTGCGAGCATTTCGCCTGCATCGAACACACGGCGTGCAATACTGATTGCATATATTGTGCTGCACCCAGGTCTGAAACCAAATTGCCTTGGTCGTCTTCGTTGTTCAGCGTCTCCATGCTGCAACCATTTCTGTATCGTCGACGCTACGACTATCAAACCAATCAGACATAAGTTGGACGGTAGCCATCATGCAAACTGCGGTCGCCCTTTTGGAACAGCAGCTCCACTGTTGCAAGCCGCCGTGCTGCTGGTATGTCTTTGTACTGCCAATATGTTCGGCACATGCCCATTCGTTTTCTGCACGCCGTTCCCGACCTACGCGATACTTTCCCAAACCCCGGCGCTATCCCATCGTGCCCTGCAGCCTTTCCAATCGCAAAATTTTCCAAAACTGCCCGTAGCTCGCTCATGGTGAAGGCATGTGTATCGATACGGAGAGGCGCCCCCAAACGATAGCCTTCTGATGGATGTACCTCTGCGTGCTTTGCATCCCGTGGCACTCTTTCAACATAACCTGCCAACATATCTGCTTGTGTATCGCTCTCCACTGGCTTTCTGGACGCACGTGTGGTCGCAATAGGTGTTTTACCTGGGTTTTGCCTCGGTGCTTCCATCGCTGCCAGTGATTCCCCCTGCAACTGTGTATCCAACCTTTGGCATGTGTCTTTGCGCGCGTTTTTTTTCGTGATGTGTTCCCCCGGATTGTCGAGCACTGTCCCGTAGTGTGAACAGTTCCTTCGCGCAGACAAGATACCTATTGTTCTGGGCGGTTTCAATCAGATGCAACTGCGACTCCTGAGAACACTGTTCCTGTCTTCCTCTTCTTCTTCTTCCTCCTCCTCCGATAACACATGATCCTCCTCATCTGGATGGGACATTAGCTGCTCCCCCTCCCTTGAATCCCCTGGGTGGGGGGGGTTGGGCACGTGCTGTCGGAACGGGTGGAGGGGGGGTTTGAGGAAGAGGAGGAGGATGAGTGAGGAAGGGGAGGAGGGAGGGGTGTGGGGGGGGTGCAAGTTTAGTTGGAAGGAAAACCAACTCCCCTGGATGAACACCCCATCCAGAATAGGGTCCCTGTATCCTTTCAAGGGAGCCCCACCCCTCTACCCGCAGTGTGTCGCATGCACAGCTCGCCCTCCCGAGGCCACGACCCCTACTACAAAAAACTATGGGTCCGCGCTCCCGAGGCCACGATCCCTCGTGCAAACAAGTGGATACGCGTCACGAGCTTCCAAGACATCCCAGGCAGGTAACCACTGCCGACAAGATGGCCTAATATGCATCGACAACGGCCCAAGATGGCCCCAAGGTGGCCCAAGATCACCCCAAGACGGCCCAAGATACCTCTAAGAGGGCCACAGGAGGACCCCCAACAGGGTTCAAAATAACCAAGCTCATTGTGTTCCCAATGTTCGTTCATTTGGCTGATCGCAGTTTCGGGCTTCCGTCAGCTCAAGACGGCCCAAGACGCCTCCAAGACGGTCCAAGAGGCCCCCAAGATGGCTCAAGAGGACCCCGCGATGGCCCAAGAGGCATCTAAGAAGGCCCAAGGAAGCCCGTCGACAGGACCAAGACGAAGGCGGCCCCCCCAGGCACACCGCGTACGGCCAAGATGGCCCACGAGAGCTCCACGCCCGCCCAGGAGGGCCCCAAGACGGCCAAGAGGGCCTCAAGGGACCTCTAAGACTTCCCTACACGAAGCCAAGGCAGCCCCAAGACGACCCACATGCGCTCCATGAGAGCTCGTCTAGAAGTGAAGACGAAACGTGTCACATGTGACGGCCTTGTTCTTCCTCAACCTGCTGCTGCTGCTTCTCCTCCTCCTCCTCCTCATCCTGGTCATCATTCTCCTCATCATCCTCTTCACGACTCTCCCAAGCCTGGGGACACGATGTGTCACGCGTGACAGCCTTCCGTGCCCTATTGAACAGTCGCACCCAAGATGCTGGGCTAGCAAGGTGGCGGGACGTGCCGCAGGCAGCTGGATAACTTCGGTCAAAGACAATTCGAGAATCTCTGAAAGCTGGCAGGTCTGGAAAATCTGCTGGGCGCCGCGGCCGCTTCACAGCGCTCAAGGTCCAGAACGCTCTCAGAACGGTCTGTCTTCATCATGAGCCTGCCTGATCCTCCTCCTCCTCCTCCTCCATTCTCCTCCTCCTCCTCCTCTCCCCTCCTCCTCCTCCCTCCTCCTCCTCCTCCTCCTCCTCCTCCTCCTCCTCCTCCTCCTCTTTCTCCTCCTCCCCCTCCTCCTCTCGAAGCAAGGCGAATCGAGACACCGACAACTCAAACCCGGTCCCTGGACCCCTCCCAGGGTCCAACCGCACCAATTTTCCGAACTGCTTCAAGCCGCGGTGACGAAGGGCCCCCCCCGAAGGCCGACTACCGTTGTCACAAATCGCCCTCCTCTGATCCTCCTCCTCATCTTCCTCCTCCTCCTCCTCCTCCTCCTCCTCCTCCTGTCTCGCTCTCTCCTCGATCCCGGCCTTGGATGCCACAGTCGTCCAAAGGCCGGAAGCGCATCACGGCGGCCTTGTTGGCTGGCGTGGCGGCGATGCCCAGGGCCTGCCAGGGGGAATGCCGCGGATGCCTCACCGCCAACTGGATCGGGACAAGGAAACGAGAAGAGATCGGATGGAGCGGAGCAGAGGAGGGAGGATGAAGGAGAATGATCCCTGAGATCTGGGCATTGCATTTCACACGAAACCCATCATCGGGCCTGGGAACCATCACAAATCGATCCGGCTCGAAAAACAACTGCAACAAAAACAGGGTCCAGGGATCAAGTCTTGATCTTTTGCGATACTTTTTGTAGCAACGTCGAATCTCCGGAAGGAGGGGGGACGAGGATGTTGTTGATGTTGATGTTGATGTTGATGTTGATGTTGATGATGATGATGATGATGATGATGATGATGATGATGATGATGATGATGATGATGATGATGAGCAGGAGGAGGAGCAGGAGCAGGAGAGGGAAAGAGGAGGGAGAGGAGAAGTGGAGCTGGACGAGGGATGAGGAGGGAGAAGAGGGAATAGTGGGAGGGGAGGAGGGAGAGAGGGGAGTATAATCTAATTGCGCTCGCGCCATATCTGGCATCCTGCCCCTCCCACTCATCCCTCCCTCTTGCGTTCAAGTCTTTGCAGTCCGCTGGCCAGGATGGACCATAATGACCTTGACACCCAAGATAATCCCATGCTGGGATGCGCAATCAGAAAGGGTGGCTTCGTGTGGGACACAGGAGGATGAGTGACGGATGAGCAAGATGACGAGGACGGGGGAGGACCAGCAGCAGCGGGAGGGGCACGGCTGGACCTGGGACAGAAGAACAGTCTGCAATAACATAAGCCCCCCGCTGGCCAAACTTGAAAACATTCGAGGGCGCCCTCCCCCAGGATACACAAGAACATCCAACAAACACGAAAACATTAGGGTACCCTCCCCGAACCCATCTCGATCTTATACCTCGGTCCGACCGAATGAGGAGCAGGAGGACTGGGGGAGACGGAGGAGAGACAAGGAGGTGGACGGCAACGACGAGGAACGAGCAGGATCAAGACACGTGGCCCGAGTGCGCAAATCTGAACGACGGGAGCACAGCGCCGATCCCCGAAACGCGGCCAACGATGCGACGGGGACGCCGCTTCTGGAGCACTCAAGGCGGTTCGATTGCGTCGTGCGCAAGACAGCCGCCAGCCGAAACCCGGTGCGCGGAGAGTGCGCGGGAGGGGGGGCGAGCGGATGGGCATCCCGGGCGGGGGCGGGGATGGGGAGGAGGAATAATTGGGGGGCGGGGAGACGGAGGGGAACGGGAACTGTGGGCGCGGGGGAAGGTAAGGGGAGGGGAGCGGGATATGAGGAGATGGGGGCGGGAAAGACTAGGGAGATCAGGAGCGCGGATGGGGATGGGCATCCCGGGCGGGGGCGGGGCTGGGGAGGGGAGATATGAGGGGGCGGGAAGACGGAGGGGAGCGGACAAGGTGGGTGTGAAGGAAGGACAGGGAAAGGAAACGGGCGAGAAACGGATGGGGGTGGAGAAAGAAACGGAGATTTTGAAAACGGGGGAGGGATCCCGGGCGGGGGCGGGGATGGGGAGGAGGGATCTGGGGAGAGTGGGGGACCGATGGGAGCGGGAGCGGACGGGGACATGGAGCGAATGAAGATGAAGGGAAGGATAAGGTGTGCATGCACAGCTCGCCGAATCGGGTGGAGGAGAGGAAGTGGGGAGGGCATGGGGAGGAAAGGCGATAAGGACGATGACGATGACGAAGATGATGATTAACTCCGCTAGCAACCGTCACTCGAGAGGCACAGGCGCCGACTTGCCGCATCTTCCGTCCAAGCCCTCAGGCGAACAGTGGGCAAACGAAGCAGACAATCAATGAAGACGGGAGCAAACGAAAAGCACCTGTCCTCGTCGCGACACTGCGAACCCCCCCACCCAATACGCAACTCCTGTGCCGCAGTGGCGGCGTCGCACGGCACGCAACACCGGTACCTGGACCACGTGGGCGTCTCGCGGACTGTGCGTGCGCGTGTCTGTGTGTGTGTGTGCGTGTGTGTAAGTGTGTGTGTGTGTGTGTGTGTGTGTGTGTGTGCCCAGGTTCGGCTTTGCGCCCGCGCGTGGCCGCCCGCGGGCGCCTTGTGCTGTTCACGGCAGCATCGGTGACACGACGGAGCCTTCACCGCATAGCATGCACCACATAACTTGCACCACGCAACTTGCAACACACACTTTCGTTATTTTACATCATACATGCGTACACACATACATGCATACATCGAAATGTGTACATGTGTGTCCTCGATGAGCCCAGCTAGCAATGCGGCAATGGTTAAACATGGGATGCGAAAGGTGGCGGTGATTCCTGTTTCATGGGTGGTGGCGGTGCCAGAGGCCCTGTGCGCAGGGCGCCTGCCACTCCCAGGACCTTGGTGCCCCAAAGTGACGGTGGGTGGGTTATTCAGAGACGGCCGGGCGCCTGAATCCAAATGGCCACAGACGGCGGTCAAGGAAGAGGATGCATTCTGCGTCGGCGCGCGGGGGTGTATCCTCGATTCGCCCTGCTAGCGGTGCGACAGCGGTAAACACATGAATGAGCTCAGGTCACGGTGACTTCCCTTTTTATGGGTGGTGGTGCTGGGGGCCCTGTACGCAGGGCGCCTGCCATTCCCAAGAGCGTGATGCCCCCTTCTCTGCGGTGGGAATGAGTCATCAGCTGAACAAAAAGGAGATATAGGATATCCCGGAGGTGAGAGGGGGATGCAGGGCCCCCCGCCCTGGACACTGCGAGCATCGGGGGCCCGACCGCCTTCTCGCGTCGCTCCTCCTCCCTAGTTCTTCTACGACACAGTCACCGCTGCGCGCCGCCCTTGCGCGCGCCGGGGCCGAGGAGCCCAGTTTCGCAGCCCAGCCTAGCATCCACGTCCTCAGCGGCTGGGAACCGCAGACCGCCGCCCCCGCCCGCGCCGGAGGGGTGGGTCTCCCCACCGTGGCTGCGGGGCCCACCAGACAGACGGTGGGTGCGGGTTCGAAACTGTCCTGAAGGCGCGCCCGCTGCCGCTCGGAGACTCTCTTTGCACTGGGGTCACCGCCGCGCCCCGCCTGGGGCCGAGCTCCACCCGGGGCGTGGCCCAGGGCAAACGGCCGATGAACCCTCAGAAGGGATGTATTCCGAGCGGCCAGGCGCTGCAACTGCGACGCAGTGCTGCGGCGGGTGCCGTCTCCTGGGCCGCTCGCGGGCTGCCGCCTCCTCGCCGATGCCCAAGGGCGCCGCAGCGGCCGCTGTGGCTCCGTCCGCGCGACCTCGTCCGCGGCGCACTGAGCGGGGGGCTGTCGCTACGGAGCGGCCGCCCCTCCCTCGGCGGTCGACTCGTGTTGCTTTTCGGCGGCCAGCGTCGCCTCGTCGAGCACGTGCTCCCTCAAGTCCACGGCCCCCGAGAAACTCGCGAAGTCCGTCGCCTCCATGCTGCCGGGGTCGTCCGCCGGCTGGCCCCCTTGCGCGGATTCATTCAGGCCCACCGCCGCCTTGACTGGGCCGTGTTCCTCCGAGAGTTCGGCGAGGGGGGCAGCCAGCGGCCGCTCGTTCGGCTTGGCCCTGGATGCTGCGTGGGCGTTCCACAGGTTGTCCGTCGGCCCCGCCATCTTGATGTTCGTCCTCCAGTGGAACTGCCAGCGCCCGCGAACTGCTTTGCGCCATGGCGCGTGCCGCGGAGCTCCAGCGCCGCGGGCTCCAGGAGCGACCGCTCCCCAGCGCGGACCATTGCCGGGGGGCTCGGGCGCTCCAAACCTGCCGCCCTCGCGCGCCCGTGGACGGCGCCGCGCTCGACCGTCTCAGAGCGCCGCGCCGCCCCCCGAGCTGCCCTCGCCCCCGAGAAGCCCGTTGCGTCAGTGGTGTGGTCAGCGTGGAGGCCAATCCCGCCCGCCGAGATGCCGCCCGCGCATTGGCCCACTGCGCCGCGCCAGGAAGCCGAACATATGCCGATGCAGGGCGACGTCGCAACGAAGTGGGCGCATGTCCCGATTGGCGGTGGGCGTGAGCTGCCCCAACTCGTTAGCCGCCGGGTAGTCGGTCTCTGCAAGCTGTTCCAAGGGTCCGCCGCTGCCCCGCGGTCGGGGGATCACCCGCAATCTGGATCCGAATCTTCTGTTTCCATATTCTTCGGCAATGAAGTTGTCGAAGAAGTGCTGGCGCTGTTGCCGTGTATCCCGACCTTCGAACGCGACGGCCAGCGGCCCCGCCGTCCTCGCGGGCCTCCACCAACCGCTGCGCCGCGCGCGCGGCTGCGGGGGCGGGGAGGGGCGACGCGGCCGCGCATCGCCTGGCGCGCTCCCCCCCCCCCGCCCTTGCCGGGTAGCGTGGGCGCCCCCGCGCCCTTCCGCCGGCGTCGCGCGGGCGGCTCCTCGCCCCGCCGCCGCGCGCGCCGCCGGGCCCTTCCCTAGCGGGGCGGCAGGTGATCCCGCGGAGGGCTCTCCCCGCGCAGCAGCGGCGCGCGGGGTTCGGTCGGCCGCCCCGCGCCGCCTCCGGACGATCCCGACGGTCCGTCCCGACGACTGCCAACGGGCCCCCCCCCGACGCCCGCCGCCCACTCCGCTGCAACGGTGGCCCTTTTTTCCATGCACCTGGCCCGGCCTGTGTGCTTGCGGTTGCTTCTCCTCTCCTCTGCTTCCTTGCTTCCCTCGCTTTCCTTTCCTCCTGCTCCCTGTCTGCCGTCTCCGCCTGGCACCTTTTTCCGCCTGCCCGCTCGCCCCGCCGGCCCTGCCCTCTCGCCCGCGCATTCGTCGTCGTCTGCCTGCTTCCCCTCTCCCCGCCCCCTTCTGCCGGGCAGCGCGGCCCGCCCAGGGCCAGCGTGGCGGCGTGCAAGGCTTCGGCCGACGGCGGGCTCATGGTCGCGCCATTTCCAGCCCGGTGCTTCGCCCGCGCGCTTGCGAGGCCCCCGCCCCGCGGGGTCGCGCGGGGGCCCGTCGCCGCGCGCGCCCATTTTGGGGGCCCCTCGGCTGAGCTCTGCCGGCGTCGCCGGCGTCGAGGAGCGTCTCCGCGTTCGCGACGACGTGCATGGCCGCTGGCCGAGCGGAAGGCCTGGTGTTCAGACCTGGGCCCGCCGCGCTCTCCGCCCCTGCCGCGCGCGCGTGCGCCGCGCTCCCTCCTTGTTGACGCGTGGGCGGTCCGTGGTGATGTCCTCCTTTGCGCGCTCTGGGGGCCCCGGCAAGATCGCGCCGCCCCCAGAGTGGGGGCCCTCTTCTTGTGAGAGGAGCGATCGGGCAATGCTACCAGTCTGCTATGCCCACCCCCTGCGGGATGGCGCCTGCATAGGGCACATGGCCGCAGGACACCCCGCAGAGACGCGTGCGCCTTGAGGGTCACGCACAGAGAGGAGTCTGCAGGTGGTGTCGCCACCGGCCTGGCCTGGGACGTCTCCCCCCCCCCCCCCCCTTACGACGCGCGATCACGCACGTCATCGGGTGGCGGAAGTAGAACAGGAGATGGGGCAGACCTGGCCGGGCAGACCTCGCAGCGACAGCAATCCAGAAGAGGCGGTCGGAGAGAAGCGTCAAAATGTGCACCTGGGGGAGACAGAGACCACAAAATGGGCGTGTGTACACGACGTCTCAATGGGCACCTGAAAGCACAGTATGAACAGGATATAGATTGCGGGCTGGCCAACCACTTTGTAGGAGAAGGGCGGGACATGCACCTGGCGACAACGACCGAGAAAGGAGGCAACACTGAGACAGTGTCTCTCGACTGACACCTGTGCGAAAGCAGAACTAGAGGAGGGAAAGGTAAAGAGAAACAGGATGAGGAACATGTCGATATGCACCTGCGGGGAGGCAGCGAGCTCGACGCGACGACCCCCCCGACGAGAGACGACATGGCAAGAGAAAAGATAAAACAATGACGAGGAGGAACGTGTCGATATGTACCTGTGGGGAGGCGCAACAATGTGAGCTCGACGCAAGTCCGCAGGGCTCAACTGCCCACAGGTCCTGGAGCACCGACAGATCGGCCCCCCCGACACGAGACGACACGATAGAATAGAGAGAAGGAGGAAAACAAAAAAGACGGAGATGCGTCGCCCCCGCCCAAAATGGGCTGCTCTTGTCGATTGGGGGCGCCGGCTCCGCCCCAAATGGGCTGCTCTTATCGATAAGAGCCGGGCTCTGGCCACCTCGAGCACCTGTTTTCGTGCTCCTTTGCAAGAGGTGCCAGTTTGCGGGGCTGTGACCCCCCCGCAGAGGTTTCTGACTTGTCCAAGGAGAGAGGGGAGAGGGAGGGAGGGGCCAGACCCGACTCCGAGGAGACGTGGGGAGGCGAACTCCCACGACGCCCAAAGGCTGCGGGACTGAACCCACCAGAAGAACAGAGGAGGGAGGGGCCAGACCCGACTCCGAGGAGACGCGGGGGGGCGAACTCCCACGACGCCCAGAGGCTGCGGGACTGAACCCACAAGAAGAAGAGAGGAGGAAAAGGAAAAGGGGGAAGGACCCCCCCGATGAGAGACATCCGTCTCCAAGCGCCTTCAAGAGGAGAAGAATAGGGATCTGCACAGAGCCGCTGCGGGGTCCACCACGAGGACTCAACCTGTAAGTGGACGCTGCGGGCCCGGCGCAAACGAGGGTCCGAATGTGCAGAGCAAGTCTGTGACAACCGTCACCCACAAACAAACAATCAAAGGTCATGAGCCAGCAGCGAGCACCTGCCGGGGCCCCGCCCTTGCGCCTGCGCGCGAGGTAGTCCGTCGCGCAGGGGGAGGAAGAACAAGAGGAGTAACCTGACTTCTGGACGCTGTTCGAGCAGCGCTATTCCGAGATGTGACTTACTGTCTCTGCTTCAGAGCACTGGGAAAATTGACATAAAGCAAATGCCCCACCGCTGCGGAGCCCCGTGGCATGTAAACAGGGCGCCCCCGCCGCACTGGCTACTCTTCACGATAAGGAGAACGAAATGCTTGTCCGACGTGTGGTCCGCCGCCGTCCAACATCCTGCAACCTGTCAGCGATGGGGGCGAAATCGTAAACCGAAGGAGGGGGGGCCAGCCGGCCGGTCTGGGCCCGTCCAACACGTCACTCTGAAGCGCAAAGGAGAAAGAAGACGGGCACAAGGGAGAGACAACTGGTCGACATTGCGCGGCGTGCAGCAGTCGCTCCGAAATGAATGTGGGCACGGTGACAACATGCACAATCATAAGCATGAAAGGAAGAAAAGAAGGACGCATGGGTGGGAAGGGAGAAGCAATGGATGGATGGATATGGGGAAGGACAACAGAAAGCGAGAAGAGGAGGGCGTCGAAACGCACCTGCGGGGGCGCCCCACCCCGACGCAAAACGACGTGATAATGGAATAGAGAGCTGGATAATGAGGGGCACATCGAGAAGTCTCAGTCGCGTTAGAAGCTCTGTGACAGCAATGTGCAGCTGCGCCCGGCCAAGGCGACGAGGGCGCAGCTGGTGTTGCCACCGGCGGGGAGGACGCCAGATCAGCTTCCAACAGAGGCAATCAACGATGGATCACAAAACGCATAAAGAATGGGCAAAGAGGGTCGTCACATCATCTGAAGCAATCGCGCCGTCCTCCGAATGGCGCCGAAGGCCGCATGAAGAAATGACGTAGCACACGCTCTCAGAGACTGACAGCGTCGGTCTCGCAACTCTGGCAAAGCGGCTGATAACCTGTGAGAGGAGCGATCGGGCAATGCTACCAGTCTGCTATACCCACCCCCTGCGGGATGGCGCCTGCATAGGGCACATGGCCGCAGGACACCCCGCAGAGACGCGTGCGCCTTGAGGGTCACGCACAGAGAGGAGTCTGCAGGTGGTGTCGCCGCCGGCCTGGCCTGGGACGTCTCCCGCACTTCTCGCCCCGCAGCTAGATCGGGCGAGGCTTCTCACGAGCGCCCTCCCGTGATGTCGCCCGCGGCTGCCTCCTCCATTGCCGCGCGGTACCTCCGCGCGAGGCTGGCCCCCGCCGTCGCTCGGGCCCCCCGCGGCGCGTGGCGGGGGGTGGGTGGTGGTGGTGGGGGGGGCGCGCTCCCTCGGTTGGCTGCCGCCTCGAAATTTACCGCGGCGTCCTCCCGTGCGGGTTGCTCGGGGCGCCCTCGGTCGCTCCGCGTCTATGCCATGTCCGTTGCGTGGTCGGCGGGCCCTCCCCGCGGCGCCGTCTCTGCGCCGAGGTTCGCGGCCGCGAAGCGCCCGTCGCTGGCCGTGGAGATGCTGGCCGTGGATCGCCTGGCTGACTTTCGCCGTTGCTTCTGCGCCTGCTCCTCGTCTGCCGTCTCGTCAACGAGCGCTCGCAGCTGCGCCTCCGTCGCGCCGAGGCTCTCCGTCGCGCCGAGGCTCTCGGCCGCCGTCGCCTACTCTGGCGTTCCCCGACCGCGGGCCAAGGACGCGGCGGCAATGGGTCACCATGCTGACCTCCGCAATCGTTTCTGCGCCCGCTCCTCGCCCAATGTCAGCTTGTCCGCAAATCCGTAGGGGGCGCGTGCGCATAGACATAGTTCCCCTGCTCGGGCGAATCGCGGAGCGGCGCCAATCGCATTGAGAATCAACGGGGCGGCGCCGGTGATTGGCGCCGACGCCCGGCCGCCAACGAGGGGCAAGGGGGGCTGGGCGAATGTGGGGCGCAGCACAAGGGGGATGTGCTATGCTGGTCGCGTCGCCGATTTCTCGGGCGCCCCCCGGCGCCGAAAGTGGCCGCGCGTCGAGGGTGGGTCCTTCGACGGGGCGACCGAAACCAGCCGCGCGCAGCAGGCTTTGCGCCCGCCCCCCCCCTCGGCGGCGCGAAAGCGAGGAAGGCGCCCCTCTCGAGGTCCTCTCCCTCCTCCTCCTCCTCCTCCTCCTTCTTCTCCTCCCTCTTCTTCCACCTCTTCCCCCTCCTCTTCCTCGCCCTCCCCCTTCCCCCCCCCCCCCCGCACCCCCCCCTGGCGCGCGCTTCTCTGGCGAGCGAATATCGGGCCCCGCGGATTTCTACTCATCGGCCCCGGGGGGGCCTTTTGTTCATCGCAAGCTGACATTGTTGTCTAATCAACAAACTCCCTCGGCGGCGCCCCGGTCGCGCCGGGGCCCTCGGGCACCGCGGCCCGCGCGAGCGCCCCCCGAACGCGGCCCCGCCTGTCAGGGCGGAAGCGCCCGCCGCGAGCCGGGGGGGTAGTGGCTGTGGAGCGCCGCGCCGCCCTCCGCCGGGCGGGGCGCTCTCGGCGGGGGGGCGCGCCTCCTCCGTGCGCCCGCGAGCCCGTTCAGCTCCGCAAGTCATTCTCCGAGCGGCGCCGGGCGAGGCCCCCCGAGGTCGCTCATCTTGCCCGCCGATGTCCAGGCCCGCGCGCTCGCTGCCCGGTGGGGGCATGCGTCGACGTAGAGGGGGCCCCCCCTCCTCGGGGGGGTGCCGTCTGCGGGCGGGGCGCGGTTCCCTCTGGTCGCCAATGCTCGCCAGTGTCTTCTCAATGTCCCCGGCCGTCTGCCTGCCTGCTGCTCGCCGCGCCCGCGCCCCGCGCCATGCTGGGCCCTGCGGCCGGGCGTCTGTGGCTGGGCTGACGGGGGAGGGGGGGGGCTCGAGCTCTGCCCGCGCCCGTCGCCCGACGGAAGTAGCTCCTGGCCGTGCTCGGGGAGGGAACGGCGAGGGCGGCGGGCGGGCGGGTGGGTGGGGGTGGGTTGGTGGGGGGGGGTGGGGCGACGACGGGGGGGGGGGGGGGCGCGGCCGCCCGCGCGGCGCTTGGCCGACGGCCGCTGCCCGGGGGGCCGCGGCTGACCCTGGGGGCCGCGTTCCCTGCGGTGCCGAGCTGCGATCCGTGGGTCGCCGGCGTCGCTGGCGCGTTCTCCTCCTCGGAGGTCGGCCCGCCCTCGTCGCTGGGGCTCGCCTGCCTGCTGGGTGCCGCGCCGCTGGGCCGCCGTCTCGGTTGCCCCTCGCGCAGTGTACTGAGCTGCAACGCCGCGCCCAGAGCTGTCCGTGCTCTTCTGGCGCGATTGGCCGCTCGAGCAGCTCCGCGTCGCACTTCGTGGCCTTGGCTCGTCGACCTGGTCGCCAAAACCCCTGATCATTCGCAGCTCGCTCCCGTGAATCCGCTGCGCCTCCTCCGTCGGGCCCCGGCCCGGCGCGGCGGGCGCCCGCGCGCGGGCGCCCCGTGTCGCGTGCGCTCCGGCGCGTCCTCCTCGGGCGCTGTCCGCATCGCCGCGGCTGCCGCTCTTCCGTCGACGGCGGCGCCGTCGGCGGCCCCGTGCAATGTGAGGCGCGGCGATCTCTGGTTGCGTTGGGCTGGGCGGCTTTTCCGGGGAAGTGGGGGTGTGGGGGGGGGGGGGGCGTGGGCGTCTCGGCCCCGCCTCCGTCGTCCTTGCCGTCGGGCGCGGATGCCGCGCTGTTCCCGTTCTCGCCCGCCTTCGCCCGCCGAGGGCCTCCCTGGCGTTCTTCTGCCGCCCTTCCTCTGGCGATTCGAGCGCGCCCGCCTTTGCCTCCCCCGCAGGAGGCCGCGGCGTCGCGCCGGAAGGCCGGCTCGAGCTCGCTGGCGCGCGGCCGCGCCGGAGGAGGAGGGGGCGGCGGAGGCCCGCGAGGCCTGCGTGCCTCGAGGGGGGGGGGGCCTGCGAGGCGCGCCCGAGCGGGCCCCCCTGGGGGCTGGCGCAGCCCGGGCCCCTGTGCAGCGAGCGGCTGCGGAGCGCGCGCCGACGACGCCGCTGCCCCGACAACGATCGGACAGATAGCGTGGCGCGCGGTCTTGAAACCCGCCCCTCGTGGGCCCCCCCCCACCCGCGAGGGCGCGCCCTCTCGTCGAGCGCCCCCCCCCCGCTCGCGGCGGGGGGGGGGCGCGCGAGGCGCCCTCGCGCTGGGGGGCCAGCAGGCTGACGAGCGCGGGCCCCGTGCCAGGGCCGCGCGGCGACACTTTCCCCCTGGCCGCGCGACAACCGGACAGGACAGCGGGGGTCGACGTCGCCCCGCGGCTCCGCCCGCCTCCCCTGGGGCGCAATCCCCCCGAGAGGGCGCGCCCCCAGTTGGGGGCGCGCCCCCGCCCGCGGCGAGGGGGGGGGCGCGGGCGGGGGGGCGCCGTCGAGGTGGGGGGGGCGCCGCCTGTCGGTGGGGGTTCGGGGTCGCCCCGCCGCGGGCGCGCCCCCCCGGGCCCCCCCGCGGGGCCGGGGTGCATTTCCAGCCGCGCGCGGCGTCCGCCGCCGCGCGCGAGGCGACCGCCGCTCTCGACGCGCTCCGACCTCCGTCTGCGGCGCCGCCGCGGCCGCTGCCCGAGCCGCTCGTCGGGCGCCGCCGATCTCCCGATGAGCTTGCTGTTGCGCTCGATGATGTTCTCGGCGGCGAACTGCTCGCAGCGCGCCCGTCGCCCGTGGTGTCTGAAATATTCAAGAACGGGATCAAGCAATCGATCGCCCAATCGCGATCTGCCTCGTTCAGCGCGGGGCAATTCTTGGGCGGGCCGGAAGGCGCGGCTGTTGCCTGTGAACTTGTCCTGGGAGAAGCGCGAGTCCACGCGGCGGGGGCGGGCCTGCGGATCCCTGGGCATGTGCGCGGCGATCCGCTCCTCCGGAGGCGTGGGCGCGTGCTTGATGGGCATCTTGGAGGCCTCCTCGCTGCTGGGGTCGACGGCGCCCGCGTCCGCGCCGAACACCTTCTCCAGCTGCCCGTCGAGCTGGACATCTCCCCCCTTCGCGGGGCCGATGGTGGGCGCCAGCTTGGCCGTCCTCGGGGCCGTCGGGAAGGGCCCCGTGGCCGAAGTAAACCATTTTTATTTTTCGCCTGTTCCCCCGGGCTGCGCCCCCGGGCCTGCCTGATCTGTCCTGCCCCCCCGTCGCTGGCCAGCTCCGCGCCGTCCTTCTCGAAGATTGTGCGCGGCGGGGGGATGCAGATCTCTGCCCGCCTGCGGCCGCGCTTCTTCTTGGCGCGCCTCCAATGGCCTCCAGCGGCGGCGCCCGCTGGCTCGCCCAGCTGCGCCGGCGCCGCGCGGCGCGCACTCCTTCGGCTTGAGGGGGGCTGTCTCGCAGAGCGGGCGCGCGCGCGTGCTGTGCCTACTTCCGCCGAGGGCAATCGGAAGTCCGCCGCGGCATCCAAGCGCTAGTCCTTCAGGATGGCCTCGTTGGCCCTCGCCGTGTTGACGTCCGGGGCCGCTGGGCCGTCTTTGTGCTTCGCGAGCTCCGTTTCCATGGCGGGCTCGATGGTTCTGGCGTGCTGCGTCGGCGATTCCTCCTTCTGCTTCTTCATTTAAGTTGAGCCATCTGGACTTCAGGCTATCGGTCCCCGGCCCGATCCAAACATTCGCGTCGCTGTGCTGCTTGCTCCCGTGGCACATGAAACACATGTAGTGGCATGGGCGCGAGGGGCCCAAGATTATGCTACTATGCTAACGGGCGTCTGCTAACTATCGCTGCCCCTGGCCTTGGCGACGTGCTCGTGTGCGACGACTGAAGTGATGCTCTGGACTAATGGCGTCCCGCTGTTCTGGTCCTCGCATTAGTGACATTTGACTAGGTTGGTTGCGGCGAAACTGACTAGGTTGGTTGCGGCGAAACTGGCAGCGCCGTGGGCCTTCCCGACCGCAGGCGTCCGCTTCGCCGTGGCCGTAGTCCGTGTGATCACGCGCCCTCCTCGGACATCCGGTGACCTCTGGCCAATCCTCGTCGCCCGTCGCAGAATTCGGTGAGAAGAAGACCCTGCCCGCCTGGCAGTCTGGCTCCCGTTCCCGAGGGTCGCGCAGCGCGCTGCCGCTCGCACTCGCCTTTCCGCGGTCTTCCGCCTTGGTTTTGCGCGCCTTCCTCCTGCGCGCGGGCGCCGGGGGAAATCTCTCCTGGTGTCCGCCGCGGCGCAGCGTTGAGGGCGCGGGCCCAGGGGCCAACGTCTGCGCCCAACCGCTACTATTTATTCAGCAGCGGCCGGGCGCCCGAGCCGAAATGGCCACAGACGTCGGGCAATGAAGGAGATACACATTCGTGTTGGAATGCGGGGGCAATTCTTGCGCCGCACAGCCTGCACCGCGGTGGCGGTGCACAGTTCACAGCGTACGGCTTACAACGTAAGCGGCGTAGTCGTATTTATCCCACATAGATTGCACCGCGTAGCGGACATCACACTTCCACCGCAAAAACTGAATCACATAGCCTTTATACCCGCAGCACACGCACTTCCAATTCGGGGCCCGCATTGGCAAACGTCTGTTTCTGTTTTGTGGTTCTTCAACGTTCCCTATTTCCCCGGCGGCGCGCACTGGGTGGTGGCGCGACGGGGCGCGCCCGTTTAAGAAAACGGGCTGTTTCCCAGCAGGCTAGGGCCGTCTGAGCAATGCCAGGGGGATTCTTCAAAGATCTCCGTCGAAGTCGGGGGGTGTTCAAACAAAAGGGCCCCCTACCAGCTTTGTTTAGACACCCCACTCCCATCTTCTTGGACGGCCACCTCCTCGCGCTTCCCTGTCGAACGCGTCGCCGGCCCTCCTCTTCCTCTTCAACCTGCACCTTCTCTTTTTCTCCCCCCCTCGTCCGCATCCCTCCTTCCTCCTCCCTCCTCCTTCTCCTCCTCTCGTCCTCCTCCTCCTCGCTCCTCCTACTCACACAACACTCGTCATCTTCATTCCTATCATTGTCCTCCTCGCTCGGCTTCCTCCTCCCTCCTCCCTCCTCCCTCGTCTCTCTCCTCCTCCTCCTCCTCCTCGTCCTCCTCCTCCTCCTCCTCCTCGTCCTCCTCCTCCTCCTCATCCTTCTCCTCCTCCTCGCTCGGCCTCCTCCTCCCTCCTCCCTCCTCCCTGCTCTTCCTCTTCATCATCCTCATTCTTCTCCTCCTCATCTCTCTTCCTCCTCCTCGTCCTCTTGCTCCTCCTCCTCCTCCTCTTGCTCCTCCTTTTCGTTCCTCCTCCTCACCCGTCCTCACTCCTCACTCCTCACTCCTTACTCCTCACTCCTCCCTCCTTCTCCTCCTCGTCCTCTTTTTCCTCAACCTCAGCCCTTGCTGACCCTTGGAAGGGACACCGCCGCAAATCAATCGGGACACCGTCGGGGCACCATCGGGACACCCCGCCCCACCGCCCTCCCCCAAGGGAGGCCAGGACGACTGGCGGGAACACGCCAGCTACCTCCTGCGGCCCACGCGTCCGGCAGATCCTGGCCGCCACGGGAGGCGAGGGGCGCGGATATGGGGGGCGAGGAGGGGGATCGGAGCGAGGGAGAGGAGCGGTCGGCCTTCTCTCCTCTTATCCGCCGCAGCCTCCTCCTCCTCCTCCTCCTCCTCCTCCTCCTCCTCCTCCTCTTCCTGCTCCTCCTCCTCCTCATTTTCCTCCTCCTCCTCCTCCTCCTCCTCCTCCATTTCCTCTTCCTCCTCCTCCTCCTCCCCCTCCTCCTTCTTGTCCTCCTCCTCCTCCTGCTCCTCGTCCCCCCTTTTCGCTTCCTCCTCCTCCCCTTCTCCTCCACCTCCTCCTCCTTCTCCTCCTCCTCCTCCTGCGCCTCGTCACCCCTTTTCGTTTCCTCCTCCTCCCTTTCTCCTCCACCTCCTCCTCCTCCTTCTCCTTCTCCTCTCCTTTTTCCGCACCCTTTCACAAACAAAAACGGGAGGGACCAAGGCATCCGGCGCATCGAAAAATCGGGGCGGCCGTGTGCCGGCATGTTTGGCCTTTGGAAGCCAATTCTCGGCCCGCGGCGGTCAAAACGGCAGCTCGAGATGAACACACATGGCCCTGGGAAGCAGGCCGAGGGGCCTGAGGCCTCGGGTCCCGCGCGAGGAGGAGGTAGGCGGTGCGCAGACTGGGGGCGGCGCGAGGCGAGGGGGGCGGCCTTCTGAGAAGGCGGGGGGGGGCTCCAGGTGCAGGCAGGGGGCCTCTTCTGAACCCTCCTGGCTTCCAAGAAGCCTTCTTGGGAGCCCCTGGGGCCCCTCTAAGAAGGCCCCTGCCTTCTGAGACCCCCCTCCATATCTTTTCTCAAGAGGTCAAATTCCATCTCCATAACAGGCAGCCGTGTAGCAACCGCACCAACAAAAGTAATCGAACAAGGCAGGGTTGCTTAGTAAACGCCCGTGGCCGTGTAGGAAACGCCAATTGTCGGGGTCTAGGTGGTTTTTTTTCATCCCCTGATTCTCAGAAAGCCTCCACTGCGCCCCCCCGACCCGTGCGCGCGGCCGAACAATGCCATCAGCAGTCGGCTTGTTAGGGATCCGTCCGGCCGCCGTGGAAGGGGGGGGTCGGGGAGGAAGGAGAAAGACAGAGTTTTGGACGGTCGGGAGAGGGATGGGGGGGGCACAAAGAGGAAGAGGAGGAGGAGGAGGAGGAGGAGGAGGAGGAGGAGGAGGAGGAGGAGGACGAGGAGGCATCCTCAGATCTCGACGCTGCCAGAAAATCGCGACCGCCCAAGAACGGCTCAGCATGAAAAGCTGGTCCGAAGGAAGGGGTCGAGATCCTCTGTGCCCACGCCACAACTGATTGCGACTCTGGGGGAGACTGGACGTGGCTGGGGGAGAAGAATCAACAGCGGCGATGCTCTGGCGCACGATGTCTCCGCGTGATTGGAGGTCGTGTGTGACAGAGAGATAGAAATAATCGTTGCGAAGCTGAGCCGTCGGAAAGGCGCATCATCGTGCATTCCTGTTGTGGGTGGCGCGCGCGCGAAACTGCACGCGACCGTGTATGGAGTCTGGCCTCGTGCTGGGCAGACAGGCGCTGTCCCAGTGCTGCTCCTCGTGTCTTGTGAAGGGCGCATGGCGGGCGTGTGTTTCCCAGACCGTGCCCCCCCATGGCCTGCGACGGTGCCGCGACCGTGTCGCAGGAAGTCTCGGATGGTGCACCGATGGAGTCCCCTCGGTACCCCGATGCTCCGAAGTATGCTTTGATGGTGTGCCTTGACGTCGCCTCGCCGCTGCTCGCCGATTGCGTCCGGGTGGCACCTTGAAGGTGATCTGAATGTTGCTTGTGTTCCGACGCGTATTCCGATAGGCTCCCGATGCCTCTGCCGCGGTGCCGTGGTGCTGCTCCTCTGGTGCTCTGATACACTTTCGGATCCCACAGCGGTGCTGCGATTTGCTCCGGGGTTATTCTATTTTGATGTAGCCCCGATTGGCACTCGATGTCGATGGTGCCAAACACGAGGTTGCACTTTGCCTGCCAAACCTGAGGTTGCAAATTGCCTGGATGACATTCCGATAGTCTCTCGACGGGTTAACGATGGAACCGCGTACATGCTGATAGCGGCTTGAATGTCGCTCGATATTCCTCCTCCCCCTCTCTCCTCAGTCATTGCCCTGGGGCGCACTTCCCTCCCCGTCGTTGTCATCGCCAAGTTTCGCCATCGCCGTTATCGTCCTCGTGCGCGTTGCGCTACTCTTCATCCTTCGCCTCTCTCTCTCTCACTCTCCCCGTTCTTCATCCTTCCTCTTTCCTCTTTCCTATCCTACGTGTCTCCCCTTTCTGGGACTCGGGGAATGTTACCAGCTGGCTGTGATTCGTGACCTTTCACTGTTCGTACGTTAGCTGTCAGGTCATGTGAATCAGCTACTTCTTTCTGCGTCTGTTATCCGTTCCTCCCAATTCCCTGGACATCCGACGGCATCTTTATTGCACAACGTAGTTCCCCAAAGATCTGGATCCTTTTCTTTGGACCAGATTCCGTACAGAATAGCTCCCCATTTCCTTAGATGGGGTTATTGCTATTAGCGTGACGCCTCCGCGTTTTCACTCAGTCACTTCACTCCTCCCTTTTCCTCCACCTCCTCCCACTCCTCTCATACTCAGACTCACTCGCCCTCAGACCACTCATACTCCGACTTAGCTCATCCACACGCAGACTCGTTCACACTCAGACTCATTCATACTCAGACTCACGAAAATTCAAACCCACTCGTAATCAGACCCTCTCACCCTCAGACTCACCCACTCTCAGACTCGCTCACACTCAGACTTAGTCGCGCTCATACTTGAGTACTGAAGCTCATACTCGCAGATTGTGAGGATGTCTCCCGCGAGGCGCTGGCTTCAGCACGACACTCCATTCTTCGCGTCCAGATTGTGGGGATGTCTAAGCGGTTTGCCTGGTTGGCCCCCCCCCCGAAGACTCTTCTGCTTTCACAACAGATTGTGGGGATGTCGCAATCGGTTGCCTGTTTGGTTGCACAAGCCCCTATGCTTCTAGATCAGTTTGTGGGGGTGTCTCAGGCGGTGTTTTTTTGTCGGTCCCCCAGACTCCTCAGATTTCAGAACATCCTGCAGCAATATTTCAGGCGAGGCGCTGGTGTCGACACCCCAAAGGGACGCCGCTAGGGGTGGAGACGCTCCATTCTTCGCGCCCAGGTTGTGGGGATGTCTCAGGCGGCTTGCTTGTTTTGGCCCCAGACCCCGCTCCTTTCACAGCGGGTTAGAGGGCGGCGTCTCCGGCGGTTTGCCTCTCGGGTTGCTTGGGCCCCGTCGTTTTCAACGCAGCCTGTGGGGGAGCCCCGGGCGCTCTGCCACCTGTGGTCGCCAAGCTCCTCAGCTTCCAGAGCAGAGCGTGAGGCCGCCCGCTCCTCGATGGCCCAGGAAGCCGATGCCTCGGGGGGCGGGGCGTCGACCGCCCGCGCTTCCGCGGCCGGTTGCGCCCAAGCACTGCCTCTGCCGCTCGATCTGGCCGCAGTCGCCCCCCCCCCCCTCAGCGGGGTGGGAGCAAAGCCGGCGATGGCATCGGCATTCCCTTTTCGGGCGTTGGCAGAATTGGGTTTAGTGGGACCTTGTTTAGTGATGTGTACTGGGGAACGCCCCCCCCCCCCCGCCCCGTTCCACTAACCGGAACTGCCGCCACCCGAAAAAACACCAGTTACGGCGGATCTGTTTTTGTGATTCTGGCCAATCTAGGGGCTCCGGGGCCCTACCACTAATCGGGTCCCCTTACCCCGGGTCCTGGCTGTGCCCGACCTTTGTCGCTGAAGGCCTCGGCCACCCGTCCGTCGACGGCCCTTGCGCCGGGATGCTCGGGGTGCCGGGCAACGACCTCCCGCGCGCTCGCGGCTGGCCTGCCCCGAGCACTGCCTGTGCCGCCCGTGGTCGCCAGTCATCCTGGTAGTCGATCCCCTCCCTCTTCCTCTCGGGATGGGCGCGGGCTGGCGGCAGCTGCGGCGTTCCTGTGGTCGCTAGGGGTCGCGGCCACCCGTCCGTCGACGGCCCCGGCGCTGGGGGGCTCAGGGAGTTGGGCATCGTTCGCCCGCGCGTCCGCGGCCAAATTGCCCTGGGCTCGACCACTGCCATCCGCAGTGGCGGGATTAAAGGTCGTGCCCCCCCCCCCCCCCCCGCCCCCTTTCCCCTGTCGGGGCGGGCGCAGGGCAAGCCGTCGCATCGGCGTTCTCGTTGTCATCAGGAGCTTCGGCCGCCCGTCCGTCGACGGCCCTGATGCTCGGGGCTCGGGTGACTGTCCGCGGCCAATCTATCCTGAGCTGCGTCTCTGCTCTCGCCAGTGATCGCAATCCTGGTAGTCGTTCCCCTCCCTTCCCTGGCCGGGGTGGGCACGGGGCTCTTCCAGGTCTGCCTCTGCACTGGCTCCCTCAGGCCACTCCCTCCCCAATTTCCACAGGAAGCTCGGGTGACCCCCCTGGCCGCCTGCAAGGAGGAACTTGGCTTTCTCGTCTCTGCTTGCGCTAGCTGGAGAGCTTGGCTCGGAATCGCCAACAGGAGCACCCACTGCTCCCGCGCTCCCTGTCACTGCGTTCGGTACTGCTTCGTCCTTGTGTGTGGCGGGAGCTGGTGCTGTTGCATCTGCCTGTGCTGCCGCTTGTCCTGCTGCTACTGCCGCATTTGTCTCCTCGCGTTTGCGTCTCTTCGCCTTGCATCGCTCCTGTGTCGCCTGCGCCTCGTTGCGCATCCTGCCATGGTTGCTGGCGGACTCTCCGAAAAGCTCGAGCACTTTGCTTTGAATTTTTGTTCGACAACTTGATCGGCAGGGCTACGAGCGGTTCTTTGTCACTTGTTTCCACCGCCAGGTCATCAAACGCCAAAATTTGCCCAAGAACGAAACGGGGCACCTTTGACTCGGGGAGCACCGTGAGATTGACCGCTGTCTTCGGCTTGGCCCCGCCCGCTCCTTCCTCTGCGCTGATCCCTGGCCTCCCTTTTGGAATATCAGCAAGCGTTTCTTCCACGTCTGCCTGGGCCTGCGCCAAGTTCTGTGCTGCTTGATCTGCTGCTTGCTGCCGCTCATGATGCCACTCCAACGCTTTCTTTTCGCTTTCCACCGCCGTGTCCAAGGCTGTATGTGGTTTTCTTTCTTTGGCCATAGCCCTCTGGTGCACTTGCGAGGGGTCGATCTTGTGCTGCTGCGGTGCTGGGAGCTGCTGCTTGAGCCCCTCGACTGCTAGCTGGTCCAGGTGAGGTGCCGCTTGCTGCAACGCTTGTAACAACTCCTCCACTGACTTTGCTGCGACACGTTCTTGCTGAGCATCCGGCAACTGATATGATACAGGCGCCTCCCCCTGTTCCTCACGCGGAGTCGCGGTTTTGGCAAATATTCGGACGAAAACCACTTTTGCTTTGTCTCGAGCGTTTTCTGCACTCTGGTCTCCCACTCATCCTGGACGCGCATGTTCCATGGGGAAGCCGCCTCGATCTCCAGACGATTGCTGCAACCGAAAGATTTGCTCGTTCCTTTCCGTATCCACTTGTAGCTGCACGGCCTGCAACGTATGAAATCATGGTGCTGCTTCCCGACCAACTGCTGCCTGCTGTCACACGGCGCCCAGCAGGACGTGCAAACAATCGAGACAGACGTGCAAACAATCGAGAAGGACCGCGCAGCTCGACTGTGGGGGCTCAATGAAAATGTTGAGTTAAGCCGCGGACCAGCGGTATCCGTTTGCTTCCTGCGGAAACTTCAGCCTTGAGCCACAATGGCTACGGCAGGGTCGGAGAGGGAGGGAGGACAGAGGATGGGGGATGAAGAGGAGGAATGATAGGAATGATGAGGACGCAGGAGGATGGAGAAGGGAGAAACTAGGGAAGGGAGGGGGGGAACGACGACGAGGATGCTGATGCTGCTGATGCTGCTGCTGATGATGATCATGATGATGATGCTGATGATGACGGAAGAAGAAGACAAGGGGAAGGACCTGCTCACCGCCTGCCTGTCTGTGCATTGTTATCGTTGTCGTTGTCCCTAATCGTAGCCGCCGCCGTCGTCGCACCCGTCGTCCACTCGGACTCGATCTCACATCCAAACAGTCACAGCCAGCAGCGGGACGTGCCGGGAAACGAGATGCGTATGTGGGGATCCCCGCGTCGAGTATTTTGCTGACGGTCCTGTCTCCCTCTGCCTCCAGGGAGGCCCTCGCCGAGAGGTCTCTCGGCCCTGATGGGCCCTTCCTCCCCCCGCGATCTCCCCTCCTCGTCATGTGCGCCTGGGGCGAGGTCTCGGAGCGTGATCTTCCCGTAGCCCTTCGAACTTCATGCGCTGATGCTTGCGTTTCGGTGCTGAAGGATCTCCATCGTAGCTGGGACACTCCAGGGGCCCAACAAGGGCACCCGGAGGCCGAAGCTTGTCAAAACCTCCCGTCGTGATTTTTCAAACCGCGAGGATGTCAGGCCGTGATGATATTTCGGCGATCCCCGAAACTCTAAGCCCTTGGTCCCGTCGTTGTTTTCGGTCTCAAGACACCAATGACTAGAGAGCGGCTTGGCCCGGAATGAACCTCTCAAAGACAAGCTGACCCCCCCGCTGTGATTTCTTGTGGACGCCTAGCGCTTCCAAGGTCGCCCCGACTCTCTGGGCCGTGTTGGCGCTTTTTGAACTGTATGCGTCCTGCTCGTCCTAGATGCAGGCCTCGCAAATGGGGCTGGAGCAACTGGGGGTCGGAAGATCGCGCCGCATTGCGGACACGTCGGCGACCGCTGGGTGGAGAAGAACGGGCTCCACATCGCGACCCATCGCCAAGGCATCGGCGATACGGCGCGATCCTCCGTCACCCTCTGCTCTGGCCCCATTTGGGAGGCCTGGGGTAGAGCATCGGTGGCCCGACTATTGGCCCAAACGCTCCTCAGGCTGAATATCTCAATGCCCCCACTTTGGATGTGGGGACCAAGGACCCTGCGGACCAAGAGCTCCACCTAAGATGTGGGGAACAAGAGTCCCATGCTGATGTGTGTGTGTGTGTGTGTGTGTGTGTGTGTGTGCGTGCGTGTGTGTGTGTGTGTGTGTGTGTGTGTGTGTGTGTGTGTGTGTGTGTATGGGATGATTCTGAGTCATACGCAAGGGAAGTAGTGTTGACGAGGAGAGGCATGGTGGGGTTATGTTGAGAGTACTGCGATCATCATACGGGTGAGGAGGGGGAGGAGGATGAAAAGTAGGAGTAGGAGTAGTAGGAGTAGGAGTCAAGTAAGCCAGCTCGAGCGAGTCAAGCATGCCATGCCCATTCCCACCCGCCCTCCCAAAACAAGAAACAACGCTGACGCAAGTGGGGGCCGAAATCAGATCGGAAAGGTGGTTTCGCACAGCTGATGCAGCCGCGATGGCGGTTACCGATGGGAAATTCCTGGCGCGTCTCAAAGGCTGCGCTGGCATTTTAGCACGAGCCGAGGATGCCCCAGGAGGCCCCAGGAAGCCTCAGGAGGCCCCAGGAGGTCTCAGGGGGCCCCAGAAGGTTGCAGGAAGCCCGTGCGAACGAACCCCAGGAGGCCCTAGGGGATCCACGAGGCCCTGGGGAGGCCCCGGGAAGCCCGACGAATTGGCGAGCTGCAGGCCTCAGGATTCCTCGGGAGGCCCCAGGAGAATCCACGAGGCCCTGGGCTGGCCCCAGGAGGCACCATCATGCCCCTGGATGTTCCATGAGGCCCTGGGAGGCCCCGGGCGCCCGATGAATTGGCGAACGAAACATGTGCGCTGCGCCTGTTTGGCATGCGCGCGGCGCCAAGGCGAGAGCGACATTTCGCCCTGTGACGAATTGGCGAGCTGGAGGCCCCAGGAAGCCTTAGGAGGCCCCGAGAGAATCCACCGGGTCCTGGGAGGCCCTGGGCGCCCAACGAATTGGCGAGCGAAACATGTGCGCTGCGCCTGTGCGGGAGCGCAACTGTCAGAAAGCATGCGCGCGGCGCCAAGGCGAGAGCGACATTTCGTTCTGTCGCGCGAGACTGCGCCGCGCCCCATTCTTACCACGCATTTCGCAACGCCGACGACAAGAAAGTCCACGTTGAGAAGAGACAAATCGACTTTGTATTGTTTTTGGACTGGTAGGATGGCCCCTCCCGCTTGGGGTTGCCCCAGAAATCCGCGCGCGATGTGCGCCGCGTCCCGTTCCTGCCACGCATTTCGCATCGCCGACGACAAGACAGGCCATACTGAGAGAAATAACACCGACTTTGGATGGATTTGTTTTTTGAAGTCAGGATGGAAGGGCCCGGCTTGACGGCCGCGCGCGATGTGCGCCGCGTCCTATTCCTGCTTCGCGCTTCGCATCGTCGACGACGAGAAAGGCCATGTTGAGAGAAACACCGACGACTTTGTATTGATTGTTTACGGTTAGGATGGGAGGGCCCGGATGGAATCGCTATCGGCCGACCAGAGGGGGGAGTAAAAGTGTATTCGAATAAGGAATAAGGATAGGAGTAAGAGTAGTAGTATTAGGAGGAGGAGGACGCAGTAAGGAGGTTGAGGAGAAGGATAGGAGTAAGAGTAGTAGTCAGGGGTAAGGATAGTAGGTAAGGATTAGTAAGAGTAGTAGGATAGGAGTAAGAGTAGTAGGAGTAAGAGTAGTAGGAGTAGTAATAAGGAATAAGGATAGGAGTAAGAGTAGTAGTAGGAGGAGGAGGAGGATGACGGAAGGTGCGCAAGGTGCCCAGAGAAACGCAACAGCTATTGACGGATGCGAGGCCGAAGCGGCAGATCCGCGCTCCTGGAGCCCCCGACCCCGCGGACAACCAGCATGCCGCTCCGTGCTTTCCCGAGCACAAGATCACTCGTGTAAGACAGCGGGCCCGCGCTCCCACAGGTGGTGCTTTTTCGAATTAGGAACGAAGCTCAAGACCGCTCGGGGAGCGTTCGTCCCAACACGACCCAAGAGGCTGCCAACGGGGCCCCAAGACAGCACGTGGAGGGCCCAACAGAGCCTCCCCGTCCTGACTCCTTCCCCTCCTGCCGCTTCCCTGCAGCCCTGCCACGGAAAGCTCCGCGATGCCCCGTAGAAGAGCAGTGGGGCCGCGCTCCCGAGGCCACAGTGGGGCCGCTCTTCGAACTCGCCAGCCGCCCAGGCGGCCAGCAAGCCTGCGAACCAGCCCGTCAACCGAGTGGCTCACCTGCCCACCGCCCATCCATCCAGCAAACCAACCAGCCGAGGTGCCAGCCTGCTCGCGAATTCAACAGCCGCGCATTCAATCAAAGGGGGGTGGCCGGCGGCAGGGGGGAAGCCCTTCAGGTACTGCATTTCTTTCTCCAGCCGCCATGATCTGGGTATACGTCGCATTCCGTCCTCCTTCATCATGTGCTTTCTCCTAGTCCTGTCGCCTCTCCTCCTCCTCTGCCGAGCCTCGATACTTCCATCCTCATTGCTCGATATCGGGCGCCCAATCGCTGGCCTCAGTGGCGGCGACCGCATGCCAGTCCACCATCCAAAATGACCACTTCGACGGTGTGACTCGCGTGCAAGTCCCTCGTCTTGCTTTGCCGACCATTCACGCGCTTGGCACCATGCGGGGTCAGCCAGGGCCCCAATGATCTAATCTGGAGCACTGCTGGCGCCACACCCAGAACAGCGCGTCAAGCAAACAAAGCTACGCAAGTGAAGCGAGGCACCCTCGTGCGCAGCCTCGAGGTACTTCCCAGCGTACTCGGCCTGGATGAGTCTCATGCAGTCCTCTGGGCGAGGTCAGGGATGGAGGCAGCATCAGGTAACAGGCAGCGACTATGTCGGATGGCCTGGCCAGGGCCGAGGAGGAATTTGAGCAGGAGCACGACGATAATGATGAGGGATCAGGAGCAGTAGACCAAGAAGAGAAGCCAGAAAATTGCGCGAGAATCGCCGTGCTCCGTGGCTCAACACCCTCCCCAAAGGACCGCGCGCTCCCGCAATCGCGAAGAGGACGGCGTGCTGGAGAGGAATTGCGATGACGACCGCAAACGCGAGCGCACGATGATGATGTGGAGGAAACAGAAGAGGAGAACACCACGAGTCAAGATCATAGCCCAGGTAACCCGACTGCGCGCATCACGCCCCGCGATGCGCCTCCAGCTTCACGCCCTCGCATCGTCCCGCTGGGAGAACGGCGGCTCCCCGGCCCAAGCCGCGACGCGCAGCGCGCGACCGTCTGCGCGCCCCGGCGGGTGACCCAGGCGCGAACGACAACAGCACGGAGCGAAGAGCATCATGAGGGAAGAGGGGGGAACAGGAGGCAGAGAAGGCGGAGGAGGAGGGGGATGAGGAGGAAAAGCAGGAGGATGAGAAACAAATAGAGGAGGATGAGGAACCAGAGGAGGAGGAGGGAAAAGGAAGTAGAGGAAGAGAACACCTGGGAATCATGGTTGCAAGAAAACGGGAATCATGATTACAAGAACCCGGATATGTAGATTCCCGGGTTCCCGCCCCACCCCCCCGCCCCCCAAAGCGCGACCGTTTCTCATCTCCTCCTCCTCCTCCTCCTCCTCCTCCTCCTCCTCCTCCTCCCCTTCCTTGAAAAATGGGAGGGGTATGGGAGTATGGGAAGAATGTGGAAGTTTTTCCGGGGGGGTGCGGCGGAGTCAGGAGATATGAGAAGGTTTGCGGAGGTTCAATGGAAAAGGCGCAGGTTGAGGGGGGAATAAAAAGGATATAGAATTTGTTGGTGGAGAGCGGAGGGGCGTGGAGGAACGAGAGGTGTCTGCAGGTTTTTGGCTGGAATGCGATCGTGGCCATGGACTCTGCAAGGCTGGGGCTGGCGTGCGTCGCAACTTCGGGAGAGCCCGAGGACGCCAGTTCTCCTCCCCCCCGCCCCTGCGAAATCCAGCTGAAGCACCCCAAGAGACCTCGGGGCCGATTCCAACTGGCATCGGGGCGCCACGGCCATTGACGCTACGGCGCCAGTCGCCGAAAACTAACTGGTGTATACCCCGCCCAGGTGAAACAGTTCGACGAGCCAGAAAACCTAACAATTTGACAGGACAGGTGTCATCATGCACCAGGGGGACGAGGCAGGTTGTCACGTGCACCGCGTGGACGGGGCAGGTCGACCGATACATCAATTACGGGCAGAGCACACGCACCCTACAGGGCCCCGCAAGGGCGACCCTGTTGGAGGGCCCATATGGGGGGCCCATGGGAAACCCCACTGGCGGCAATTGTTCCTTCAACCCCACGCGTCTGAACCTGCTGTCGGCCGAGTCGGCGCCGCCACTGGCGTCAACAAAAGACCGCAGTGGCCTCTGCTCGGTGCCGTGCCCGAACGAGAGACCCTCGAGACTGCCTGCAGCTGCGCCCGACGCGCTTCATTATTCGCGCTCTTGCGGTGGAGTCACCTTGGCCCGCCTGGCCGGCAGCAATCCCCGCAACCAGTAGCACTGCTCACTGTCGTGCCTGCTGTAGGCCTGCGGAAGGATGAGGAGGAGGAGGAGGAGGAGGAGGAGGAGGAGGAGGAGGAGGAGGAGGGAAGGAGGAGGAGGGGAAGGAGGAGGAGGAGGAGGAGGAGGAGGAGGAGGAGGAGGAGGAGGGGGAGGAGGACGGGCCGCCTAAGCCCTTCAGAAAAACCCTCAAGGTGCCACGGGCGCTGAAGCGGGACGAGGATGTCGACGACGACGATGGGCATCCACGAGCAGATGGTCCGGATGAGGACCCTCCCCTGCCGAGGACGCGTGACGGGCAAGACGGCACCTTCGAAGGCGAAGAGAGCACGCCGTGACGTCCGCCGAGGACAGCGATGACGCAGTGGAGATCTTGGTGGTGGACGAGGAAAGAACCGCATGTGCTTCAGCGAAAACGGCTACGGCCAGGGAGGCGGCGGAGGAGGGAGGACGGATGGATGGCGATGATTGGAGAGAGGAGGGTGGGCGGGGGGCAGTGCGCGATACGGGAGAGGGGTACGATGAGACGGGGAGAGGGGGGAGAGAAGACCGGGGGAGAGAGGGCGGAGGTGTGATGGGCATGAGGATGCATGGGGCAAGGGGAGCTGTGCCGAGTGGCGAAGCAGGATGGGGAATGGGTGGGCATGAGAGCCCAGGATCGAATCGAGAAGTCGGATTGGCGATCGAAATGAATCGGATCGGTGGACATCGGCAGACAGGTCGGGAGCAGTCGAGTCGGCGTAAATCGGCAGGCTAATAGGCCTCCGTTGAGACATCGGAGCCCAAGTGGCAATCCCAATTCGAATCGAGTCGGAATCGGAAGCCATCGAAATCGAATCGAATCGAATCGGAGGAGCCGAACGGAGCCCTGATGGGTCGGTGGGGATCCTCGGGGCTGCCGATCTGCTCGTCTTTTTTGAGCTTCCTCAGCGGAATCACCACCTCCTCGGCGCCGCGGGCCGAAGCGGCAGACAGGCGGGGGGGCATTGTCCGAGCTCGCGGTCCTTTACCCCGGCGTTGAGCAGCTCAGAGACCCTTCTCGCCTCTTCTCCCCTCCTCCTCCTCCCTCTCCCCCTCCCCCCCCTCCTCCTCCTCCTCCTCCTCCTCCTCCTCCTCCTCCTTCTCGTCCTCCTCCTCCTCCTTCTCCTCTTCCTCCTTCCCTCCTCCCTCCTCCCTCCTCCCTCCTCCTCCTCCTCGTCCTTCCCTCCTCCTCCTCCTCCTCCACCTCCTCCTCCTCATCCTCATCCTTCTCCTTCTCCTCCTCCTTTCCTCCTCCTCCTTCTTCTATTCCTCCTCCCTTCTCTTCTCCTCCCTCCTCTCCTCCTGCGCAATCATCCTTACTCCTCCTGGATCCTCACGGACTGCTTGCACCCTGCACCTGGAGCTCCAACCTCTGCATTTCGGCGCTCTGAAGCCTCCCTCACCAGCACCCCCCCCAGCCCCCTTGCAGCCAAAGCGCCCCCTCAAAGTTCGGCACGACACCTCGGGTAGGGTATCGACTACAGAGCCGATTTACCCTCAACATGTGAAGTGTTCGTGTAGATATACGAGCAATGATACCATGAGAGATACGTAGAGTGTTCGTAGATCTACGAACAGTCTACGTATGACTCAAACTGGGGGGTAAATCAATTATGTGGACGATCCCCTACTCGGGTTCCAGCACCGCTGCCCCCCTCGCAGCCAGCCCCACCCCTCCTCCAGCATGCCCACCTCCAGAGAAAGCAGATCACCCCCCCGCCGCGACACATGTTCCAGACACCGCAGCGGAAGCGCAGCACAAGCACCCTCCCCCGCGGTCAAACCCTGCTGTCCTCCCACCCCCCACCGAGCGCCCCTCCCGCCTCGACTTCTTCTTGTCGCCACGGCGCTGGCACTGCAACCTCCCCCTCGCTTGACGACCTACCAGACCACCCCAACCTAACCCGAAGACCCAACCTTCGGGTTGGGAGAGGGACGGGATCCATATGTGCTTTTTTCAATGTTCCCCGACGCCCCACCCCCACTGGGAATGAGGACTAATTGTGGCCTTCTGGTTGGGTTGGGGTGGTTTGGTGAGCGGTGGCTCCCTCCCCCGAAGCCAGCCCCACTTCCCTTTCCCCAGCAGCGCACCTCCGCCCTGTCTCCCCATGTAGGCACGGCACCGAGAGCGAAGCCTCCTCAACGAAGCTCTGCGGCGACCCCCGTTCGATTCTCCCCAGCAGCCAAGGCGCCACTTAAGACGAAGCCAGGACGAGGACAAATTCAAGTGAGGATGAATCGAGAATCTCTTAGACCCGGCGGCTCTGGAGGATGTCTCGGGCGCCGCGGCCTTCTCAGAGCGTTCCGGAACGTTCTGAGGATGTTGTGGAACGCCCTGGAACGAATTTATCCTCGTCCTAGCTCGCTCCGAGCCGCTCCCGCCCCGACCTCCCCTCAGACCTGGTGTTGCCCAAATATTTGCAACATCGCAAAACAGCAGGACCAACGCCCCGGACCCCGTCAGTCGGCGTCCATTTTCGAGCCGGGTCGGTCTGTGAGGGTCCTGGGGCTCGAGGAGGAGAAGGGAGGGAGGGAGGGTGGGAGGGTGAAAGGGTGGGAGGAGGAGGAGGAGGAGGAGGAGGAGGACCGTAGCCATTTTGGCTCAAGTCCGTAGTGTTAAGGCTCAGGACTTGGCTTTGGCGTGGGGGAGGTGCGCCCCCAACAGCGAACCTGCGGCCATCCAGCCACAGGATACCTTTTCAGTGAGCTCCTGGAGGAGCACAGTACACAACACGACAGCCATCCAATGGTCAAGAAGGGATATGTTGCGTGCCCTTTTTCTTCTTGTCGCTATCAGTGGAACTGGAGAACTCACACAAAGTGCTGGAAATGCAATGGGCAGATGCGTCCAGCGCCATGGCATGGGGAACGCAACGTACGAGGTGAATGGCGACAAGGACCACCAGCCAGCCTCTGGGTCCAGGATCAAACCAGCTCAGGGGATAGCCCCTTCTCGATCAGCACGGACAAGGGAAATTTGAAGCCCATCCTGGACACCAAGAGCCCCTTCGGCACGACGACTGAGGAGTTGCTTGCAGCCCTGGCAGACCGAGTCAAAGACGAACAACACAATGCTGAAGGCAAGAAGTACATTGAGGCGCTGGCAAAATCGTTCCAAGAGACGGCCATTAAGAAGAAAACAACATCCAGGCCAGATGTCGAGCGAGAGCAAAATCTTCACCATGCAGGCGTCCAGGCCAGGAAAGCTAGGGATGCATTGGATTACGCCGTCAAGCAAGAATCTATATGCCAGGAATGGTTGGCAAAAGCTAAAAAAGATACGCTGGAGAAGGCAAAGCTGGCGGCGGAAGCGGAGGCGCAACATCAGCTACTGCTCAAACAATCGCTCAAGGAGCAAGAACCGCAGCAAAAGGAGGCAGCAGCAAAGATCAACCTGTCGAGCTTGCTGTCGATCGAGGACGACGGTGACATCGAGCGTATCATCGCCTTCGACGACGGTGAGGTCTTCAAACTGGAAGAATACGACATCAGCCCAGAAGAAGTGGAGCAATGGCAAAATCATAAGAAAGGGTTGCTGAGGAAGTATGTAAGCTCATTGGGCAAGCGATTCGGCTGTCAGCAAAAGAGTTGGAAGAAAGAATGCATAACATGGAAGCACTGTGAACGCGCATGGCGGCCAAAAGGCGACGAACCCAAGAAGGAGCACAAGCAGGAGGATAACCAGCGGCAGCGGATGAACCACGAGATGGAGAGGCTGGAGACCAAAATATGTCAACACCAGCAGAAGGGGCAAGCCCGCAGCCAGAACAAGTGGAAGTTACGCAGGAGGACATCGAACACATTTTGGAGAACAGCAGAGCCAAGCAAGCAGCAGCGGGTACACAGCGTGGGTAAGAAGACAGTTCACAGGAAACACTACAACCCGAAAGTACCCGAGAGCATCGACGATAACAGGGAGAAGAAGCAGAACCATGGGAAGATCAATTTCTACCTGGCAAATTACACAAAGTGGAATGACAAGGCATACGCGTACCTCGCAGATGAACACATGGAGAACGTAGACATACAGTTTGGGGTTGGAACACATCTGCGGGGTGGAAAGTTGTTGGAGGCACAAAAGAAGTAGCAAAAAGCGGATTGGATATGCACATCCAGCCCAGCAGTACCTACAGCACAGGATGGAGCACTGGGACATGGTGGAGTATGGGTGCAATGTCGTGCTGGGCTACATACGCGGGTACACTACCCCATGCAGAGCAGGGATCAACGGTGAGGCGCAATTCTATGGCACTCAATGGGTGACAAGGACACTCAGGATACGTAAAGTGGATATCACAATGATCAATACTTATTTAAATGACAGTGAGGGATTGGTAGGTACCAACGGTTTCATTTTAACTGAACTGGCAAGATTTCTCAGGACGAATTGCAAGCATGTCTTGGTGATGGGAGATTGGAATATGCCACCGCAACAATTGTGGAATTCAGGTTGGCCAGCATATGTACGCGGAGTCATCGTGCAAGCGCCAGGTGCTTTCACAAACTCAGGAGGGCAATGACGTGTACTAGACTACGGTGTACTATCAGAGGAATTGACAGCCTTGGTTGAACTCGAACTTGACCTTCGAGGACCCTGGGCCCCACATATTGGCATAAAGGGCACCTTGACCATAGCCAAGGAGAACCTGCAAGCTCGAATGCTGGTACCTGTGGAGCCGTTATTAAAGCAAGCCCATGGACCTGATTTGCCATGGGATCATGTTCGAGACCACGAGCCCCCCTGAGCCGACAGCGGACTACAGTGTTTGGAGGGAAGCCACCAGCGCCGACCTCAGCAACAAGTACGCACAACTTTGTAAGCAAGCAGAAGGCCCTCTTCTAAATAGGGCCTGTCGAACTCCAGCAGAGCAACGACGAGGAGATAGCCCCAGGGTCCGACTTACTGACGTTCTCCAAGGGAAACCTCCAGGCCACTTCGGGTTATCAAAAGCGGTGTGCTTCTGGGGAGGTATCAGGTCCAAGCCCCAGGAGCTCTACACGTTGGGCAACAGAGGAAAAGACGAGAAGGAGATACACCAGGAGAAGGCCATCTGCAGACAGCTAGCCGAATGGGCACACGACCCAGATGTGGCCACTAACGTAGTCCAGCTCCCAGAGACGGTGCAGGACGTGTGCCAGAAGCTGCTGGCGGACATACGAGCTCCGCCAGGGGAGCCAGATCAAATCAGGAATATGCTGAACGACTCGAAACAGATCCTAGTCAAAGTCAGTTTAGCAGCCATGAAGGAGAAGAGTGAGGGCTTCACAAAGTTCCTGCAGCAGAGCCTCAACACAAGGGCAAGTTGGGCCCACCAATTTTCCAGGACTTGGCAACAACCAGGAGCTTCCTTGGGAATCGAGACTGGCCCTGACGGGCTGGAGGTGGTGGAGCCGTTGGCCGTTATGCACGAGAAGGCCCACAGATGGGCTAAACTCTGGAACGGGACCGTATGACAGCAGAAGCAGAACTTCCCCGACTTGCTGCGACAACTTAGGCGGAGGACCAGGGAGGAGCAGGATGAGAACCCCTTGCCAGAGCTGACCATGGGGAACATGATACAGGGCATGCGATATTTCAAGGAGCATGCAAGACTAGGAGCAGACCCATGGAACCCACGTGAATGGCTTCATTTACCCCACGAAAATAAACGAGACCTCCTAGAACTCCTCCAACAGGTTGAAACGGAACTCGCTTGGCCTGCACAGACACTGAGTAATGTTGTAGCTATGACCCCAAAGCCCCCTCCAGGAGGAGATAGACCCATCGCACTCACACCTGGCCCATATAGGCTATGGAGCATTCTAAGGAAGCAGCCCGTCACCACCTGGGAGATGCAGAAAGCAGGTTTCTGGGATTCGGCGGTCAAAGGTAGCAGCCCACTGAGGGCGGCTGCCCTCAGGCAACTAAAACTGAAACATGCGGGCTCCTGGGCATCAACTGGATCCAGTTCCTTTGGGATGCAGAGAAGTGTTACGATCTCGCCCAACCCCCCAACGTTAGCGAGTTTGGCTCAATCCTTGCAGTACCCACTCATCCCTTTCTACCAGGTGGTTGACAATGGGCGGGTTTCTATCAGCTAATGTGCATTCAAACAACTCGATCATTGCGGGATGTATGCAGAGTGTTGCTTGGTCGCGTATGTACCTTTGGGACATGATGGATGAACTACACAAGAAGTACCCGCCGCCCATGAATCAGATTGGAACCTGGGTGGATGACTTGGCGCGGCTAAATATTGAGGGCCATCGCGCAGTACTATCACAAGCAACATCAGTGGCGGCAGTTATTGTTAGATCCATGATGGGACAAGGCTTGAGAATCTCCAAGAAATCGGTTGCGCTAGCCAGTACCCCGCAACTCAGATCCGATCTCCGCCAGAAGATCAAAGAGACGCACCTTCCCGTCAGTGTGGAGACACAAGCCAGGGACCTGGGGATCGACGTCACCAGCGGGGCTAGGAGACAAGGGGTAACCAAAGCTAGACAGAAGAACGGCTCCCAGAGAGCCAGAGCGGTCAAGTTCTTGGGTAGAGTGGCCCAAGATGCCAACAAGTTAGCCAAGACAGGGCACAAGCCCCAAGTCTCTTGGGGAGCGGTCGCCATGGGCCTTGCGCCCACGACGCTCAGGCAACTCAGAGCTCAGGTTTCTGCCATGTGTGGTAGCAAGTGGGCAGGTGGCTGTGCGACCACCGCCATTAGGATTAGTTTAGGAAAGACCAGTGATCCCCTTTATTGGGGCCCCTTGGAGCCCCTTTTGTCCTGGCAGGAACACCTCCCTAGGATGGCTCAGTGGCGCGACGGGATCAACCTCGCGTGGCAAGAGTCCTGACAGACGCTGCAGGGAGCGGAGAACCGCTGGCAGCATGTGCGGGGCCACTTGGCAGCAGTACAGGCCACACTACTAGATATGATTTGAATCCCGAATTCGCCAGGAGAGTGGACCATACCCAGTGGGGAGAAATTCAGCTTCGAAGGTCCAGAAGGACCAGATCTTTTAAAGTTTGAAGTTTGAGGTAGGGTCCACCCTGGAGCAAAGTTTGTGGGCCCAAGCCAGTAAACATTTTGAGGGTGCTGGGGCCGAGTTCGGTGTGGATCTTACTGTGACCTGGGCCCACCTCAAGAGTTTGCGTAGGAAAGGGCTCAATAATCTGGCTGCGGTTTTAGAGATGGTCAGCCAAGGGGCCTTGTGGCCTGCCAAACAAAGGTTTGAAACCACTCGCCCGGGATCACCGTGTTGCCCAAGGTGTGGAGCCCTTGAAGAAAGCCTGTCCCACCAATTTTGGGAATGCCCGAGCAATAACGAAATCCCAGAGCTTAGTGAAGACCGTGACTTAGTGGCCCAGTCAATAGAAGGAACACACAGGTGTCCCTGTTTTTGGCTCAGAAGCCTGGTCCCAATTGTGTGGACCAAAGCAAGGCCAGATCTCCCGGTTCCAACTGAAGAGGTCACACTCGAAACGGAGTGGCCAGAATCGGACCATCTACCGCTCCCTCCAGGCACCGTCATAGGTTCCGATGGGTCAGGAGGTGAGCACTCGCGAGACGCCAGGCTCCGTAGAGTGGGATGGTCGTTCGTCGTCTGTGTCGGAAAGGAAGTCAAGGCGGCCAAGCGATGTAGTGTAGCGGGACCAAGACAGACTGTACCGAGAGCAGAGCTGCTAGCAGTAATTCGAGCCCTACAGTCAACAGCAGGAGATGCCACAGTAGTAGTTGATGCCAGTTATGTAATCAAAGGGATCCATCAGGGACCCATGGCAGTCCATCTTTCTAATGCAGATCTGTGGGTCGAGTTTTGGAAGGAGACCCAGGCCCGAGAGGGCCAATTTTCGTACGCCAAAGATAAAAGCCCCCTGAATGAATCCGATATAGGAATATCTATCAGTGAGACACACTGGTACGCCAACGCCGAAGCCGACACAAGAGCGGAGGAAGCGGCGAAGGATGCAGGTCCCAGTGTGGCTCTAGTTTTCCAGGTCAGAGAAGCAGACAAACTAGCATGGAGAGTCCAAAATAGGCTCATTACCATCGGTCTCGAGGTGGCCAAGCAGGCCGCAGATTTGTATGGAACCACCCTCAGTGGGGATGTCGCCGCCAGGAAGAAACATAACGCCAAGGCCCAATGTGAGGCCCGAGAGGCGGCGACCCAAGGGACCTCCCATGTTTTAGAGCAGAATAGCACAGGTTTTAAGTGTAATATTCGTCTAAGATCAACCAGCAAAGCTGGGCTGATCAAATTCTGTGAAGAGGCTTGTGAAAAGAAGCCTTTCGCCATACATAGCTCACACAGACTAGAGCAACATAGAGGCCTGTGGTTTTGCAGGGCATGTGCAGCACAGGGCAGCACGTGCTTGTTGAAATTATCTAACCCTTGTGTTCCAGGTCTCAACAAGGAGGGGAGATTGACCCTTCAGCAGATTGACAAGGGCAAGAAGCCCAAGGGAGTTAAACAATGGCCTGACAAGAAAGAGGCTTGAAGATGCCGCCACTTTGCCTCCCCCCGACGGCCCATCGACGACTGCCCGCTGGGTTCGTTGGTTGAGTGTGCCAGGGGGAGGGTGGCCAACTTTTCGAGCTGGATCCCAGGCCTTTCTTCAATGTTGTATTTTACGCCCTCAGGTGGGGGCGCAGGAGGAGGAGGAGGAGGAGGAGGAGGAGGAGGAGGAGGAGGAGGAGGAGGAGGAGGAGGAGGAGGAGGAGGCCGTGGGGGAAACTGCATCGCCAGGGTTGAGGGCCCCTCTTTCGGCGCGGCGCTTGCGCCGCTGCCCCCGCGAGGGCAGAGCGCCCCACCCGCCCCGATCTCTGTACTTCGGCACGGCACCAGCAGCGCTGCACTCGCCCCAAGCGAGGGTGCGGAACCCTGCCAACGGCGGCCATCGCCCGCGCCCTGAGACCCCCGCGGTGCAACCTTTTCACACCAAACGCCTTCGCCTGGTTCTGGGCCGCGGGCAGCACAGATCGAGCGGGCTCGAACATGAAACATAAATCTGGAGACTAGGACTCGGGTCGCACTTCTCTACGATGCTGCAGTTCGGAAGAAACGGATGATGATGATGATGATGATGATGATGATGGTGATGATGAAGAGGAGGAAGAAGAGGAGGAGGAGGAGGAGCAGGAGGAGGAAGAGGAGGAGGCGTGCGTTGGCCACGGAACCACGCAAGCGGCACCGGACGCGGCCAGGCATAATGATCCAGTCGCCCACTCTCCGTTGCCACTGCCAACCCGCCGCCAACCCAACGCTTCGCCACCCACTCTACCCCACCGATTTTTCCCTCCTATGAAGGTTCGTCGCTTTCCTCGTTGTCGCCGTTGCTTTGCTCCTCTATCCTTCTCCCTCCTCCTCCAGGGCGCAATGGGGCGTAGATGATGCGCTGCCCCTGGGGGGGTCTGTCCGTTTGCCTCCTTTCCTTATCAGTACTGCTACCTAATATAATCACACCCTTCCAAGGGCGACCGCCCCTGGGGGGAGATGGCGGCGTCTGTGCGACTTGAGCGTCATTAGCTCACGATTCACAAAAGGAGGAGGAGGAGGATTTTTGCACCGAGGGCTCCAGTGAACTCAAAGGGGAGGGAGAGGAGGGAGGGGAGGGATCCCTCCGCCGCAGGCTTGGCGGGCCTTGGCCTTGTTGAAAGCCTTGGCCCGCGCACTCGCGCCTGGCATGAGGCCCCTCTCCAGCTTGCTGAGATTCTCGGCTCCCTTCTTGGAGAGGGGGCCGCAAGGCTGGGCCAACAGCAGGATCGATCGGTCCATTCCGAGGCCCCCGCATGATGTGCACGCCCAGCAGTCGGCGTGCTAAAAAAAACGGGTAGCGTGGGTCGGGTGGACGATCTGATTCCCGATCTGGAGCGGGGCGGACCTGGAGGCGGAGGGAGCAGCACTAGAATCAAAGGGGTTGCAAGGGGTCGACAGCCAATCCACAACCCCCTCCTTGGAGGGCTTCTGGTGGCACAACCTGCAACTAAACCTTTAATCCAAAAACTGAAGGCCAATCTTATGTGGGGAACACTGCACAGCTCTCTCTGACTTACTCAGGCCGGCTTTCCGAACTCCGTCGAGGGGCTTCGCCCTCTCTCTCTGCCTGCGACTGTCATGAGGGGCAGAGGCAATGAGAATTGCAGCAAGACGGAGACGGACCTGCTCGGCGAGAGCGTCAAGAGCGATGACACTCTGGGTTGTGTCAGGGTCTATCTGGCACATCCGAGCTTCCCACTCGGCGATCCGATCGGCCTCGGCATTCGCAAGGCGAAACAACTCAGGGAGTCCAAGTGCGCGGTACCGATCTTCGCTCGCATGGCTCTCAACCTTAATAACGGTGGTTCCTCGGGCCCTGGTATCGGCGACCTGGGCCAAGGAAAACCACACATCGAGGTTAGACTTGGGCATACCGCCCGCCAGAAGTTTGAACCAGCCTCGGACAACGTAGGCCGAGTCACTCAAAAAGGTCAAATCATATGAGGAGCAGGAGGGGGAGGAGGAGGAGGAGGAGGAGGAGGAGGAGGAGGAGGAGGAGGAGGAGGAGGAGTATATAGGGCAAGGTCTCAATGACCGAGGGAAGAGTTCAAGGCGGGGCAGCAAGAGCAGCAGCAGGGCGGGGGGGGGGGGGGCGGACGCGGGGCGGCGCCTGACGCCGCTGTTGGCGACGGCGGCGTGGTCGAACGCCGCCCGTCGCGCCGCGGCCGCGGCGCTCTCCCCCCGCTCTCTCCGCGCCCCCCGCTCCTGGCGCTCACTACCCCAGACGCAGCTCCCTGGAACAAGGCCTCTGCCTATACGAGACAGGTTCTGGCCCCCAGCTTTGCTGAGGCTATGACTGCATTCGTTGGCCAGCTCCCGCAACTGGCTTGTGCTATAGCGCCCGCACACGGTGCAAAACAAAACTTCTCTGTCAGGCCAAAAACACAGCTGGCGGGAGCCACGCGCTTCCCTCGAGCGGACACACGCGGCCCCCGTGGGCCGAAACACCGCCTCCGACCAGGACATCGGGCGGCACGGGCCCCCCAGGAAAGCCGTGAGCTCGGAGGCCTTGGCGCGGCGCCCACATCGGCGGCGCTGTCCGAAATCGCCAGAAATCTGCGGACAAGCGTGCTCGGAACGCAAGGCAGCCGAACGCAGAAGCTTGGCACGAGTGCGCCGAACACGGACAGTGGGGGGACGTGGGGGTCTCTTGCCCTCAGTCTCCAGGACCTGGCACATAACCTCGAGCAGGCGATTCTGAATCTTACGCGTGATGTCACCAGCCATCCGGACCGAAAAACTGACACTGAAAGGAACCTTAACATCCTGCCCGGAAACACCCGCGATCTGATCCGCGATCGCGTTGGCAACAACAAAACTCGGACAAGGGGCCCTTCTCGAGTGCCTCCTTGGTATCCAGGTGGCTCGGGACCCGAACAAGGGGCAAATCCCTGACAATGAGCAGCTCGCGCGCGCGCGACCACAAATCGCGGTGGCTGCTCACGCGGGCAAACCGCTCCAAGGCACCAGACATAAAGCCACGGGCGACATGCGCAGAATCTGCAACATAGCCGAGCCTCACACCCTCTGGGCTTAGTTCTAAATACTTCACAAGGGCCCAGAGCCCCCCACGGTTGACGCTCTGCTTCCCCGAGATGCCTCCACCAGCAATCAAGGCGAGCTGAGGCGCGTCAACGGATTCAGGGGGCTCCTCTAAATCTTGCCCGAAGGCCGCGACATTCCAATACACCCTCCTAAACCTACGACCCCTTCGAGAACTCACCGCCGCTGGCGCCCCCGCGGGTCCAGACAGTACCAGTGAGAACGGCCCTAAGGAGGCCCGCCTTCTTGACATCCTTTTTCCCCGGGCTGGACAGGTGGCGCCTGGCAGCTGTGAATTCCACTCCAGCCTCCGCGCCTTTGCCATTCCTGAATTCAGAGGCTCCAGTCCACAGCTGGGCCTCGATCGAGCTAGCTACTTCCTGCTTGAAATCCGAGGTCACGCACGCCTCAGACCGCAGCTCGTCAGGGGTAGCAAACCTGTCTCCCGACGGCGATGTCCAGTCCCAAGGCCCCTCAAGAGTCCATCCCAGACCAAGCATCGTGGCAGCGACAGCCGAGGTGGGTCCTCTAATGTTGTGCCGACGACGCTTGGGCCCCAGGGTCTGAATTCTCTGGGCAGTCTCGGCCCAGCTTTTGCGCGTCCTGGGCAGGGCGCCCTCGGATGCCCGGGGCGCAACCTGGAACCGCGACTCCAAAATCGCAAAGACCGTGCCGGCGGCGGGGTCCTTGGGGCCCACTTCCAGCGCCAAATCGAAGTGCGGCATCTGCCGACAGTTCCTCTTGCGAGGGTTCTTGCTAAGGCGCGCCTCCATTGCATTAGCGCCGACGGAGCAACTCCGAAAACTTCCCAGGCATGCGGGGTCTGGGGAAGGGCTCCCGTGAGGGCAAGTTTGGGCCCCACCTTGCGCGGGGCAGCTCTGGCAAGCTTACAGATGCGATGCGCGCGCCGATGTGCATGGGCGACGCGCTCGGCATGGCGCGGCCTGGAAATCTTCGCGCCGCTGCCGCGCTCTATGCCCAAATCGGCCGAGACCGACGCAACTTCTACAGCAATGCCTCTAGATCCAGGGCCCCCCTGAATTTCCCGAGCCACCGAAGGGGGGGGGAAGGAGGATGAGCATGAGGATGAGGATGATGATGCCGAGGAGGAGGAGGAGGAGGATGGGGGGGAAGGAGGAGGAGGAGGAGGAGGAGGAGGAGGAGCAGGAGGAGGAATGCGCTGGGAATGCTATGAAAACAAACCTCTGAACCAAAGTCTGATTTAGCCCCTTCCACCGCAGCCGCATGCACGCTCGGCTTCACTCGCAAAGGTTCCGAACCTCGGCCGAGTGCGTGCGTCTCCTGCGGCGAGCACTTTCCCTCGGCGGCACGGCTCTGGAATGGCTGCGGGGGACGGGCAGAGGAAGAGGCATCCCCTGGCGCCGACTCGCTCACACGACCCCCCTCCTGACGACACGACGCACCTCAGTCGATCTCGCGCCGCCATCGTCTCTGCGATGGCTCTTGGGGCCCCCTTCTCCTCGGGTGCAAACTTCTGCGAATTCGGTTATGTGCCCTCGCGGCGATTCTACATGTGACGACCATCGACCGCGGCGAATTTGCCGCGGCCGTCGCGCAGAGACATGAACCACTTGTCAACATATGAGATCGACTGCGATTCGTGAGTCTCGAGAGCACGTGCTGCCGCCTTCGGCGGCGCTCGCTGAAACTCCCGAGGCATTTGTCGTTTCTGGGGCGGTCCGCCCTGGGCAAGCGGCGGCAGCAAACGACAGGAACATGGAACCTGGCGCCACCTGATCACGCGCCGTGCACCTCCAGGCGGACGCAGCCTTCTCGTATGGTGGGCTGACTCCGACATGGCTCTGACTGTCTTGCAGCGATGCGGCCTCTTCTCGAAAGCCACGCCCTCGCCTCTCTGGCCCTGCTCAGCCCTCGCCGAGTCAGCTAGGGCGCGCCTGGTGCGACGTCCACTATGCTGGCAATCGCATCGATTCGATCGGTGTCAGGAGCCCTCCCCGCCAGCCCGACCTCCCAAGCCAACTCCGCCGCCTCCCGAGCCCATGCATCAGCTGCCGCGTTGCCTGCAGCCATCTCCAATTCTTGGTCGGGCACCGGCAAACTTGGAGAATCGCTTACATGGGGGAAATCCACTATGCCTCCACCGCGGACGTGTCTGGCCTGAGACGCCAGGCCTCTCGAGCACTGGCCCGCAGTCCCTCATTGGCCCTGGCGGCGCTGGGGAGCTGCATTTTACCGCGCCACGTGCAAGCCGCAGACAAGTGGTCGGCTATAAACCAAAACGGACCTGGGGCCTCTTCAAAAGCCAAACAAAACGCCTTGATATCGGAGCGCGGGGCGGTCTGGCGGGCTCCGAGCAGGGGTCTAGCAAGGGCAGCTTGCGCGCTCCACTCCCCCGAGGACAGCCAGAGAGAAAATATCGCAAAGCCGCGTCTGCGCCTCCTGGGGTCACCAGAAAATTGCCCCCTGGACCGTGTCCGTGAACCTTTTGAGGCCCCATCGCTTCTGGGGCCGGCCGCGCGATCTCCTTTCCCCCCCAACCTCGGCCCCCGCCCCTCCGACGTGCCATCATCGGATGCGCGGGGCGAACATGGGGGGGGGGGGGGCGCGCAGCCATGAAGCTGACTCCGCTTCTGCTCGCGCTGATGCTGCTGGCTTCAAGGGCCCAGCTCTGCCGCGATCTGCGCGGTCGCTGTTTTTTGATTCGCATTCCCAGGTCCTGCGTTTCAGAATCTCTCGAGTACAGTCGGAGCGTTGACCCGAGGAACCCGAAATAAGGAACGAGACCCCTTTCATCCACAAGATGAACTTCGATCCCATGGAAAACCCCAGGAAACCCGAGGCAAATTTTGAAACAATCAAGGAACACCGAGCCCCTCCCCAACGAGAAGGGTTCCTTCTTCAGCGCCCCGACTGTATCTCTCGAGTAACCGACAACTGATGCTATGCTTCTCTGCAGCGAGCCCTCGGCCGGTGGCCGCCCTGGCGACGCCAGCGGCGTTGGGCGCCCGCGCATCCAGCATGCCTCTGCGCTCGAAGCGCTCCCGCCCCGTGGCCGGAGGCCGCGAGTCGCCGCCCCCCTCGAGATTAGGGGGCCCGCAAAGGACGCGCGCGCGCCCAGCTATGCACATGAACGCGGCCCCTAGACTCGCGAGACCGGCCGCGTGATGCGAGTATTCGCGCAATGAGAAATCTCGAAAACAGCGTGGATTCATGTGCGTGCACGTCCTTCTGTCGCTCCTGAGAGATTGCCCCCGTGCTCGCGCTTGGCCGCTGCCGCCCAGAGGTCGCGCCTCGGGCCCGCCGGGAGATCGTCGAGCAGCTCCTGGAAGCACCCCGTCTCGACGAAGGTGCCGTCCACGCTCGAAGGCAGGCCCCGTGGCTCCGCGTCTTCTTCTCCTGGTCTGTGCCATCGTGTAGCCGTCGTAGGACCCAGTCCGCGCCCATGAGCGTCGCTATGAGCGCCCCCGCCAGCCCTCGCACTGCTTGCCAGCGCTTCCGGCCAAGCCGCTCCAATCCGGTCTTCAACTTGGGCCAAGCCTTGGCGGCGCGCTTGTGGACGCGTGGGGCTCTCTGCCACGTGCCAATCCATTAACGCAGTGCGCCCCAATCGTAGATCAACTGCTGGGTCTTGAAGTCCGAGCTCCATGCCTAGGGCGGTGGTCAGGCAGCGCCCTCCTTCCTTCCCGCCAGCGGCGCGCCTCGCCTGACGCCTCAGCAGCATGATCTCGTGCTTCGGCATGCCGAGCGCCCGCTGGCCGCGCGCCGCCGGGTATATGACTATTTTACCGTGCCCGGGCGCGTGCCCGGGTGCCCAGGTGCGTGCCCGGGCGCGTGTCTGGGTGTCCGTGTGTCCGGGTGCCCGGGCGTCCGGGCGTCCGGGCGTCCGGGTGTCCGGGCGTCCGGGTGTCCGGGTGTCCGGGTGTCCGGGCGTCCGGGTGTCTGGGTGTCATGGGTGTCCGGGTGTCCGGGTGTCCGGCTGTCCTGGTGCCCGGGTGTCCGGGTGTCCGGGTGCCCGGGTGTCCGGGTGTCCGGGTGTCCGGGTGTCCGGGTGTCCGGGTGTCCGGGCGTCCGGGTGTCCGGGTGTCCGGGTGTCCGGGTGCCCGGGTGTCCGGGCGTCCGGGTGTCCGGGTGTCTGGGCGTCCGGGCGTCCGGGTGTCCGGGTGTCCGGGCGTCCGGATGTCGGGGTGTCCGGGTGTCCGGGTGCCCGGGTCTCCGGGTGTCCGGGTGTCCGGGTGTCCGGGTGTCCAGGCGTCCCGGCGTCCGGGTGTCTGGGTGCCCTGGTGTCCGGGTGCCCGGGTGTCCGGGTGTCCAGTGTCCGGGTGCCCTGCTGCCCGGGTGTCCGGGTGTCCGGGTGTCCGGGTGGCCGGGTGTCCGGCGGGTGTCCAGTGTCCGGGTGCCCGGGTGTCCGGGTGTCCAGGCGTCCGGGCGTCCGGGCGTCCAGGCGTCCGGGTGCCCAGATGCCCGGGTGTCTGGGTGCCCGGGTGTCCAGGTGTCCAGGTGTCCGGGTGTCCGGGTGCCCGGGTGTCCGGGTGCCCGGGTGCCCGGGTGCCCGGGTGTCCGGATGTCCGGGTGTCCGGGTGTGCGGGTGTCTGGGTGTCCGGGCGCCCGGGTGTCCGGGTGCCCGGGTGTCCGGGTGCCCGGGTGTCCGGGTGTCCGGGTGCCCGGTCCGGGTGTCCGGGCGTCCGGGTGTCCGGGCGTCCGGGTGTCCGGGTGCCCGGGTGTCCGGGTGCCCGGGTGCCCGGGTGCCCGGGCGCCCGGGTGCCCGGGTGCCTGGGTGTCCGGGTGCCCGGGTGTCCGGGTGCCCGGGTGTCCGGGTGTCCGGGCCCGGTGTCCGGGCGTCCGGGTGTCCGGGTGCCCGGGTGCCTGGGTGTCCGGGTGTCCGCGGGTGTCCCGGTGCTCGGGTGTCCATGTGCCCGGGTGTCCGGGTGTCCGGGTGCCCGGGTGTCCTGGTGCCCGGGTCTCCGGGTGCCTGGGTGTCCAGGCGTCCGGGTGTCCGGGTGTCCGGGTGTCCGGGTGCCCGGGCGTCTGGGTGTCCAGGTGTCCGGGCGCCCTGTTGCGACGGCGTTCAGGCTCCCTGATGCCCCAATGCGAAAGTGTATGTAGGCCCGGTTACAAAAATGAGTATAGAACACCAGAGAAAAGAAACAAACATATTTGTTGTTGTTATGGGGCTATAAGGCTATTGAGCTATGGGGCTGTATCGCAACATGGAAACATGGTAATTATAGGGATATAGGGCTATTGGGCCATCGGGCTATAGGGATATGTGGCTATAGGGCTATAAGGTATGTAAAGCTGTAGGGCTGTAGGGCCATAGGGCTAACGGGCTGTAGGTCTATGGGGGTATAGGGCCATAGTGCTATATGGCTAAATGGCTATAGCGTTATTTGCCTATGGGGCTATAGGACTCTAGCGCTATATGGCTAAAATGTTATAGGGCTATCGAGCTATAGGGTTATGGGGCTGTAGGGCTAGGGCTATAGGGCTATAGGGCTGTAGGACTATGGGGCTATGGGGCTATAGGGCTATATGGTATAGGGCTACAGGGCTATACGGCTATAAGGCTATGGAGTTATAGGGCTAATGGGCTGTAGGGCTGTAGGGCTAAAGGGCTGTAGAGGTATAGGGCTATGGGGTTCTAGGGATATAGGGCTATGGGGCAACAGGGCTGGCGGGCTATAGGGCTATAGGGCTACATAACTATAGGGCTATAGGGCTATAGGGCTATAGGGCTACAGGGCTATAGGGCTATAGGGCTATACGGGCAAAGGGCTATAGGGTACAGGGCTATCGGGCTATAGGGCTATAAGTCTATATGGGCTATTGTGCTATATGGCTATAGGGATATCGTGCTATATGGCTATAGGGCTATAAGGCTATAGGGCTATAAGGCTTGAAGGCTTTTGGACTATAGGGCGATAGGGCTATAGGGCTAGAGGGCTATAGGGCTGATTGGCTATTTGGCTATTGGGTTTATGGGCAAATTGGCCTAATGGGACCACTTGGGCTAATTGGATTGATGGGGTTATATGGCTATGGGGCTATAGGGCACCCCCGGGCATCTGGGCCCGGCCACCGAAATCGGCGGCCCGGTTCACCTAACCATGGGAATCCGCTAGGACCCCTGCGGAGGCAAGCTCTGATTGCGGAATATGTATACACGTATGAACGTAAAGATGTGTATGTATGTATATATGTACACGTAGAGATACAGTGCAAGCCAAGACCGGGACGCTATGCTAGGCCACGACCGGGACAAATTCTGGAAAGATTGAGAGGATGTCGTCTCAGGCGAATGTGGCTGGGCCACCAGGGGGCAGGACATCATCGAGGTCAGAGTTGTGAGGATGTCTCTGGCGAACATGGTTAAACCACCTCAGCTCAGGGCGTCTTGGAACCCAGAGTTGCGAGGATGTCTCATGAAGGAGTGGCCCGACCACCTGCTGAGGGCTTCTCGGAACCCAGAGTTGCGAGGGTTTCAAGCGAGAGAGGCCGAACCACCATGGAGCAGGGCATACCCGAGATCAGAGTTGCAAGGATGTCTCAGGCGACAGTGGACGGACCACCTAAACTCAGGGCATCTCGGAGACGAGACTTGCGAGGATGTCTCAGGCGAAAGTGGCCGGACCTCCATGGGGCAGGACATCATCGAGGTCAGTGTTGTGAGGATGTCTCTGGCGAAAATAGCTAAACCAGCTCAGCCCAGGGCGTCTCAAAACCCAGAGTTGCGAGGATGTTTCAAGCGACAGTGGCCAGGCCACCATGGGGCAGGGCGTCTTCAAGGTCAGAGTTGCGACGATGTCTGAGGCGACAGTGGCCTGACCACCTGCTCAGGGCATCTCGGAATCCAGAGTTGCGAGGATCTCAGGCGAGACAGGCCGAGCCACCATGGGGGAGAGCATATCCGAGATCAGAGTTGCGAGAATGTCTCTGGCGACAGTGGCCTGACCACCTGAGCCCAAAGCATATCGAAACCGAGACTTGCGAGGATGTCTCAGGCGACAGTGGCCGGACCACCATGCGGCAGGAGATCTCTGAGGTCAGAGTTGCGAGGATGTCTCTGGCGGAAATGGTCTGACCACTTCAGCTCAGGGCGTCTCGGAACCCAGAGTTGCGAGGATGTCTCCGGCGAAAGTGGCCGAAACACCATGGGGCAGGGCATCTCCGAGGTCAGAATTGCGACGATGTCTCAGGCGACATTGGCCAGATCACCTCATGTCAAAGCATATCGGACTCCGGAGCGCCGACGATGTCTCACGCGGAGCCAGCCGAAACACTTCGAGACCCGCATTTGCGAACCCAGAGTGGTGAGGATGTCCGAGGCGAGGGTGCCCAGATCATCTCAAGTCGCGACATCTCTGAACCCAGACTTCCGAGGATGTCTCACGCGAAACGGGCCTCCTCCTCCTCATCCTCCTCCTCCTCCTCCTGCTCCTCGCCCTCGCCTTCTCCCTGGATGCTGTTCGCCGGCATGCAGCCCGAGATGCGGGTTGCGAACGCCTGCTGCTCCCCGTCCTCCTCCATGTCCTCCTCCCGCTCCTCCTCCTCCCCCGCCGCCCTCCCCTTGCGTCAAATTCCACCCCCGGCTCCTCGCTCTCCTCCTCCTCCTCCTCCTCCTCCTCCTTCTCCTTCCCCTCATCATCATGATCATCATCATCATCATCATCATCATCATCATCAACATCATCATCATCATCATCATCATCATCATCATCATCATCATCATCATCATCATCATCATCATCATCCTTCGCAGGCCGAGCCGAGGCGAGCCGAGGCGGCCGGCGGGCCGGCCGAGCGGGACGACGACGACGACGACGACGACGACGACGACGACGACGACGACGACGACGACGACGACGACGACGACGACGACGACGACGACGACGGCGGCGGCGGCGGCGGCGGCAGCGGAGAGAGAACAGCAGGACGAAATCGAATGGTTCGCACACTATCTAAAAAATGCCGGACTGCCGGAAGTCTCCGGAAGTCCCCACAAGTCCCTGGGCACCTTCGGAACGCCTCTGAAGCCCAGCGGGGGCCCAAAACATTCAGAAACCTGACATCCTCGAAGACGACGAGGACGACGAGGACGACGAGGACGACGACGACGACGACGACGAGGACGACGAGGACGACGAGGACGACGACGACGACGACGACGACGACGACGACGACGACGACGACGACGACGACGACGACGACGACGACGACGACGTCGCGACGGCGGCGGCGGTGGCGGCGGCGGTGGCGGCGGCGGCGACGACGACGTTGTTTTCGCGGCGGGAGTGCTGCTCCACTGCCCGGACTACTACGAGTGGTGTTTAAAGTGGTACTACTCGTGCTGATACCATTGCTATACTCAATGACGGGATCGAAACCGACAGTATTTCTCTCGAGGAGAGCGCCCCTAAAGCTCCCAAGATGGCTCCAAGAGGACCCCAAGAGGCGCCCAAGAAGCCTCCAAGAGGCTCCCAAGAGACCTCCAAGAGGCCCCCAAGAGGCGTCAGGAGGATCCCCGAAGCACCCAAGATGCCCCCCAGACGCTCCAGACATCCGCGGAGGCTATTATGTCTGTCCGTTTTCCTCTTCCTCCTCCTCCTCCTCCTCCTCTTCCTCCTCCTCCTCCTCCTCCTCCTCCTCCTTCACCCACATCTTCGTCTGGATCTTCCCCGTGCCCGGCCGGGTGCCTGGGTGCCCGGGTGCCAGGGTGTAGGTCTGGGTGTCGGGGTGTGCGGGTGCCCGGGTGCCCGGACGCCCGGGTGTTGGGGCGTCCAGGTGCCCAGGTGCCCAGGTGCCCGGGTGCCGCCTGGGTGTCCGGGCGTCCGGGCGTCCGGGTGCCCGGGTGTCCGGGTGCCCGGGTGCCCGGGTGCCCGGGTGCGTGGGTGTCCGGGCGTCCGGGTGTCCGGGCGTCCGGGCGTCCGCGCGTCAGGGCGTCCGGGTGCCCGGGCGTCCGGGCGTCCGGGCGTCTGGGTGCCCCGGTGTCCGGGTATCCGGGTGTCCGGGTGTCCGGGTGTCCGGGTGCCCGGGTCTCCGGGTGTCCGGGTGTCCGGGTGTCCGGGCGTCCGGGCCCGTCCGGGCGTCCGGGTGCCCGGGTGTCCGGGTGTCCGGGTGTCTGGGTGTCCGGGTGCCCGGGTGTCCGGGTGTCCGGGTGTCCGGGTGTCCGGGTGCCCGGGCGTCCGGGTGCCCGGGTGCCCGGGTGCCCGGGTGTCCGGGTGTCCGGGTGTCCGGGTGTCCGGGTGTCCGGGTGCCTGGGTGTCCGGGTGCCCGGGTGCCCAGGCGTCCGGGTGTCCGGGTGTCCGGGTGTCCGGGTGCCCGGGTGTCCGGGCGTCCGGGCGTCCAGGCGTCGATGTCCGAGTGTCCGGGTGTCCGGGTGTCCGGGTGTCCGGGTGTCCGGGTGCCCGGGTGCGCGGGTGTTCGGGTGTCCGGGCCGGCGCCCGGGTGTCCGGGTGCCCGGGCGGACGCCCGGGCGGAGGAATAGTCAGATTGTGCGCGCCGCCTGGCCCCCCCCCCCGCGTCGTAGACGCCCCTGGGCTCCCTTTTGAGGGCCGCCGTCCTCCTCGATCTCCTTGTCGTGCCTGTCTCTTCTTGCTCTCGTCGATGGCGCTCCTCCTGCCGCCCGCGGCGCCCAGTCCCAAGTCGGTCGAAACGCTCCCAGGGGCGCCGCGCTGTCGGAGCCTTTGAGCAACTTTCCTGGTAGCTTCGAGGTCCTAGCCGACCGCCGCGGCCTTGTCCGACATGGTCATTTTCTGCTGGGCCAGCCCTGCGTGTGAATCGCGGATATCGGCGTTATCCCCTCGCTCGCAACGTTCGCGCTGCCCTCGTGCCTGGCCGCTGCGTCGCCCACGAACGTCCACGATCCTTCCGAGGGCGCCCTTCAGTGTGCGAGCTCCAGGACAAGGACAAGGCGCGTGGCAAGTTTGTGTAGCGCGACGCCTCGGGCCGACCCAGCCACAATCGACCGCGCGGGCCAAATCGCTTCGCTGATGGTCGACCTCTCCTGCATGTGCCTTGGCCCAACAAACAAGTGGCACGTGTGCCATGGCTCTTGCGCAACAAGGAAGGGGTGGGGGGTGGGGTGGTGTGTGTGTGTGTGTGGTGGGTGGGTGGCGGTGGTGGTGGTGGGGGGGGGGGGGGCGTGGGTCACTTTGCAACCAGAAGCGCACTTTACAACCAGATGGGTCACTTTACAACCAGCTCACAAAATCCGAGAAGGGCACTTTACAACCAGGAAGGGCACTTTACAACCAGGCAGGTGGAAACACATATTGAATGCACGCGGGCCTTTCCCTGAAATCTCCGTGGGCAAGCGCAAGGGTGGCTTTGGGCTCTTCGAGGCATGTTGGTTGTAAAGTTGCCCATCGCGCACGAAGAAGCACTGCGCACGCGTTGGTGATGCGACGACTTGGTGCGCTATGGCATGTTGCGTGCTGGTGGGCGGATTATGGTTTTGACCTGCTCTCTAAGCTCTGTCGGTCAGTTCTTCCATTGCTTGCTCTGCCTTGTTTTCTGACGGACGAAGGCTACTCGCGCAGGACATACGAATGAACCATGATCCTGTCCAACACTGGAGCTGCATGGCAGCGGGAAGCTGTAGTGGGAGATGTGGTGGTAGCGGGGGCTACTATGAGAACTGCATGGTGTTGGGAAGCTGCGGTGGCAAATGTGGTGGTCGCCAGGCAGCGGTGGGAACTGTGGTGGTAGCTGGGCTGCAATGTGATCTGTGGCGGTAGCGGGGGGTCAGTCAGGATTGTGGCGGTAGCGGGGATGCAGCGGGGTGGTAGCAGGGTTGCAGTGTAAACTGCAGTCGAAGGGGTTCAACACGAGGCCGTTGGTGAAGACCCCAGCCACTGTCTTGAACATGGCGGTGACCGCGGAGGTGGGCACGCCCCGGTAGGTAGACATGGAAGTAAGGCGCGTCAAAGGAGAACGCGCCCAGCGGGAATGGAAACCGACCTCGCCGAAACCGCAGCCGTCGAGCCCCAACCCAGAACACGGAAAGTGCGGAACCTCGCGTGGGACCAAAAGAAAGTGGCAGGCACGACAGGAGGTGATGAAGCGCCGCCGCCGCGCAGGATGCCGTCAGCGGGCCGCCTTTCCGCGATCAAAACGCCACGCGGGGGCCACCGATCGCTGAGATCCCGGAGCCGTTCCTGTTGAAGTAACCTCTTCGCACCTGGCTCTGTGCACCATTCAGCCAACGCCTCGAACAGGGCATTGATGACGTCAGGGGGAAAGTAAAACTCTCCCTCCAAGCGGCGCCACAACAGAGAGTCTGCGATCGTCGGTTGCGTACCGGGCGACGTGCCCGCCGGGCTGCCCTGGTCCTGCGCAGCGCGTTCGGGCGCTCGGGCTCAGAGGCGTCGCTGGGGCCTGCGCTGAGCGTTCAGGCGCTCGGGCTCCAGAGCGCCCACGTGCTCTGGGGCACTTTTCAGAGCGTCCGCGCGCCCTGGAGCACTTTTGAGAGCGCCCGCTTGCCCTGGGGCATTTTTCAGAGCGCCCACTTGCTCTGGGGCATTTTGCGGAACGCCCAAACGCGCGCGGCCACTCTGAGCTGGTTGTAAAGTGGTCCGTTCTGGTTGTAAAGTGGCCCGTTCTGGTAAAGTAGTCCGTTCTGGTTGTGAAGTGGGCCGTTCTGGTTGCAAAGTGGACATTCCCGATGAAAAGCCATACTTTCCAATCCTATGTTGGTTATGAAGTAACCCATATGGTTGTAAAGTGGTTGTTCTGGTTGCAAAGGGGCCGAATCTCGAGGGAGGGGGGGGTGGGGGCAGGGGGGGGGGGGGGTGCAAGACATCGCCCCTCAGGGCCCAACAGCGGGGCCGAAAGCCAAAGGGGAAGGGGGGGCTGCGTCGCCACGCAGAATAAAGTGCTCCGGGGCGGAGGGGCGCGGGGCGGAGGTCCCACTGGGGCGCTGGGGGCGCGGAGAGGAGGGGGGGGGTGGCGGCGTGCGTCGCGACGCGGCGCAACATGGTCGGGGCGGAGGGGGCGCAGGGCGGGGCTTGGGGCGGAGGGCCGCGGGGCGGGGGCCCTACTGGGGCGCTGGAAACGAAGGGGGGGGAGGGGGGGGGAGCGCGCGCGTCGCGACGCGGAATGAACTTGTCGGGGCGGAGGGGGCACGGGGCGGAGCCCCCGTGCCAGCGCGCCGGGGGCAAGCGCTCGTGGCGGAAAGGGCAGCGGGCGGGGCCCTCGCTGGGGCGCCAGGGGCGCGGGTGGCAAAGAGCCGCGGCGCGGGGGGCCTGCTCTGGCGCTGGGGGCGCGGGCGGGGGGGGCGGGCGGCGTGCGGCGCGACGCAGAAAAAAAGCGTTCGTGGCGGAGGGGGCAGCGGGCGGGCCCCCCGCTGGGCGCTGGGGCGCGGGGGGGCTCAGGGCAGAGAGCCGCGGCGCGGGGGTGCTGCTCTGGCGCCATGCGCGGCGGGGGAAAGGGGGGGGGGGGGGGGCGACGCGACGTAGAACGTTCATGGCGAATGGCGAAAGGGGGCAGTGGGCGGGGCCCCCGCGGGGGGCGCTGGGCGCGCGATAGGGTGGGGGCTCGGGGCAAAAAGCCGCGCGCGGGGGCCCCTCTGGCGCTGAGGGACGCGGGGGGGGGGGGGGGGGGCGGCGACGCGGGGTAAGCGTTCGTGGCGGAGGGGGCAGCGGGCGGGCTCCCCGCTGGGGCGCTTGGGGCGCGGGCAGCTCGGGGCAGAGAGCCGCGGCGCGGGGGCTCCACTCTGGCGCTGGGGCGCGGTGGTGGGGCGGGTGGGGGGAGGGGGGAGGGGTGGGGGGTGGGGGGCGGGGTGGAGGGGGGAGGGGCGGGGCGGGGGGTGGGGGGTGGGGGGGGGAGGGGGGGGGCGACGCGGGATAAAGTTGTCGGAGCTTTAGACCCCCTGCGCAGGAAACTAATGCCACTTCTGATTCAACTGCCGCCGCCGCCGCCGTGGACCTGCCGCGCGCGCGATCTACGTCAGCGCAGCCGGAGACGCCGTGCCAGGAGACTTTTCAATGTCAAATATCAGGATCATCGCCGAGGCCCCGATCTCGATGCCCGTCTCGTCCAAGATTGCACGCGGCAGTCCCGCTCGCAGTGCTAGGCCCCCATTTGACGCCGTATCCCAGTGATCTGAAAACCCGGCACGCCCCAGGGCACATCATCGCCCTCGTGCTCGATACCACGCCTGCACAGGTAATGGTGGCACACCCAGGACTCGACCTCCTCCAACGGGGCCTGGCTTCGGAAATATGACGCACTTGGCGGCGGCAATCTGCCGAGGCCGCGTGGGGTGCGTCTCGCTCCCCCTCGGGATGTCAAGCGGCTCCTCCTTCACCTGGGTGGGGGGCCTGTCAATGCCCACGGGCCCCTGCTGATCGAGCTCCTTCGCCCTGGAAGCTGACGTGGCCCTCGGCGCTCCGTTCGGCGTCTCCGTGTCAATCGGGCCGATGTCCCCCCCATTGGCGCGCCTCTTCGCCAGCTCTATCTGCTCGATGATATGCTTCTTCTCGCCCGCGGGGCCTGCCCGTATATTGCCTTCCACTTCTGCGCCTTCATCGGCGTGATGATCGCGTGGCGAAGTCGGGTTTGGTCCTCATATCATGCCGTGGTGTCTCCGTTGGTTTCGCGTGCCTATGTGCTGTGCCAGCCTTCGCCTTCCGAGCTTCCTCTGCCCATTTTGTGGAGCATTTCCTCGCCGTAGTCACCCCTCCCTCTCGGATGCGCCGTTGCGAGGTGCTTCTGTCTGCGAGGCGGGGTTGGCCACTTGTTCCTCGCCCAAGTCGAACGCATGCTGCTATTTCCACGCGCGTGCCCCTGTTTGCCGTGCCCGCGCGCTTGCTGACGTGCCGTTCGCGAGCGGCGACTGGTATCTGATCATTCCTGCAGCGTCGATGCTCTATTCTTCAGCAGGCCCGCATCTCGGGCGCCCGCCCGGGGCCGGCTTCGCTCGAACCCATCGTGTTCCGCAGCCTGCAGCGCGCCCCCTGAAAAGCTGCCTCCTTCTCGCCTGGGCCCCGCCGCCGAGATTACCTCCTACACCTTGGCAACCCAGACGCCGTGCATCTCCGCGATCATCAGCTCCTGCACGTGGCGCTGCGCGTTCCTGATAGTCATCTTGCGCCTACCGTGTGCATCTCCTCCGATGCCTCCACGATGGCGTCAACCTTGATCTTCGCGCCCTTCTGGTCTTCGTTCGGGATGGCGCACTGCTTTGGCACGTTCGCAAGCTCCTGGACCTCGCCCCCCAGATCTGAGTCCATCACCGCTTCCGCGGAGGCCTCCTGAGGTGCTTACCCATTGCGTCCTTAACCTTCTGCCTGGCTGCCTGCTTCTTCCTGCTGGCCTTGGAGTTAAGGCCCGCCGCTCGCTTAGATCGCACATGATGTGGGAGTGCCTTCGGTCTGTCCAACTGCCTGCGCGGCCGCCCCTCCCTAGTGCCGTCTACCATCTCAGCTGCAACCCGGTGTGCGTGCGCCATGGGGCCCTGCCTTCTGCCAGCAGCGTCAGCCTGATCGCGAAGTCCACCCTCGCGATGGCCGCTCTCCCCCTTGTCGCAAGTGGCGTCCTCGTCTGGCCTGATGACCGCGCCTCCTAGCTTGGTCGGGAATTCAGCCTTCGGCATCTGCTGGAAAAGAGATATTCCAATCTGCTATGACCACCCAATGGTCCGTCAATGATCGTATGAAGCCCGACATAACTCTAAGCCTATAATTTGACCCCAAGAATCCTTCGGCCGGAACCAGATGCGCCGAGATTAGCACTATGTTGCCCGAGCGCGCGTGGAAAATGAGCGCCGTGAAGCCTCTGAACGGGTCCACTCCACCGTCGTCGCAGATTCCCGTCCTCAGCGTGTCATAGCCTGTGCGCGAATGGTGGGATTTGGCCAGGATGAACTCACCGCCCGCGGCGCCGTGCCCCGAGCGCTTGGTGGGCGCTGCCGCCGTGCCCGCCAACTCCCGGCCATCCATCGGCGCCTCCTCGCGCACTTGCTCGAGATTCTACTTGTCATCGCGTGTCTCGCGCATCGCCGTGTCCTTGGTTTGCCCCCCTCGTCGATGCACTTGTGGGCCTGCGGGCCCCACGTAGTGATGTTCGAGGAGAAGGTGCTGAAGGTGCTCAGGGGCGCCGCCAACTTGCGCAGTCACGCCTGCTGCGCTCCTGGCCTTGTCCTGCGACGCTGCCGACGTCGCGGTGCCCGTCTTGGCGGCCCGCGCTCCCCGCGCAGCTTGCTTGATCTTGTCGGGCAGCTCCTCGCGTTGTCTCTGCTGCTCTTTTGTGAATGGCGGCGGGCCCGCTGTGGGTGCCCCGCTCGGCCCGCCCGCCTCGGCCTCCGACTTCGTCTCGCGCGCGCAGGCGGTCCTCTCCGCCTTTCCGTCGTCGGCTTTGCGCTTTTTCTTGACCTGCGCGCGCAGGCCGGCCGCCTGCTGCTTGAACTCGTTGAACTGCTTGAGCTGTCCAGCCGCCGCCTGGGGCAACTGGTCCAGAGCCTCCATGTCCGCTTCGAGCTTGTTGAGCCCGATCTTGTCTTCTCCTCTTGCTCGTCGATGTCATCGAATACGTCGCTCGCTGGTGGAACTTCCCATTCGCTCTTCTGCGCCGCAGGGGGCCCCGCGGTCTCGTTCTGGCCCTCCTCCGCTACCGGAGGCTTGCGGCGTCCTCGACCTCCGGCTGGCGCTTGTTGAGCTGGTTGATCGCCTGCCGCAGCTCCAGCTCGCTAGGCAGTTCCTAGGAGCTTGCCCCGCAGCCGCCTCGACCAGCGACTGCGCCGCTTTGAGCGGCCCCAGGTCCCAGGTCGACCCGTGGAACGTTCTTGGCCGACGTCGCCGCCGCCGTCGCCGGCGTCTCGCTGAGCTCTGCAAGCGATGCGCGCGCCTTCGACTGGCGCCGCGGGGCCAGCGCGCCCTCGCCCTGGCCGTTGTCTGCCGAGCCCAGCATCGGCCGCTGCGACTGCCAGCCGGAGAAGACCGCTTGGCACACGTTGCGCCCGCCGCCAGACTTTTCCCGCGCAAGCGCTTCGCCCGCGGCCCGCGGGCCGCGAGCGTCCGACGCTGAGCGGCGCGTGAAGGGGATGGAGCTGCCGGCAAGCCCGCGCTGGCAGCGCGCGGTGTCCTTGAAAACTCTGCAGGCTGCCGCGGAACAGCGGCGCCCACTCGCCCCGCCGTGGGACAGAACATTTCGAGCCAGCGCGGCCGCGGGGGAAGGGTGGGGGTGGGGGATGACAAGCTAGGCGCGCTCGCGTGCTATCTGACGTCCCACCCCTCCCTCCGATCCCTTACCATGGCGTAGATCTCCTCTCTATTCGCACAGTCGGATGTCGTAGCAGGGCATAGCATTACATGGCTTAGCATGGCGTTGAAGATCAGCGCGCAGCCTGACGCCCCAAAGTGGGGGGGGGGTTCCTGCGGCCAAAGAAATCAACGAACCAGCATCGAATGTGCAATCGCTCCCGATGGATGCCTCCTGGGGCCATTTTGGAATTTTGGGGCCCTACTTGGAAGGGCCGACAACCGCGCCGCGGCATGGCGCTGGAAATAATGGCGCCAGCGCTGCAGAGGGGGCGCGCTTCGGAACGAGCGGAAGCGCTGAAATAGGGCCAGCGCTGCGGCGGAAGCGCGATTCGGAATGAGCGGAAGCGCGGAATTGAAGCCAGCGCTGCAGCGGGATCGCGATTCGGACGAGCGGAAGCCCGAAAATGAAGTCAGCGCCTCAGCGAGAGCAGCATCTTGGAACAAAAACACAAGCGACAACCCAATTCGCCGACCTCCTGCGCGGGGAGAAATACGCGACGGGGGCCGAAAACTCCGAAACAGATTCCGCCGCAGACACAAGGGAGAGATGATGACATTACTCATATTGGTTAGTTGAGGAGGAGGAGGAGGATTGCTTCTGCGCGCCAATGAGCGCCGATGGGAGCTAACCGTCTGGCCTGCGCGGGGGGCCGCGATCAGGCGCGCGGCCTCTCTAGCCTGGATGCGGGGCAGCGCTGCAAGCGTCGCGGGCATGTGAACCAAGCCCCCCAGTCCCTGAGTTGGCGTTGTGCAACTTCGATAAGGGAATGGGCGGTTGCAGCATGGCGCGAAAAATTCGCGCCCCGCCTCGAGGACTAGGTGACTCGCTCTTTCCTCGTTCCTGCACTGGGGGGCGGGGGGCCGCTCAGAAGGCGGGGTCGGGTGGTCTCGCGTAGGCCCTGGCAGCCCATTGCCGCGGCATTCCTGTCCGAGCTGCAAACGGCGCCTCGACGAATGTACACCGCGTGTGGCGCAACAAATAAAACGCCGTTTCCTTTCTTTCTGCGCGCGCGAGCGCGTGGTCCTTGCCGAAATCGAGCGCGCCGCGCTGAGTGGCGCGGGACCGTTGCAGCCTATCGCAGGCCGGGCGCGGCGAACCCGCCAAAACTGAAGGCGCCCCAGAAACCGTGCACGATCGCCCTTTAGAGCTTCCCATTCGTGCCAGCCTCCAGACCTAATAGACTGAAGTATAAGTCAGCGCTGGGGCCAGCGCTGGGGCCGATCGAACGTCTCAGCAAAGAAAGAAACGCACGACGCATTGGCCATGACTCGGGAAACAAAACTAGCTCGTCGACTTGAACCATGGCATCCTTCCAACTAGCTTCGGATGGCTGAAGGTTCATGGGGGGCGGTTTAGCGGCGGGCTCCAAGTGGGAGTCACCTATGCCGGCCCTGCGCTCTGGAAAAGGAAGGCCATCGAGAACCTCGTGAGACCTGTGGGCAAGGGTGTAACGCACCTGGGAAGCATGATCCTTGCTCTCATGCAACAGAGCTCCGTCGCGTGCCAACATGTCTGCGTTTCCTGGGCGCCTGATGCTGAGCGGTGGTGTTGCGCATCTTGGCTGCGGCGTCGCAGTGCGAATACCTGTCTCCGCAACAATCGATAACGAGAAATGTCTCAACCGTGGGCTGATGCCCCGCCGCGTGCGAAGTCTGCTGCGACACATCCGGCACCGCTTGTCAAAATCGCGCCTTCGGTGCCCAGGAAAAATATGACACGGGCAGCTTGCGAAAGGAATTCGATGGCGTGGCCATGGCGAGAACCGCCCATGCAAACGTCAAGACCCTGCAAGTCCAGGGGGGGCCCAAGAAATCCCAGCCTCTCCGGGGCTGTGCAGGTCGGGGTTGGGGTTGTCATTGGGCCGCTGGGGGCGCCATTCCTCGTCCTGGGCGGTCCCGCTTGAGCTCGCCGCAGAAGCTGCGATTCGCAGAATGGTCTCCAGAAGCATCCTCGCGAGCCTAAGCAACTTCGGCATGCTCGCGCGTCCAAACTCGGTTTCCGACGCTGTCGGGCCTGGGGCCGAGCGGGCGCATGCTGTCGCCGTCGCGCCCTGACGCCCTGGCCCTGGATCGGGCCCAGACGCCCCCGCAGCAACCGCCGGGGCCGCGCGCGCTTCCCAGGGGGTGCGCTTTCTAGAGGTGGGCCCGAGCACCCCGACCAACGGGTCTGGACAGACCCTGAAATCATCGAGCGAGGGGGTGGGCCAATCGAGAACTCTCCCACGGCGTCTGCAAATGCCCCGACAGAAGAACTGAAAAACCGACGCGGGGGAGTTCAAACCCGGGCGCGCCTCGCGCCCGCGATCGTCGAGCCGCCTGGGCGCCGGGGTGGGCTGCCGACCTGCGCGGTTCAACGTGGAATTCATTCTTTGGACGGACCTCGCGAGCACTTTCACGCGAGCCCTCCTCCACGAGGCGCGGCGTTCAACGTCCGGCGCGGCTCTCAAAGAATGCGGGGTGGCGTCTCAGAGCACGCGGGCGCCGCCTGCGCGATGCGGCGCCAACGCGGGGCCGGCGTCGCGGCAGCTCTCCGAAAAGGGTCGCCGCTGAAGGCGAGCTTGGCCCGAGCCGACGTCCTCTGGTGGTGGCGCGGCTTGCGGGGTAACGCGGCGCGCTGGGCCCGCGGCGTTCTCGGCCCGCCCGCGCCCGCGGCCGCTGGCTCGAAGGTGGGGCGACGCCCAGGACATCAATCTTACCGACGTGTCCGTTATGGCGGTGCCTTTGCGTCATTTTCAATCTCTGCTTCGAACGCGCGAACCTGTGCGCCCTGTTCCGCAGAGAAAGCTCCCAAGGGGGGCGCTTCCGACCCGTCGCTAGGGCGGGCCCCGCGACGGCGGCCGGTTCAGTGGCGGCGCCCGCCGCGTTCCCTCCGCGGTTGCCGTGCCGCGGGGCCAGCGGGGGAGAACTGCTGGAGGTGGCGCGCTTGCCAGCTTGGGGCTGCGCGCGAAACTCGCCTGTCGAGATGAGCGACGTGGCCGCCGCAACTTGGACCACCATGGGCACTGCTTCTTTCTCGCGCCCTCCTCCGTGGTGAGGGGGTCGCCGTCGACGCGGCCAGACGAGGCGACCTTCGGGCGTCCCAGAGCGCAGTGGTCGCAGGCCCCGGAGCTGCAGGTGCGCGCGCATTGTTAACCTATTCGCCGGCAAGCGACCCGGAGCGATAGATGCACGGAATGGGCGCTCGCTGGGCCCCGGGGAGAAGCAACCGCGGCCCGCGCGAAAGCAATGCGGCCCAGCGCCGCGCGGCGCCCTCGGCGCCCCTGGCCCGCCGACCCACTGCGATTGCGGCAGCTCTCGCTGATGCTGGGCAGCGCGGGGCGACGGGCCCGCGCGGCGAGACGGGTCAGAGGCCCCCCCGAGGCCTCTCCATGCCCGGGAGGGGAAAAACATGGAAAGCAACTGTTTGGGGGTCAACCAGAAGCGAGGCCCCCGACGTTTCGAGCGCCGCGCCCGACGCAGACGATAACTGCTCGGGGCGAGTCCCGTCCGCACATGGGGATTGGCGGGGGGAGGCTCGCGCGGGCGCTGCGCGTCCGCGGCAGAAGCTCCGAGCTTCCGATGCCTGCCTCCTCGAGGCCGCCCGCCTTGATTTGGGCTCCAATTCTGTTTTCCACCGCTGACCCGCGCGCTGGCGACAGCTTTCCGCGCTCTGCCGCGGGCTGCCCGCGCGAAGCCCGCGGGCATTCCCCGAGTCGCCGGGGCCGCCGCTTCGTCCGCGCCCCCCGCGAGGTCCCACTTGCAAGGCCCATGGGCGGGCCCGAAGGGGGGCTCGACAGGGATCCTCGGACGCGACTGCCGCCCCCGCTGATGCAAGCGACGGCGCGGCCCTTCAAGGCAAGCTGCGCTGGCTGGCGGGAGCAAGCGTTCCGCTGCGCGTCGCGCTTGATGCGCTCGAGAGCTCTGGCGAAGGTGCTGCCGCGCTCGGTGGGGGGCGCGCGTCTCGTGCATG
>CAUYUJ010022556.1:77500-92500 GCA_963575745.1 Prorocentrum cordatum
GTGGCAGGGTCCGCATCCTCCCCACCGACCATTTCGGCACACCCCTCACACGTTTCGTGGACCCATAGGGAGCTCCACCGAACGCCCCAGTGGCAGGGTTCGCATGCCTCCCCACCACCCATTTCGGCACACCCCTCACACGTTTCGTGGCCCCATAGGGAACTCAACCGAAGGCCCCAGTGGCAGGGTTCGAATGCCTCCCTACCACCCATTTCGGCACACCCCTCACACGTTTCGTGGCCCCGTAGGGAGCTCCACCGAAGGCCCCAGTGGCAGGGTTCGCATGCCACCCCACCACCCACATTCGGCACACCCCTCACACTTTCGTGGCACCATAGGTAATCCACCGAAGGGCCCCAGTGGCTAGGGTTTCGCATTGCCTCCCCACCCCCATCTCGGCACACGCCCTCCCAAAAAAAAAAAAAAAAAAAAACACGTTTCGTGGCCCCATAGGGAGCTCCACCGAACGCCCCAGTGGCAGGGTTCGCATGCCCCCCCACCACCCACTTCGGCACACCCCTCACACGCTTCGTGGCCCCATGGGGAGCTCCACCGAAGGCCCCAGTGGCGCGGTGCCTATCAAAAAAGGGGCCTAGTTTGCGCGCGGTACTCGCAGCTGCATATGGTTGGGTCCTTCGCCAGGCTAATTTTTTTGGGGGCTTACTGGACGCCTACGGCGCCTTCCTGGCCACGGCTTGACCCGCCTCGAGGTTATGGCCGGAGAGCGCTGAGTGGAGAAGGTCTGGGGGGCAGATTTTGAGGACGAGCAATGAGGAGCGAGGAGGACTGGGAGGGAGGGGGGGGATGGGGAGGAGTGGGGGCGAGGAGGGAAGGAGGATCGGAAGGAGGATGGGGCAGTGAGGCGCGAGGAGGATCGGGAAGGGGGGAGGGAGGAGGGGGGGGAAAAAATGCCAACCTGGGCACGCGCGCGCCGCTTCGACAACCTACCCCCCGCGCGAAATCCGTCACCATTGCGCCGATGTCTTCTCCATCCGCTGATGGGCGTCGCAGCGGACCTGGACCCCCCCCCAGGATCCCTACGGTGTTATGCGCAATCGGAAATTGGAAGTCGTGTGCATTCTGGGCGGTAGCGGATGGGCAGCACCTGCAGCAGCAGCAACAGCACGAGCTGAATGGGGCAGGGTGACCAGGGGAAAGCTCGGGAGGGGATCGGATGGGGGCGACACCGGCGAGGAGTCATCCGGATCCATAAATTTGGAGGGTGAAAATAGGGGTCGGGCGCAGGGTCCCGGCAATGATGTCTTTATGGGCCATGAATGGGCGATACATCCTCGATTGCTGTGTTCGGCGGGGGAACCAATTGAAACCCCCCGCCTGCACCCATGCGCGAGACTTGAGGGGAAAGGAAGCAAGGGGGCGGGGGGCTCGGGAAAAGCGACGAAAGCAACGTGCGGTGAGGGCGCAAACAGAAAAGACTGGAACAAACGAAAAAGGTCAGGTGAGTGTCGAAATCTGCCCAGCCAATCTGGCATGCGGAACAGTGCGTCTCAGTACTGGGGATCTTGAAGGCCAGGGCAAAATGTGAATTCACATTGTGGGGAAAAGCGAAATGTGAATTCACAGTTTGGGAAAAAGGAAAATGTGAATTCACACTTTGGGAAAAAAAAGGAAAATATGAATTCACATTTAGAATATTGTGTAGGGTTCTTGAAGAAGGGGGCCAGAATGTGAATTCATATTTTGGGAAAGAGAAAAATGTGAATTCACATTTTGGGCAAAAGGGAAATGTGAATTCACATTGTGGGAGAAGCGCGGGACCCATTCCAAATCTGTCGTGGGGGTCGAGAAGTCATCGTTTGGGAACATACGCGATCATCAATCGCACAATCAAGACACACTTGCACTCCACTTCGCCGCCCCACGCGCAATATGCAAGAACGCCCGCACGCATGAACGAAAATGGATGGACGGCGCGTGTGCCCGCGCGGGCAACGCGCGGGCACGAACGACTGGCCCTCAATGACCGCCAACATTGGATGCCAATCGTACCTGATCACATGCATGAGCGATATATCGAGCATACATGGGCCATTCAGCCCCCATTGAAGACCCCCTGTTGCAGACCCCCTCTTTCACCCTCCAATACATGTGTGGCGAGAGCGCCATTCTGAACGACAGAAGCAAAGCGCCGACCCTCCAAAAGGACCAACAACACTGTAGCGAACGTGCCATTTTGAAGCACCGAACACGCTCCAATAGTAAAGCCAAAATATGAAGAACGACCGCGTCCGGCATCCCATAAAGAAGATCAGCACGCGACGAGGGCGGGATATCTTCCAGACAGGGTCGGGAGAGAAGGAGGCATGGTACTCAGATTGGTTAGTTGTTGTCTTGTCTGGGCGAAGAGCTGACCATCCCTTGCGAAATCGGGTCCGCCTGCAACATAGCTGACACTGCCGTGCCCGTCGGGGAAAAGAGTTTCAAAACCCCGGGCAGTGCCAGCCCACTCGCTACGACTCCGCGTGTTGCTCGGTACTGGGCAAGGGCAAAGGTGAGTCGGCCAAGCGCCATCAAGGCGATGGGCGCCACGTGGCCAGCTCCAGCGCAGGGCGCAGAAGGACAGGAGACGAATGTCGGTGGGCCAAAACGAAAAGCGGGACTCTCCTGATTTGGGACGCCCGAAGTGGGCACGGAAAGAATGGGCACAATGCCCGACAGCAAACGTTGTCCCGACTTAACGGCGGCCGCTGTTTGGCAGGCGGCCTTCTGTCCCAAATAGACACAACCCGCGGCGACGCCGACAGCGAATCCTGTCCAAAATGAACAAGAAGTGCTGTCTGTCTTTGTGCCCATTCTTTCCGTGCCCACGTCGGTCGTCCAGCCTGGCGATCAGCACGGCTGCTGAATTGCGTGATGCCCAGGAGCCGTCCGCCACCTCCTTCTCCTCCTGCTCCTCATCCCTTCCCTTAAGTTGGGCGCGTCCCACCACAGAAGGGATTCTCGACGGAAAATAAGCATTATTAAGCCGGACTGTGCCGTTAATTATAGCCGGAGTGCAGTATCCCCAAACAGGGTTTTTAGACCCACTGCGGTTTCCAAGGTCGATTGCGTGCCCGTTCAGTGCGGGCTGGCGTGGCATGGTAATTATGCCTCCTCCTCCTTCTCCACCTCCTCTTCATCCCGAACGGCATCTCGGAGCCCAGAGTTGCGAGGATGTCTCCAGCGTAACGGGCTGGACCACCTCGCGCGCGGCATTTCGGACCCCAGAGTTGCAACGATGTCTCGGGCGAAACGTGCTGCGAGGAAGTCTCAGGCGAAAACGGGCCGGACCACCTCGAGCGCGGCGTGCTCAGAGTCCGAGTTGCCGGGGACCCTCCTGGGGGCCCCTGACCCCACATGGGGGATTCCCTGAAGCCTATTGGGGCTCCCAGTGGGGGATATTTAACATGTGGCCGTCGGGCCCCCCCCAAAATGAGGGGGGGGGCAGAAGAGCAGGAAAAATCAACGAATCGACACCAGATTTGTATTAACTGACACGTTCTGATAGGGGGCCTCCTGGGGCCTCCTGGGAGCCTCCTGGGAATCTCCTGCGGACCCCTGGGGCCTGTCCTGAGCGTCCTGCGGCTTCCTGAAGCTCTCTGGGGCCTCCTGGGGCTCCCAGGGCGGGATATGTAAACATGCGGTTCTGGGCACCCAGCTCGGACCGTCGGCCTCTTGCGCAGCCTCTGAGAGCTCAGAGTTGCGAGAAGGTCTTGTGCGAAACGGGCCGGGACCACCTTGCGCAAGGCATCCTAAGAGTTCAGAGGTTTTGCGAGGAGTCAGGCGAGATGGCCGGACCACCTCGCGCAGGGCATCTCGAAGCCCAGAGTTGCGAGGATGTCTCCAGCGTAACGGGCTGGACCACCTCGCGCGCGGCATTTCGGACCCCAGAGTTGCGACGATGTCTCGGGCGAAACGTGCTGCGAGGAAGTCTCAGGCGAAACGGGCCAGACCACCTCGAGCGCGGCGTCTCAGAGCTCCGAGTTGCGGGGCCTCCTGGGCCTCCTGGGACCTCCTGGTGACCTCCTGGTGTTCCGACAGCGGGGCCACAACGAGCAGGAAAAATCAACGAATCGACACCGGATGCGTATTAACTTGACACGTTCTGATAGGGGGCCTCCTGGGGCCTCCTGGGAGCCTCCTGGGAATCTCCTGCGGACCCCTGGGGCCTGTCCTGGGCGTCCTGCGGCCTCCTGGAGCTCTCTGGGGCCTCCTGAGGCTCGCAGGGTCCCATGGAGGATATGTAACATGTGGTCTTCTGGGCCCCCAGGCTGGACCACCTCTTCTCCCATCCTCTTGCGCAGCAACTGAGAGCTCAGAGTTGCGAGAATGTCTTGTGCGAAACGGGCTGGACCACCTTGCGCACGGCATCTCAGAGCTCAGAGTTGCGAGGATGTCAGGCGAGATGGGCCAGACCACCTCGCGCAGGGTATCTCGGAGCCCAGAGTTGCGAGGATGTCTCCAGCGTAACGGGCTGGACCACCTCGCGCGCGGCATCTCGGACCCCAGAGCTGCGACGATGTCTCGGGCGAAGCGTGCTGCGAGGAAGTCTCAGGCGAAACGGGCCGGACCACCTCGAGCGCGGCGTCTCAGAGCTGCGAGTTGCAGGGGCCTCCTGGAGCCGCCTGGGGCCTCCTGGTGACCTCCTGGGGCTTCCTCCTGGCCTCTTGTGGCCTCCTGGACGCCACCTGGAGCTTCCTGAAGCCTCTTGGTGCTCCCAGGGGGGGATATCTAACGTGTGGCCGTCGGGGCCCCCCAAAATGGAGGAGGGGGCCACAAGAGCAGGAAAAATCAACGAATCGACACCGGATGTGATAACTGGTCCAGGGGCCTCCTGGGAGCCTCCTGGGAATCTCCTGCGGACCCCTGGGGCCTGTCCTGGGCATCCTGCGGCCTCCTGAAGCTCTCTGGGGCCTCCTGGGGCTCCCAGGGTCCCAGGGGGGATATGTAACATGTGGTCTTCTGGGCCCCCAGGCTGGACCACCTCTTGCGCGGCATCTGGGAGCTCAGAGTTGCGAGAATGTCTTGTGCGAAACGGGCCGGACCAACTTGCGCTCGGCATCTCTGAGCTCAGAGTTGCGAGGATGTCCCAGGCGAGACGGGCCAGTGTCTCGGGCGAAACGTGCTGCGAGGAAGTCTCAGGCGAAACGGGCCGGACCACCTCGAGCGCGGCGTCTCAGAGCTCCGAGTTGCGGGGGCCTCCTGGGGCCTCCTGGGGACATCCTGAGGGGCCCCGGTGTGGCCTCGTGAACTCCACTGGGGTTTCATGAAGCCTATTGGGCTCCCAGGGGGGATATCTAAACCTCAAGTGGCCGATTGGGCCTCTACAAATGGGGAAGGGGGGGGGGCCACAAGAGCAGGAAAAAATCAACGAATCGGCACCGGTGTGTATAACTGACACGTTTCTGATAGGAGGCATATGGGGGCCCCTGGGAGCATCCTGGGGAATCTCCTGGGGACCCCTGGCGGCCGTACTGGGGCGGTCCGCGGCATCCTGGGAGCTCTCTGGGGCCCCGGCGGCTCCCAGACGGTATCCCAGGAAGGACATGTAACATGTGGTTTTCTGGGCCCCCAGGCTGGACCACCTCTTGCGCGGCATCTGGGAGCTCAGAGTTGCGAGAATGTCTTGTGCGAAACAGGCCGGACCACCTTGCGCACGGCATCTCAGAGCTCAGAGTTGCGAGGATGTCTCAGGCGAGACGGGCCGGAACCTCGCGCAGGGCATCTCAGAGCTCAGAAGTTCGAGGATGTCTCAGGCGAAACGGGCCGGACCACCTCTCGCGCGGCATCTCCGAGGTCAGAGTTTCGAGGATGTCTCAGGCGAAACGGGCCGGACCACCTCGCGCAAGGCATCTCAGAGCTCAGAGTTTCGAGGATGTCTCAGGCGGAACGGCCCGGACCACCTCTCGCACGGCACCTCGGGGCTCAGAGTTTTGAGGATGTCTCAAGCGAAACGGCCCGGACCACCTCTCGCGCGGCGTCCCGGAGCGCAACTTTTCGAGGATGTCTCAGGCGAAACGGCCAATCCCGGCCAACTCAGAAACGAGAGTTGTGAGGATGTCTCAAGCGAAACGGCCCGGACCATCAGATTTTTGTGAGGATGTCTCTGCTTCGACTTCCCTCGGCCAGAGTTAGCTTCTATCACAACAGCACCCCGTTCAGCAAGCTGTTTGGGGAAAAATCGTGACGTCGGATGTCTGGGGAGGACGGAAGGCAGTGCGCGCATGACGGATGCTGAGGCGGCAGAAACGACGACGGCGGGGACGGGGAGGCGGAGACAGAGGCGCAGCAGCGGGAGGCGGGAGGCGGGAGGAGGGAAGAGAGAAGAGGAACCAGGCGGGAAATAAGAAGAGGGAGGCGGGAGAAGGAATGAGAGAGGTTGTGATTGGAGCTCCTGTGCTACGAAACGTCTCAGGCAGAATGGGCCAGACCATCTCGCGCGCAACATCTTCGAGCCTCGCATTGCGAGGATGGCTCAATCGAAACGGGCCGGACCACCTCGCGAGCGACATCTTGGAGCTCAGTATTGGAAGGATGTCTCAAACGAAACGGGCCGGACAATCTTTCGCACACGTTTTGACAAGTCCACATCGCACTCGCTTCCCGTTAGGTCCTCTCCTGCAACTCCCTTCCTTCTCCCTCCTCCTCCTCCTCCTCCTCCTCCCCCTCCTCCTGCCTGCTCCCTCATGCACATCATCCGCCTCCTCCTTCTCCCTTCCATCTCCTTCTCCTTCTCCTTCTCCTCCTCCTCTTCCTCCTCCTCCTCCTCCTCCTCCTCCTCGTCCTCCTCCTCCTCCTCCTCCTCGACCTCCTCTTCATCCCGAACGGCATCTCGGAGCCTAGAGTTGCGAGGATGTCTCAGGCGAAACGGGCTGGACCACCTCGCACGCGGCATCTCGGACCCCAGAGCTGCGACGATGTCTCGGGCGAAACGTGCTGCGAGGAAGTCTCAGGCGAAACGGGCAGGACCACCTCGAGCGCGGCGTCTCAAAGCTCCGAGTTGCGCGGGCCTCCCTGGGGCTTCCTCCTGGGCCTGCTGTGGCCTCCTGGACCCCACCTGGGGCTTCCTGAAGACTCTTGGGGCTCCCAGGGGGAATATCAAACCTGTGGCCGCTTGGGCCTCTCCAAATGGAGGGGGGGGCACAAGAGCAGGAAGAATCAACGAATCAACACCGGATGTATTAACTTGACACGTTCTGATAGGCGGCCTCCTGGGGCCTCCTGGGAGCCTTCTAGGAATCTCCTGGGGGCCCCTGGGGCCTGTCCTGGGCGTCCTGCGGCCTCCTGGACCTCTCTGGGGCCTCCCCCTCCTCCTGCGTGCTCCCTCATGCACATCATCCGCCTCCTCCTTCTCCCTTCCATATCCTCCCCCTCCTCCTTCTCCTCCTCCTCCTCCTCCTCCTCCTCCTCCTCCTCCTCCACCTCCTCTTCATCCCGAACGGCATCTCGGAGCCTAGAGTTGCGAGGATGTCTCCAGCGTAACGGGCTGGACCACCTCGCGCGCGGCATCTCGGACCCCAGAGTTGCGACGATGTCTCGGGCGAAACGTGCTGCGAGGAAGTCTCAGGCGAAACGGGCCGGACCACCTCGAGCGCGGCGTCTCAGAGCTCCGAGTTGCGCGGGCCTCCTGGGGCCTCCTGGGGCCTCCTGGGGACCTCCTGGGGCTTCCTCCTGGGCCTCCTGTGGCCTCGTGAACTCCACCTGGGGCTTCCTGAAGCCTCTTGGGGCTCCCAGGGGGGATATCTAACCTGTGGCCGTTTGGGCCTCTCCAAATGGAGGGGGGGGCACAAGAGCAGGAAGAATCAACGAATCGACACCGGATGTGTATTAACTTGACACGTTCTGATAGGCGGCCTCCTGGGGCCTCCTGGGCGCCTCCGGGGAATCTCCTGGAGACCCCTGGGGCCTGTCCTGGGCGTCCTGCGGCCTCCTGGTGCCTCTCTGGGGCCTCCTGGGAACCTCCTGGGCTTCCTCCTGGGCCTCCTGTGGCCTCCTGAACTCCACCTGAGTTTTCCTGAAGCCTCTTGGGGCTCCCAGGGGGGATATCTAACCTGTGGCCGATTGGGCCCCTCAAAATGGAAGGGTGGGGGGGCACAAGAGCAGGAAACATCAACGAATCGACACCGGATGTATATTAACTTGACACGTTCTGATAGAGGGCCTCCTGGGGCCTCCTGGGAGCCTCCTGGGAATCTTCTGGGGGCCCCTGGGGCCTGTCCTGGGCGTCCTGCGGCCTCCTGGACCTCTCTGGGGCCTCCTGAGGCTCGCAGGGTCCCATGGAGGATATGTAACATGTGGTCTTCTGGGCGCCTAGGCTGGACCACCTCTCGCGCAGCATCTGAGAGCTCAGAGTTGCGAGAATGTCTTGTGCGAGCGGTATCTCGGAGCCTAGAGTTGCGAGGATGTCTCCAGCGTAACGGGCTGGACCACCTCGCGCGCGGCATCTCGGACCCCAGAGTTGCGACGATGTCTCGGGCGAAACGTGGTGCGAGGAAGTCTCAGGCGAAACGGGCCGGACCACCTCGAGCGCGGCGTCTCAGAGCTCCGAGTTGCGGGGGCCTCCTGGGGCCTCCTGGGACCTCCTGGTGACCTCCTGGGGCTTCCTCCTGGGCCTCCTGTGGCCTCCTGGACCCCACCTGGGGCTTCCTGAAGCCTCTTGGGGCTCCCAGGGGGGATATCTAACCTGTGGCCGTTTGGGCCTCTCCAAATGGAGGGGGGGGCACAAGAGCAGGAAGAATCAACGAATCGACACCGGATGTGTATTAACTTGGCACGTTCTGATAGGCGGCCTCCTGGGGCCTCCTGGGAGCCTCCTGGGAATCTCCTGGAGACCCCTGGGGCCTGTCCTGGGCGTCCTGCGGCCTCCTGGTGCCTCCTGGGCCTCCTGGGGACCTCCTGGAGCTTCCTCCTGGGCCTCCTGTGGCCTCCTGAACTCCACCTGAGGTTTCCTGAAGCCTCTTGGGGCTCCCAGGGGGGATATCTAACCTGTGGCCGCTTGGGCCCCTCAAAATGGAAGGGGGAGGCACAAGAGCAGGAAGAATCAACGAATCGACACCGGATGTGTATTAACTTGACACGTTCTGATAGAGGGCCTCCTGGGGCCTCCTGGGAGCCTCCTGGGAATCTTCTGGGGGACCCCTGGGGCCTGTCCTGGGCGTCCTGCGGCCTCCTGGGCCTCTCTGGGGCCTCCTGAGGCTCGCAGGGTCTCATGGAGGATATGTAACATGTGGTCTTCTGGGCGCCCAGGCTGGACCACCTCTCGCGCAGCATCTGAGAGCTCAGAGTTGCGAGAATGTCTTGTGCGAAACAGGCCGGACCACCTTGCGCACAGCATCTCAGAGCTCAGAGTTGCAAGGATGTCTCAGGCGAAACGGGCCGGACCACCTCGCGCAAGGCATCTCAGAGCTCAGAGTTTCGAGGATGTCTCAGGCGAAACGGCCCGGACCACCTCTCGCACGGCACCTCGGGGCTCAGAGTTTCGAGGATGTCTCAAGCGAAACGGCCCGGACCACCTCTCGCGCGGCGTCCCGGAGCGCAACTTTTCGAGGATGTCTCAGGCGAAACGGCCAATCCCGGCCAACTCAGAAACGAGAGTTGTGAGGATGTCTCAAGCGAAACGGCCAAAACTATACAATTTGTGTGAGGATGTCTCTGCTCCGCGTTCCCTCGGCCGGAGTTAGTTTCTATCACAACAGCACCCCGTTCAGCAAGCTGTTTGGGGAAAATATTCAAAACAAATACCCGAAAGATGATCTAAAAATATTTCAACAAATAGTCCACTTCCTCATTCCCCTCCTGTTCCTCATCCCTTCCAACTGCGCGCTGGCCTCAGGTCGGGCCTGTCCTCCTACAGGGGATTTTGGGTGAAATGTTAAAAATGCCAGAACATTTTCAAAAAATAGTAGAAAATACCCAAAAGATGGTCCCCGGACTATTTCTATACTAATGTTGAATATTCCTCCTGTAGAAGGACAGGCCCGACTTAATTCTCCTCCTGTTCCCCATCCCTTCCCTCTGCGCGCTGGCCGCGGGCAGCCAGCGCGCATTGTGTAAGGCCACGGCGAATAAGACCGGCCGAGACCCCAGTTTCGGCGGCAGCTGTCTCAAACAAAACGTCTCCTGCCACAGTGCTGCTCCGGAGAGCAATCAGCAAGGGAAGGAATGAGTCGCTCAGGGGAACTGTGTGGCCAGATCGTGCAAGCACACACAAGCAGCGCTCACTACAAAATAACTCACCCCAGGAGCTCCAGCACGAATTCGCAATGCGAAATGCCGGGCCCCGGCGGGGCGTGTGAGAGGCTCTTCCACTTGGGTCCTTGTCATTGTTCTCTCGTCGTCGTCGTCATCAGCGTCGTCCGCCCCCCTCTCCGGGATCTGCAGCATTGGCCGTATGATCTACTGGTGCGCTGCGCGAACATCGCGCCTCCACGCCCAAGCACCGGCCATATGGCCTGCGTGCGAGAGACGTAACAAAAACCACAAGACTGCCTGGTTCATAGGCTCAGAAGCTTCTTGCAGCCCCTGTCTGGAGTGGCGGCCGCTGTGTGGTCGTCCCCGCCGAGGAGCCCGCCCACCGGCCCTTCCACCCTGCCCAGCCCCTTCACGAAGATGTTGAGATACCTCGTGCTCTGCGCCGTGTGGCCGTGGGCGATCTTGACGCTGATTCCGCCATGGAACTTCATCCACTTCGCCTTGCCTGGCCTGGCGACCTCGGCAGCCCAGCGCAGGTCCGCCGCCCTGTGACGCCGAGTCCAACTGCCACTGATGTTGACCTCCGTGAAATACAAGTCGGCGCAGCCAGCTCCGGCACGACTCGCGATCGCCTGCACGAGGAAATTGGTCCGCTGCCGCGCCCACCTGGGGATTTTGATCAGCGTGTGGTGCCCAGCCTGAAAGAGGTCGAACTTCTGGCCGTACGTGTTGACGAGGTGCGGATCGCCGACGCCCGCGACCGTCATGCCCATGGGCGGTGGCGTAATCGTCGGATTGCTTGTCGGATTGGGCGTCGGAAGGTGCGTCGGGCTGGGTGTTGGGAAGGACGTCGCGAAGGGCGTCACTTTTGACACCAGACTCAACGAGCCAGAATAGCAATCGCCTTCACTGCATCCACCATCGGCACCAGTCGAACCTCCCCACGTTTGTTTCAGCCAACACCCAGATATGCTGACCATGTACACATATCCAACGCATCCCGGTTGCGCATAACATTTGTCAAGGCAATTGCACTCGTCCGCGGCACTGATCTTACCCCCAATGTTGATACCATTGTTGTTGCCCGCGGTGTTGCCGTTAACGCCGTAGCATAATGGCAAAGTCGGCGCTGGCGTTGACGCGGACGTCACTGTTGGTACTGGGGTCGGTGCTGGCGTCACCACCTGCGTCGGGCTCGGAGTCGGGGACGAGGTCGGGCTACTCGTCGGATTGCTTGTCGGATTGGGCGTCGGAAGGTGCGTCGGGCTGGGTGTTGGGAAGGACGTCGGGAAGGGCGACGGGTAGGCAGTCGGGTAAAGGGTCGGGAAGGGCGACGGGTAGGCAGTCGGGTAAGGGGTCGGGTAAAGTGTCGGAAAGGGCGTCGGGAAGGGCGTCGGGAAGGGCGACGGGTAGGCAGTCGGGTAAAGGGTCGGGAAGGGCGACGGGTAGGCAGTCGGGAAAGGCGACGGGTAGGCAGTCGGGAAAAGGGTCGGGAAGGGCGACGGGTAAGCAGTCGGGAAGGGCGACGGGTAGGCAGTCGGGTAAAGGGTCGGGAAGGGCGACGGGTAGGCAGTCGGGTAGGGGGTCGGGTAGCAAGGAGAGTAAGAGGTCGGAGGCGCCGCACTGGCTCCCGTGCACGAACACAATGGGCGATGTGCATCATATCTGACTGAATTACAAAATGTATTGGACCCGCCGGTCCACCACGTCATAATTCCAGTATCGCTCAGCGCGGGCATCCCTTCGTACGACCTCCCGCCGTCGCCGTTGCAAGACAAAGTTGTATGCCACGTGATACCTGCGGAAATCAACGTGTCCAAGAGAGACTGGCAGGACCTGATCTGAGCATTAGCAGCTGAGTCGCACGTCCCACCCATCCCCGAACACACGCTGTCGCAGCTCTGCCCGCAGCTCCCAATCGCCCAGATCAGAACCGATGTTGGCGATGGAGTCGGTGGGATCTCGAAAAGCTCAACTTCGTCGAGGAAGGCACTGTACCTGCTGTAGAAATAGTGTGGCTGTAAAGAGATCTGCACAACTTTGACCTCTTCCATGATGTAGGTGTCCAGAAAGTCTTCCGTCCATCCAGAAACGTCGACGTAGCCTCCAGAGCGATCGTTGAGCGTACCAAGCTCAGTTGACGCAACCTCGATGCGGTAGTTGCTTCGGCGCTCAATTAATGCTGGCATGTGCACGCGTATGCGACTGATAAACTTGACCTCGCTCAGGGTAATGCTCAGTGTCTGGATAGCAGCATTCTGACCGTTATCCGTTACCCAATAGCAAGTGTGTTTATCATTGCTGCTGCATCCAGATGGTTCGTGAGAATCACTTCCGTCGAATAGGTACCCCAAATAATAATAATCCCACCAGCCCTCTGGGCGTAGGTGGTCTAGAACAGATCCTCTTCCACCCCTCCCTCTTCCAACTTGGGAAGGGGTTTACCCCTCCTCCTACCCCCTCCCCTGGACCTGGACGGGGGGTTTCGCAGGTAGTTGGAGCGTCCAAAACGGCCTCGGCGAGGAAGCCAAAATCATCGGTTGTACTAGGGTTTTGGCCCCATTTTGGCCTCTTGGGGGGGCAATGCTAATTGACCCCACCCTCTTCTTTGATCGATCTCCTCCAAGATGGCCCCAAGAGGCGCCCAGGAGGCCCCAAGAGGCGCCAAAATGGCCCCAAGATGGCCCCAAGATGGCCCCAAGAGGCCCAAAGCCGGCCCCAAGACGGCTCCAAGTTGCCAGGGAGCTCCCTAAGGAGGCCCCGAAGAGGCCAAGATCGTACCAAAACCTTAAGAAAATCAATGTTTTTCCCAACCATCCTGTGGTGTTGGGTCCTCGTTTTGAAGAGACGGTGGCCCGCGTCTCCTCCTCTCCTCCTCCTCCCCCTCCTCCTTCGTGTGCCCAACCCCTCACACGTTTCGTGGCCCCACAGGGAGCTCCACCGAAGGCCCCATGGCTGCCGTCCGCATGCGTCCCGCACACCCATTTCGGCACACCCCTCACACGTTTCGTGGCCCCATAGGGAGCTCCACCGAAGGCCCCATGGCTGCCGTCCGCATGCGTCCCGCACACCCATTTCGGCACACCCCTCACACGTTTCGTGGCCCCACAGGGAGCTCCACCGAAGGCCCCATGGCTGCCGTCCGCATGCGTCCCGCACACCCATTTCGGCACACCCCTCACACGTTTCGTGGCCCCACAGGGAGCTCCACCGAAGGCCCCAGTGCTGCCGTCCGCATGCGTCCCGCACACCCATTTCGGCACACCCCTCACACGTTTCGTGGCCCCATAGGGAGCTCCACCGAAGGCCCCATGGCTGCCGTCCGCATGCGTCCCGCACACCCATTTCGGCACACCCCTCACACGTTTCGTGGCCCCATAGGGAGCTCCACCGAAGGCCCCATGGCTGCCGTCCGCATGCGTCCCGCACACCCATTTCGGCACACCCCTCACACGTTTCGTGGCCCCATAGGGAGCTCCACCGAAGGCCCCATGGCTGCCGTCCGCATGCGTCCCGCACACCCATTTCGGCACACCCCTCACACGTTTCGTGGCCCATAGGGAGCTCCACCGAAGGCCCCAGTGCTGCCGTCCGCATGCGTCCCGCACACCCATTTCGGCACACCCCTCACACGTTTCGTGGCCCCACAGGGAGCTCCACCGAAGGCCCATGGCTGCCGTCCGCATGCGTCCCGCACACCCATTTCGGCACACCCCTCACACGTTTCGTGGCCCCATAGGGAGCTCCACCGAAGGCCCCATGGCTGCCGTCCGCATGCGTCCCGCACACCCATTTCGGCACACCCCTCACACGTTTCGTGGCCCCATAGGGAGCTCCACCGAAGGCCCCAGTGCTGCCGTCAGCATGCGTCCCGCACACCCATTTCGGCACACCCCTCACACGTTTCGTGGCCCCACAGGGGGAGCTCCACCGAAGGCCCCATGGCTGCCGTCCGCATGCGTCCCGCACACCCATTTCGGCACACCCCTCACACGTTTCGTGGCCCCATAGGGAGCTCCACCGAAGGCCCCAGTGCTGCCGTCCGCATGCGTCCCGCACACCCATTTCGGCACACCCCTCACACGTTTCGTGGCCCCATAGGGAGCTCCACCGAAGGCCCCAGGCTGCCGTCCGCATGCGTCCCGCACACCCATTTCGGCACACCCCTCACACGTTTCGTGGCCCCACAGGGAGCTCCACCGAAGGCCCCAGTGCTGCCGTCCGCATGCGTCCCGCACACCCATTTCGGCACACCCCTCACACGTTTCGTGGCCCCATAGGGAGCTCCACCGAAGGCCCCATGGCTGCCGTCCGCATGCGTCCCGCACACCCATTTCGGCACACCCCTCACACGTTTCGTGGCCCCACAGGGAGCTCCACCGAAGGCCCCAGTGCTGCCGTCCGCATGCGTCCCGCACACCCATTTCGGCACACCCCTCACACGTTTCGTGGCCCCATAGGGAGCTCCACCGAAGGCCCCATGGCTGCCGTCCGCATGCGTCCCGCACACCCATTTCGGCACACCCCTCACACGTTTCGTGGCCCCACAGGGAGCTCCACCGAAGGCCCCAGTGCTGCCGTCCGCATGCGTCCCGCACACCAGGTGTGTGGCGTGCCGCCATGGGCGTCGCGGCGCGCGGGCGCTGCCGTCGGGGTTCCCAGGGAAGCCCCCTGCAGAGGCGACGCTCAGAGTCACGAGTACCGAGAGTCACGCAGACCCAAACTGTTCACAGTCGTATCCATACATTTACACTGGGCGTATCCATGCACGCATTCATGCGAATAGAATCAATCGCGCGCAGATTCATT
>CAUYUJ010022556.1:97500-121927 GCA_963575745.1 Prorocentrum cordatum
ATTCCCAGAAAGCTTCCAAGCACGACCAATGTCCCGTCAACGCTGCCCCTGGCCCCGATCCAGCCTTACAGGCGTCGCATGCCCTCCTACAGGCGGAGTTTGAAAAACATCAAAAATCGTCAACGAATGATCAGAGGTAGCCCCAAATAGGAAAAATCATGATCCCTGACTATTTGTTGGGCTATTTTCGAACATTCCTCCTGCAGAGGGACGTGCCCCACTACATCCAGCGCCCCTTCCTCCTCCTCCTCCTCCTCCTGCTCCTCCTCCTCCTCCTCCTCCTTCTCCTCCTCCTCCTCCTCCTCGTCCTCCTCCTCCTCCTCCTCCTCTTCCTCCTCCTCCTCCTCCTCCTCTTCCTTCCCTCCCCCCCCCGCAGGGAGGGTGGGGGGGGCTCGGGTGCGCACCAGCCAGTGCACGGCGTCCGCGCCCCAGCCGGGCGCCCCGCGCCGCTGCGAGAGGTCCAGCGACACGCCGCGGAGGCGGACCGGCCTGCCGCGCTCGCCTGCGCCGTGCGGGCCGCCCGCCCGGTGCCCTCGTGGCCCTCTTGCTCCCCCGCCTCCTCCTCCGTCGCCTCCTCCTCCTTCTCCTCCTCCTCCTGCTCCTCCTCCTCCTCCTTCCTCCTCCTCCCTCCTCCTGCTCCTCCTCATCCTCATCCTCTTCCTCCTCCTCCTGCTCCTCCTCCTCCTCCTGCTCCTCCTGCTCCTTGTCCTCTTCCTCCTCCTCCTCCTCCTCCTCCTCCCTCCTCCTCCTCCTCTTCCGGATTTCTTGACATTGGCCATACACTGAGCGAATCTCCTCCTCCTCCTCCTCCTCCTCCTCCTCCTCCTCCTCCTCCTCCTCCTCCTCCTCCTCCTCCTCCTATTCGCGTTTCGCTCTTGGCCTCCAGAGTCGGGCAGCAGACCGCGATCGTCACGACAGAGGGGGAAGGACGGCGGCGACGGGTCGGCGACGACGGAGGGCCGCGACAAATCTCTGGAGTCCCGAAACGGTGCGGTGAGAGACCGTGCGGTCACCCCGAAATCCCCCAAGACCTCACCGCACCCTCACCGCACGGCCTTGGGACCTCGGAGGTCGCCCGAGACGTCCTCGGAACACGACCCGAGTCCCACGACCGTGCGGTGACCCACCAATCCTCGCCGCCTCACCGCACGGTGTGGCCACCACCCCGTGCGGGGGCCCCCGATCCTCTCGCCGGCGCGGGTGCGGCAGACCGGCGACGGGCAGCGTGGGCGCCGTGGCGCTCGCCCGCAGGGGCGGGGAAGGCGCGAGGGCGGGCCATAGGGCTATAGGGCTATTGGGCTATAGGGCTATCGGGCTATAGGGCTATCGGGCTATAGGGCTATAGGACTGTGACCTATAGGGCCATAGGGCCATAGGGCTATAGGGCTATGGGGCTATAGAGCTATATGGGCTATGGGGCTATAGGGCTATAGGGATATAAGGCTATTAGGGCTATAGGGATATAAGGCTATAAGGCTACAGGGCTATAGGGCTATACGGCTATAGGGCTATCGGGCTATAGGGCTACTGGGCTATTGGGCTATTGGGCACACCCGGGCACCCGGGCACCCCGGGCACCCGGGCACCCCCGGGCACCCGGGCACCCGGGCACCCGGGCCCGGCCACCGAAATCGGCCACCCGGGCACCCCCGGGCACCCGGGCACCCGGCCCCGGCCACCGAAATCGGCCGCCGACCTCACCTCAGCTTTATATCCGCTAGGACCCCTACAGAAGCAAGCTCTGATTGGGGAATAAGACAACAATCAAAAAAATGCTAACGGAGTTCCCCACATAAAGAGATTAACGGTTTCGTGGGACCCATTTTCTTGATGCCCTCCTCGCTTTGGCGGGGCCCCGCTGGAAGGGGGGAGGGCTACGAAACCTGGCGAAGAGTAATGCTTTCCGCGACCCTCCTCGTTCAAGCGCGGCCTCTCTGGAGGAGTGGAGGGGGGACACGAAACCGTGTAAACACCATGTTTTCCGATACCCTCCAGGAAGAGGAGGAGGAGGAGGAGGAGGAGGAGGAGGAGGAGGAAGAGGATAAGATGGATGATGGCGAAGAGCAGCAGCAGGAACCGCAGCAGGAGCAGCAGCGGGAGGTTGGTTTGAGTGGTCTCATTTTCCTCGTGAGGTCCGATTCGTGAGGTTGGTCTGAGTGGTCTCATTTCCCTCGTCCAGTCGAGGTTATACAAGAGGGTGGGCGACACGAGTTCGCTAGACGAAAGCACTTGCCGAGGTGTCTGGTAACTACAATTCGAACGCAGACACTGATCGGCCAAGAGCGGTTTAAAAGACTGCCAATAATCCCCCAAACAATGTATCGCTGCATTATGGTTTTGTGCACACGGCGTTAAGCGCTGCAAGCCCTAGAGGTTTTGTGCCCTGGAGGTGTGGGAGGGGCACGGAACCATGTAAATAGTATGGTTTTGCCTCCCTGGAGAGGTGGGATGGGGCACGAAACCATGTAAATAGTATGGTTTTCGGATACCCTCCTCGCTCAGGCGGGGCCTCCCTGGAGGGGTGGGAGGGGCACGAAACCATGTAAATAGTATGGTTTTCGGATACCCTCCTCGCTCAGGCGGGGCCTCCCTGGAGGGTGGGAGGGGCACGAAACCATGTAAATAGTATGGTTTTCGGATACCCTCCTCGCTCAGGCGGGGCCTCCCTGGAGGGGTGTGGAGGGGCACGAAACCATGTAAATAGTATGGTTTTCCGATACCCTCCTCGCTCAGGCGGGGCCTCCCTGGAAGGGTGGGAGGGGCACGAAACCATGTAAATAGTATGGTTTTCCGATACCCTCCTCGCTCAGGCGGGGCCTCCCTGGAGGGGTGGAGGGGTGGGAGGGGCACGAAACCATGTAAATAGTATGGTTTCCGATACCCTCCTCGCTCAGGCGGGGCCTCCCTGGAGGGGGTGGGAGGGGCACGAAACCATGTAAATAGTATGGTTTTCCGATACCCTCCTCGCTCAGGCGGGGCCTCCCTGGAGGGTGGGAGGGGCACGAATCCATGTAAATAGTATGGTTTCGGATACCCTCCTCGCTCAGGCGGGGCCTCCCTGGAGGGTGGGAGGGGCACGAAACCATGTAAATAGTATGGTATTCGGATACCCTCCTCGCTCAGGCGGGGCCTCCCTGGAGGGGTGGGAGGGGCACGAAACCATGTAAATAGTATGGTTTTCCGATACCCTCCTCGCTCAGGCGGGGCCTCCCTGGAGGGGTGGGAGGGGCACGAAACCATGTAAATAGTATGGTTTTCGGATACCCTCCTCGCTCAGGCGGGGCCTCCCTGGAGGGGTGGGAGGGGCACGAAACCATGTAAATAGTATGGTTTCCGATACCCTCCTCGCTCAGGCGGGGCCTCCCTGGAGGGGTGGGAGGGGCACGAAACCATGTAAATAGTATGGTATCCGATACCCTCCTCGCTCAGGCGGGGCATCCCTGGAGGGGTGGGAGGGGCACGAACAATGTAAGTAGTATGGTTTTCGGTATGGAGTGGTATGGAATGGTATATGGTAGGAATGGTAATGGTATGGTATGGTACTGGAGGTATGGTATGGTATGGTACGGTGTGGCATTGGTGTGATATGGTATGGTATGCTATGGTACGCCATGGTATGGTATGGTACGGTATGGTACGTATGGTGTGGTATGGTATGGTATGGTATGGTATGTGTGGTAGGAACTATGGTATGGTATGGTGTGTGTGGTAGGAATAATATTGTGCTGTATGGAAGATGGAGCGGGAGGTGGGTGGGAAGGAGAGGGTGTTCTGGGAAAACAAGAACCCCACTCAGGATGTGGGGAAATGGTATGATTTTCGGATACCCTCCTCGCTCAGGCGGGCCTCCCTGGAGAGGTGGGAGGGGCACGAAACCATGTAAATAGTATGGTTTTCGGATACCCTCCTCGCTCAGGCGGGGCCTCCCTGGAGAGGTGGGAGGGGCACGAAACCATGTAAATAGTATGGTTTTCGGATACCCTCCTCGCTCAGGCGGGGCCTCCCTGGAGGTGTGGGAGGGGCACGAAACCATGTACATAGTATGGTTTTGCCTCCCTGGAGAGGTGGGATGGGGCACGAAACCATGTAAATAGTATGGTTTTCGGATACCCTCCTCGCTCAGGCGGGGCCTCCCTGCAGGGGTGGGAGGGGCACGAAACCATGTAAATAGTATGGTTTTCGGATACCCTCCTCGCTCAGGCGGGGCCTCCCTGGAGAGGTGGGAGGGGCACGAAACCATGTAAATAGTATGGTTTTCCGATACCCTCCTCGCTCAGGCGGGGCCTCCCTGGAGGGGTGGGAGGGGCACGAAACCATGTAAATAGTATGGTATTCCGATACCCTCCTCGCTCAGGCGGGGCCTCCCTGGAGGGGTGGGAGGGGCACGAAACCATGTAAATAGTATGGTATTCCGATACCCTCCTCGCTCAGGCGGGGCTGTAAATAGTATCGTGTTCCGATACCCTCCTCGCTCAGGCGGGGCCTCCCTGGAGGGGTGGGAGGGGCACGAAACCATGTAAGTAGTATGGTTTTCGGTATGGAGTGGTATGGAATGGTATGGTAGGTATGGTATGGTACGGTATGGTATGATATGGTATGGTATGGTACTGGAGGTATGGTATGGTATGGTACGGTGTGGCATTGGTGTGATATGGTATGGTATGCTATGGTACGCCATGGTATGGTATGGTACGGTATGGTACGTATGGTGTGGTATGGTATGGTATGGTATGGTATGGTATGTGTGGTAGGAACTATGGTATGGTATGGTGTGTGTGGTAGGAATAATATTGTGCTGTATGGAAGATGGAGCGGGAGGTGGGTGGGAAGGAGAGGGTGTTCTGGGAAAACAAGAACCCCACTCAGGATGTGGGGAAAAAATCGAAACATCGTCCTATGAATGTCTTCACTGTTTGCAAGTATCCCTCCTGTGCCGGGACATACCCGACTGACGGACAGGGTTCCGAAGGCTGGGGACTGGTGGCCGCCTCGGGGGGGGAGGGGTCCGTGTGGCGCGGGGGCGAGGTCTGCGCCTTCCGTGGCGGCGGCCGCGCGAAGTTCTTGGCGCTGCACCCTTCCCACCAAGCTGCCATGCCCTTCCCCATCACAGAGTTGACTGCTGCGGAGCTGCAGAGGCGAAGGTAGAGGGCCGCATGGGAAGTGAGAGGTCGGGCCGCAGAAAACTCATCGACCCTGCAACCTGGATCCTCCATCATCCCTGCACCTCCAGGTCGCGATAACGCTGAAATCAAGAGCGAGCCGTAGCCTACGGCCAGATCGGGCAAAACACCTCGGTCATCGACCCTCGACTCCTGCTCGGCGGCAGAGGAAACGACACCACCCCCACCACCACCATCGAGAGGAGGCAAGGAGGATTCCCCTGGCGATGCGGTCCCTCTGTTTGTGGCGACCCGCCTGAGACATGTCCAATCTCTAGCTCGGTCGGGCTTCGTCTTCCTCAGGTCCTCCCAGTGCCGCCTGTCGCGCTACCGCTGAGATCAAGCGCGAGCCCTGGAAGTACGGCCAAGAAGCCCCCTCGCAACGCCGACCCTCGGACCCATGCCCCCGACGTCGGGATTTCTTCATGCCGTGGACGCCCAGAGGTCTGGCTGATGCTGATGCTGACGCTGACGCTGACGCGGATGCCGATGCCGATGCCGATGCTGATGCTGATGCTGATGATGCTGATGCTGATGCTGATGCTGATGCTGATGCTGCTGATGATGATGATGATGATGATGATAATGATGATGATGATGATGCTAATGATGATGAGGATGATGATGATAATGATGATGATGCTGATGCTGATGCTGCTGCTGATGATGATGATGACGATGATGATGACGATGGTAATGGTGCTGGTGAGGTCTGACCCCTTCCCCATGGCATCCGTTGTTGGTCCCGACTCGGTGTGTGACGGTCGCGAGGCCCGGGAAGGGCCCCCCCCCGGAGGCTGCCGACGGCGCAGCACCTCGTGCCGCCTGTTTTGCTCCCTGCGCGAGGGGGTCCGGGGGGAGGCTCCGCGCCCCCCCCCCCGCCCGAAGCCCCGCTCCTCCCCTAACAGTCGTGGCGTTGACCCAAGGAACCCCAATCAAGGAACGAGACCCCCCTTTTTCCCACGAGTTCGCCGTCGATCTCCCACGGAAAAAACCTCAGGAACGCCCGAGGCAAACTCTGAAACCATCGGGGAGCACCGAGCCCCTCCCCAAACGAAAAGGGTTCTCCTTCTGCAGCGCCCCGACCGTGTGCGTGACCCGTGCCCGCGCGGAAGCCCACGGAAAACCTCAGGAACACCCGAGGCAGACTTTGAACCAATCGAGGAGCCCCGAGCCCCTCCCCACACGACAAGGGTCCCTTCTGCAGCGCCCCGACTTCCTGCGCGAACCCTAATTAAGGAACCAGACCCCTTTGTCCCATAAGCTCAACCTCGATCTCCCACGGAAAAAAACCTCGGGAACACCCGAGGCACACTTTGAACCAATCGAGGAGCGCCGAGTCCCTCCCCCACGAGAAGGGCTCCTTCTGCAGCGCCCCGAGGCAAACTTTATGCAACACTCGCGGAGCACTGAGCCCCTCCCCCACGAACAGGCTTCCTTCTGCAGCGCCCCGACCGGTCTGCGCGACCCCCGCCCGCGCGCGCGGCAGCCGCGGGCTCGGGCGCGCGGCCCGCGGCCTCGGATGGTGCCGTTCTGCACGGAGAGCCGGCCGTGCCGCCTCGGCTTAGGGGAGGGTCCGACCGCGGGGGAGGGCGCGCCCCCGCCCCGCCCCGCCCGCCCACCCCCGTCGGCGCGCGAGGCGGGGCAGGGCGCGCCCCTCCCTGCCCCTTCCCCTGTCCTCCTCCTCCCCTCTCCTGCGTCCTCCTCGCGCCTCCTCCGCCTCCTTCTCGAGCCTCCTCCTCCTCCTCCTCCTCCTCCTCCTCCTCGAGCCTCGATCCTCCCCCTCGATCCTCCTCCTCGATCCCGCTCCTCCTCGAGCCTCCTCCTCCGCCTCCCTCCTCGAGCCTCCTCCTCCTCCTCCTCCTCCTCCTCCTCCTCCTCCTCCTCCTCCTCCTGCTCGATCCTCCATCCTCCTCCTCCTGGCTCCTCATCCTCGCTCCTCGCTCCGCGCTCCGGCCCCCCTCACGAGCGGCGAGGCCCGCGGCCCGACCGGGCCCCCGCCGCGGGGCCCTCTGGGGCGGCGGGGCCCTTCCCGGCCGCTCCGGGCGGACGACTGCAAAAAGGATGCAGCCCTGCCCGGCCCTGCCGCGGTGGGCGTGGCGGGCGCTGAAAGCGGGCACCTCTCCAAGCGGAAGGGGGGGCATTCCCCCGGAGGGGAGGGGGAAAGCGGAGCGGGGAGCTCCCTCCCTCCTCCCTCTCCTCCTCCCTCCTCCTCCTCCTCCTCCTCCTCCTCCGCCTCCTCCTCCTCCGCCTCCCTCCGCCTCCATCTCCTTCTCCTCCTCCCTCCACCTCCTCCTCCACCTCCCTCCTCCTCCTCCTCCTCCTCCTCCTCATCCTCGATCCTCCTCCTCCTCGACCCTCCTCCTCCTCCTCCTCATCCTCCTCCTCCTCCTCCTCCTCCTCCTCCTCCTCCTCGACCCTCCTCCTCCTCCTCCTCCTCCTCCTCCTCCTCCTCCTTCCCCCTCCTCCTCCCCCTCCTCCTCCTTCTCCTCCTCCTCCTCCTCCTCCTCCTCCTCCTCCCTCCTCCTCCTCCCTTTCCTCCAACACCCTCTTCCATATAAATGACTCCTCTCTGTCGCACCCCGAGGACGGTCGAAAGGGCGGGCCCGGCGTTTCGTCCGAGACTCCCTCACCGCTTGTCCCGAGGCTTAAGCATTGCAATAGCTTCACGAATGGAGGCCGCGTCGTTGTTTCACCATGTGGCTCTCGCCGGAGCGCCGCGCACCTTCGTTCTTTAGCTAGCACGAGTTTCACGGACGGAGGGAGGGTCGGTGTCAAAATGTGGCTCTCGCCTGACCGCCACGCACATTCGTTTCTAAAGACTAGCAACAGCTTCACGGACGGAGGGAGGGTCGGTTTCAAAATGTGGTTCTCGCCTCAGCGCCGCCGCGCCGATCCGTTGGACAATGCTTCAGGAGTAGAGCTTCACGGATGGAGGGCGGCTCCTTCTCAAAACGTCGCTCTCGCCCTAGTGCCGCTCACATTGTTTTGAACTATAGTTCACAGCCGCGCCCACTATCCTCATGGACAACGTCCAAGACATTGCGTTTTGCCAATATGTCGGGCTGTCAGGGCGGAACAGTTACGTTGATTCGTGGTGTTTCGAAGTCCCCCGGACGGCTTCCTGGCACGACTGCGAATCGGCAAGACAGAGCAAAAGCGGCAACGCGCGGCGTTGAATCCGAGGAATGGTGTTCTGGTTCAGCTGAGAAGGTTTTTCAAATATTGTTTTCCAACGGGACACTTCAATCAGTGAGAATGAGTCCTTGTAGGGGCTAGTGAAGAGGGAACTTGGAGGGAGGGCTGATAACAATATATCGTTGATGAGTCTTGGGTTTGCACTGATCCTCCTCCTCCTCCTCATCCTCCCCCTTCTCCTCCCCTCCTCTTCTCCTCCTCCTCCTCCTCCTCCTCCTGCTCTCGGCTACACGTCTCGGGGGGAAGTGAGCGGGGGCGGACCTCCTCCGAAGGCTCGGAAGCCCCCCCGGCCTTCCGAGAAGTCCCTCTCCTTCTCACTTCCCCCTCCCCTCGCTCGCCGCCGCTGATCGCCCCGCGCTCATCACTCCGACCTCCCCCCTCCGCCCTGCTTCCCAGTCCTTCTCGCTCCTCCCTCATCGCTCCCGGGCCTGCAGGCCCCCTCCCCGGGTGTTGACACACGGCGGGGGGGCCTCTACCCCAGGAGGTACAGTAACTATACGGATAGCTAAACAACCTACGGATATCTCCTGCTCCAACTCCTCCTTCTCCTCTTCCTCCTCCTCCTTCTCATCGTCATAATCAGGATCAGCATCATCATCATCATCGTCCGCCTCCCAATCATCATCATCACCATCATCAACATCATCATCAGCAGCTTCATCACCATCAGCATCTGCATCAGCATCAGCATCAGCAGCATCATCACAATCATCATCATCATCATCATCATCATCATCATCATCAGCATCATCATCATCATCATCATCATCATCATCATCGTCATCATCATCATCATCATCATTATCGTCGTCATCATCATCGTCATCGTCATCGTCATCATCACCATCAGCATCAGCATCATAAGCCTCATCATCGCGATCATCATCCTCATCAGCAGCAGCATCATCGTCATCGGCATCCTCCTCCTTATCCTCATCATGATCAGTATCCTCATCGTAATCGTCATCGTCATCCTCATTACCAGTATCATCATCATCATCCTCATCCTCCTCATCATCATCAGCATCATCGTCATCGTCATCCTCATCATGCATCCTCACCCTCACCCCCAATCCTCACAATTAGAAGCAACAACATCAGCACCATCATCAGCAGCAGCATCATCGACATCTTCATCATCATCATCATCATCAGCATCATCATCATCATCATCAACATCATCCTCATCATCATCATCATTATCAGCACCATCATCATCATCATCATCATCATCATCACCATCATCATCATCATCATCATCATCATCATCATCATCATCATCATCATCATTATCAGCATCATCATCATCATCATCATCATCATCATCATCATTATCAGCATCATCATCATCATCATTACCATCATCAGTATCACCATCATCATCACCATCGTCGTCGTCACCATCATCATCAGCAGCAGCATCATCAGCATTATCTTCATCATCCCTCCCTCTTCTCCTCTTCATCCCTCTCATCCCCTTCCTCCTGCGAAGGCTCGCCCTCGAGCCCCAGGGATCGAGATAGGATATGGTCTCATATGTTCAGTTAACTTTTGAAACGGTTCGGGCCCCCCTCCACGCCTCCGGAGAAACCTCTGGGCCTCACGTGACCCTAAGGGGGTCACGATCTCGGGCGCGAGCAGAACATACCACCTCGTCCTCCACTTCCTCCTCCTCCTCCTCCTCCTCCTCCTCCTCCTCCTCCTCCCCCTCTTCATCGTCGTCCTTCTCCTGCTCCGTACGGCCCACCAGTCCGACTTGCGCACGTCCTCCAACATCCCGTCCTCCTACCCCTTACGTCCTCCTCCCCCTGGCGAGCTCAGAAGCGGCTCGGGTGCTACCCCATCAGCATGCAGGAGTCGCGGGGGGCCAAGACACCAAAGAAGCGTCGGGCAGGGACCAAGCAAAAGCGGAGAGGCTATCGAGTGCCCGTGGGGAAGCAATTCCTCCTCCCCCTCCTCCACCTCCTCCTCGTCCTCCTCCTCCTCCTCCTTACGGCACTTTCCCACGGTGCGGACGCGCAAACGGCGGACAAACCGGCGCGCTGCGAGAGCTGGCGACCTCCACGTCTCCGAGCCGGGACCCTCGAGCGGTTTCGAATCCGTCGCCGCCGTCGTCGCTGCCACAGCCTCTGTCGCAACCGACGCCGCCGTCGTCGCCGCCGCCGTCGCCGCCGGCGCCGCCGTCTCCGTCTCCGTCGCCGCCACAGCCGCCCTCGTTGCTGCCGCCGTCGGCTCCGAGTCTGGAGGGGCTCCTTGGTGGCCTGCGGCGGGGGGCCGTGCCTTTGGGCCGCTGCTGACATTGCCAAAGACCTCGGGCGGGCGGCAATCGGGGGGCGCCCTGACTGGGGGGGGCAAGAAAAAGGGCCCCCCTTGAGGGCCCCTCTTCTTCACCCCCCGTTCAGGTCCCACCCCCCATGCCACCCGCCCGAAGATCATCCGCCTCCCGCGCATCGTTCTCCTCTTCCTCGGGAGTGCCGCTAGAACCGTGCTGGAGATCGTTCCTCGACCGTGGCCCTTCGATCTCTTGCCCCTGGGACAGTCCAGCACGAATGCACGATAGCACCAGGAGGAGGGTCGTCTCAATGCAGAACACGAGCAGCAGGGCGCGGGAACGCAGGAAGAGGCGCAGGAGAGCAGGAAAGGAAGAAGGACGAGCATCGCCGTGATAAACGTGCAGAAGGGAGGCGGAACAGGATGAGAAGGAACAGGGAAAGCAGGAGTGGGCTCAGGAGGGGGAGGGAAGCACGAGGAACAGGGGGCGGAGAGGGAGCAGAAGAAGGGTTAGTCTGTCTAGAAGCAGCAGCAGAAGAGCAGTAGGATGACGGAGAGAACACGGAGTTGAAGGGGTAGGAGGAATCATTTCTTCCCCGTCCATAGAAACAAACAGACCCCGGAATTGTTGCCGAGGTGATCCAACCGCGGGGCTGGCGCCCTTCAGGAGACACCCAGGCACACAAAGAGGAATAGCTGGAGAAGGAGGGAAAGGAGGCCCACAATAACACCAACGTCCCTCCTCGTCGGCATGCGTGGCGGCGATCCGACTTGGCCCGCTCCGCGGCCAACCGCTGTGCCTCGCAGCCAAGCTCCACAGCCTGGCCGCGCGTGCTAGATCCAAACGCCAGTACTAGAGGGTAGAAAATCCATCCCGACAAGAACCACCCCGACACGCAAAGCCGTTTTGTGAACGCGCCCAAAGAAAGAACCAAACAGAGCAGGGTTGTTTAGTCAACGCCCAGAGCCGTCCAGTAAACGCCAACTGTCCGGCCCGGGTGGTTTTTCCTCCCTTGGAGTACGCCGCTCTTGCGCACGGTGCGCCCCACCGCACCGCCTCCGACGGGCTGCATGCTTCGTCGACCACCGCGCCCCATGCCCCTTGGGAGCGCAGCCCACGGCTCACGCAGCTGCGTGACCTCTTCCCCCTCGGGGGTGGCTCGCCTACCGCCTCTCGCCATCGCTCGGACGTAAATTCCCCGTACATTTTTCGATTTCGCGCGGTTTTTTTCCCTCAATGATCAAAGATGCTCCTCGATGGTCCTCGCCGAGAAAAAATGCACACGTCCGAGCGATGCCAAGGCCTGGTCCACGAGCTCCTGCAGCGGGACCCGCGCCTCCTCCACGCCGAGGCCCGCGGCCGCTGCCACCCGCCCTCGCGCCTCCTCCAGCTCGAGAGCCCGCCCGCGCCTGCAAGCGCCAGCCGCGAGCCGCGGAGCCCACGCCCGTCCGGGACCCCGCGGACCCGCCGCCGCGCGGCGTCGAGGGCCCTCGGCCCAAGGCTGACGAAACAACAACAAACACCCACACCATGGGGGGGTCGGAGAGGGCCATGGGTGCGTGTTGTCGAGCGGGGGTCCCCGCTCGAACGGGAGCGTTCCCCAGGGTCCGACAACCAGCACCCATGCCCATAGCCAGTCCTCCTCCCAACGACCCCCCCCTAGGGGTATGGGTGTGTGTTGTTCGTTCGTCGCAAGGGCCAGCAGCTGCGCCCAGCCGTGGCTCAACGTCGTCCGAGCGCCGGACCCCAAAACGGCCACCGACGTCGGGCAGAGAGGAGGCTCCGCTTACGTCTCGGCACGCGGGGGGCGACCCCAAAAACCGAAAAAAACGTCGATTGTGAAAACGAGAGGGGGGGGGGGGGGGAAACGCCCCTGGCGTTCTTTTTCCATGCTCTACGAGGGCGGGGAGGCAGGAGGAGTTGATGAAGATCGCTTCGCAGACCCCTATGCCCATGGGCATGGCCTGGGCCCAACTGATCGACATACCCCCCTAGATGGGGATATAGGCCGTTTCCTCCGGGTGTGGATGGGCATGGGGATAGGGATAGGATGTAGGGGTGTATCCCCAACTGGGGTACTGAGATGGTGGAGGTCTGGATGGGGGTGGGGATATGGAGGTAGGGGTCGGTTAAACGATGCTGACAGGAGGAAGGAGGAGATGAAAAGGGGGGGCAGTTCTGGAGCTGAGCTCCTGAGGGTAACTACAGTGCAAGCGCGGTCGCAAGACACCATCGCAGGAAACTCAACCCTGAGCACCCGCGCGCGAGTTACACCTGAGAGAGAGAGCCCGGAGCATCTGGAGCGCGGCAGCTTCCTGACGGCTGCGGGGAGCCACCGCGCAGGGCACGGAGCGATGGAACCCATCACGTTCCGACGGCGAGCACATGACTTCTTGAGATGCGCGCCCCCACTGCACTGCCCACGCGCATCGGCGCACTGCGCCCCGCCCCCCCCCCTCTCCGTGTGGGAGCGGGGCGCCCTCCGCCGCCCCGGAAAGCGCCGTGCCACTGCTTCACCAGCCGCTGGTAAGACCCTGCTTCCGCCGCCCGGTCCTGCACGATGCGAGCGGCTCCGTCCTCGCCTCCGCTCCGCTTCCCCCCTTCTCCTCAGGCTTGTTGGCCGCTGTCGAGAGCATGCTCGACCTACTGGGGCCATCTTGGGGGCAGGGTCAGGGAGAGGAGGAGGAGGAGGAGGAGGAGGAGGAGGAGGAGGAGGAGGAGAAGGAGGAGGAGGAGGAGGAGGGGGAGGAAGAGGAGGACGAGGAGGAGGAGGAGGCGGAGGAGGAGGAGGGGGAGGAACAAGAGAGGAGGAGGAGAAGGATTAGGAGAAGGAAGAGGAGGAAGAAGAGGAGGAGGAACAAGAGAGGAGAAGGAGGAGGAGAAGGAGGAGGAGGAGGAGGAGGAGGCTCCGTGCCCCAATGTTCTTCGGCGCGCCCCGCCTTCAGCCCGACTGGCGCTCGACCGCTCCCGCCCCGTGCCGCTCGCCTGTCGCTCGCCTGTCGCTCGCCTGTCGCTCGCTTCCGCTCGTCGCCGTCGCTCGCTTGTCGAATGTTGGCCTCGGGAGGCCGCTCGTCGCCGTCGCTCGCTTGTCGAATGTTGGCCTCTAGAGGCCGCCTTCGGCCCCCCCGGGCCGTCGGGGACGGGCCCGCGACGCAGCGCGACCCCCAGGGATGGTGGGCTCGTTTTCCACCAGCACCACCACCAGAAGTAGGAGGAGGAGGGGGTCCTCGTCCTCCTCCTCCTCTTCGTCCTCCTCCTCGTCCTCCACCTCCTTCCTCCCTCCAACTCGTGGTGGTGGCGGTGGTGGAAGACAGGCCCATGACAGGGAAGTCCCCCATTGCGGGATTCCACGGCACGACCTGCACAAGGTCGCGCTGCTTGTCCAGCGGGGGCGTATACACCCCAGGGGCGTATACACCCCAGGGGCCTTCCCCCGAAGCGGTCCCTGGGCGGAGTGGTTCGGCAACGGCCACGGGGCCCCGTTTAGGGGCCTGGCCAGGCAGAGGGCGGCCAACCCAACCCCCAGAGAAAGAGAGAGAGCGAGAGATAGAGCGACCCCTGCGTACGCTCCCCCCCGCCCCACGACTTGCACTCTGTAGACCGTGGTTCGCATCACCGCCCCCGGACTTTTGAGGGCGGGACGGGTCGCACCCCCCCTGACTTCCTCCGAGCGTTCTCAGAAGACGCGCTTTCCAACCTCAGAGCCCGTCGTAGTCGTCGTCGTCGTCGTCGTCGTCGTCGTTGTCGTCGTCGCCGTCGTCGTCTTCGTCATCGTCGTTGCGGCCACTTCGCCACTTCGCAGTCGCCGCCGCCGCCGCCACTGCCCACTTCATTGTCGCCACCGCTGTCATCCGCGTGGCCGCCGCCGCCGCCGCCGTCGTGGCCGTCGTCGTCGTCGTGGCTAGGGGCGCCGCCCCACGGGGCTGTCGTCGGGCAATCGCTGGTTTGCGGCAGCGGCGGTCAGGCAGTCCCCCTGCGCGCGCGGGCGACGCGAAGGCGCGGAGCTGCCATGGCAGAAAGCAGCCCGTGCCCGCGAAGAGAGGCTCGACGGAAAGGAGCCCGTTTTCTACACACATCCAAAGTGGGGTCCTTGATTTCTCTGGACGCCCCCCGCGCAGGAGGTTTCACCCCCTCTTTTCCTCCTCCTTCTCCGCTCCTGCTCCTCAACATCATCACCAACATCAAAATTACCACCGTCATCATCATGATCATCCTCATCGCCACCATGACCGTCACAAACATCAGCGTACTCCTACTCACCACGGTCACCACGAACACCACAATCAGAATCGCCGTCATCATCACATCATCACAAGCATCGTCGTTACCTCATCGCTATCGTCACCCCATCGTCATCATCATCGGTCATATTCACGTCATCGTCATCACGATCATAATCGTTATCATCGCCCACACACATAAACTCACGCCAATGACGCCTCGAGCGGGGACCCCGTCTGTGAGCGAATCGCGAGGAGGGCTAAAGCGGGAGCCCCTTCCATATGGGGCTCGCACTTCATGTTCGAGTCCGAAGCGGGTCATCGTCGCGTTGAGATTTTTCGCGGCCTGGGTATGGAAGAACTCTCGAACGGGAGCCTCGTGCGTGAGTTGAACCGCAAGGAACTCTCAAGCGGGACCCCCTTCCCTGATCCGAGGAGGGAGCCCGTGCTGACAGAGGAGGCAGGCCATCTCGTCCAACCCGCCGCTTCCTCCTCACCTTCGAGTTGTCGTCGCCTCCTCTGATTGCCCTCCTTCCTCCTCCTCCTCCTCCTCCCTCCTTCCTCCTCCCCCCTCCTCCCCTCCGAGGGAAGGACGAGGGCGACGTCGAATACGACGACGACGTCGCCCTTCTCCTCCCCCTCCTTCTTCCTCCCCCTCCGTGCCTCCTCGCCCCTCCTGGTGACATCCTCCTGCGCACGTCTCGCCCCTCTCCCTTCTCACACCAGTCCTCCCCGTCGACCCGGCAGGTCGGCACGGGCGTCTCGCATGAGACCGCCTCACGAGGTGTGGTCCTGAAGCCCGGAGCTGATGAAGGGGCCCTGGGACACACAAATAAATACACACAAATAATAGGATTCCCAATCTTTTCCAATATTTTCTGGGTTTCTGTCTTCCCCCCCACTGCCCATATTTCCCATATTTTCCTGGGAGTGGACGATTCATTGTGTCTGATTTTTCCCCTCCTGAGCTGAGGATGCAGGGTGGGGCGTATCAGATAGCTGGCGCTCGCACGCACGCCGGGCAAGGTCGCGCACTCGTCTTATACACAACCCGCGATCGCCATCCGGATGGGCTGCACGCGGCTTGGCACCATTCGGTTCTCGCTTTTGCGCCGTCCTCCCCCCTGCTCCGCCTCCTCCCCCCCCCCCGTCCTCCTCCTCCTTCTCCTCCTCCTCCTCCTCCTCCTCCTCCTCCCCTTCTCCGCCTCCCCCTCCTTCATTCCCTCTTCCTCACACCCAGAGGACGATCGAGAGGGCGGGCTCGTGGCTTCGCCCGACGAATTGCTCACGACTGTGACCCCGAAACTTAAAACATTGCGAGAGCTTCGCGGATGGCGGGCGGGCCTCTTTCGGGATGTGGCCTTCGCCTTGGTGCACACTCGCCGTTACAGTTCCCAAGAGCTTCACGGATGGAGGGCGTGCCGTTTTCAAAGTGTTGCCCTCGCCTCAGCGCCGCGTGCATTCGTCTTAACGCCTTTCAAGGGCTTCACGGATAGAGGGCGGTGTTTTCAACACGTGGCTCTCGCCTCAGCGCCGAGCACATTCGGCTGAACTCAGAGTTTGCAAGAGTCTCACTATATGGATGGTGGGTCGTTTTCATTATGTGGCTTACGCCTTCTCGCCGAGCACATTCGTCTTGACACTTTGCAGGAGATTCATGGATGGAAGGCGTCCGCCTTCAACATGTGGCTCTCGCCGTAGCGCTGCGCACAATACTTTGAAAGATTTACAAAAACATCCCGGATGGAGGGCGGGCCGTGTTCAACGTGTGGCTCTCGCCTTAGAACCGCGCGCAGTCGGCTTAAGAGTTCGCAGCCGCTTCAAGGGTTATCATGGTCAGCACGATGGTCTGTTTGCACGAAGTCGGAATGCTAGGGCGCGTCAGTCACGTTGATTCGCGGCGTAAAGAACCCAATAATGGTGATCTGGCACGAAGCAACATCGCCCAAAAGCAACAATAACGGTGATTCGCGAGGTTGGCATCCCAGGGATTTTGCTCTGGTGCAGTTCCGGATTTTCAAACGGTTGTCTTCACACGGCGCACTTCCCCCAGTGAAAATATATCCTCGTGGCGGTATCTGAAGAGGGAACTTGGAGGGGGGGAGGTAATGCAAATCGTTGATGAGTCATGGGTTCGCACTGGCCCTCCTCTTCCTCCTCCTCCTCCTCCTCCTCCTCCTCCTCCTCCTCCCTCGCCTCCTCAATTGCACCCTCCCTCGCCTCCCTTCTCCTCCCCTGCAAGGGCCAGGAGGGCGCCGCCATGCCGGCCGCGTCGCCCGGCTGCGCCGAGATGGCCTCGCCGCCGGCCGAGTGCTGGAGGTCCGCGGTGGGCGCCTGAACCCGAGCACCACCACCCCCCCTCCTCTCCGCCTTCTCCTCGGCCTCCTCGTCCCGCTCCTCCGCGGACCGCGGCTTCGTTCGGGCGGCAGCTGGCTCGCCGGATCCTGATCCGCCGCAGTGCTGGATCCATGCTGGGTCCTCGGCCTCCGCGGCCTTGCCCTCCTCCTCGCCCCTTGGCATCGCCCTCCTCCTCCTCCTCGCCGTTCTCGGCCTCACCCTCCCACCCCGTCGTCCTCATCAACGTCTTCCGCCCCTGCCCCCGCCCCCTCCGCACCGTGACGAGCCCGATCCTCGCCTTCCCATCCTCCTCCTCCTCCTCCTCCTCCTCCTCCTCCTCCTACTTCTCCTCGCCTCGTCGCGTTCGCCTACTCATCCTGCCTCCCCCCTCCTCCATCCTGCATCCTCTCCCCCCCTCTTCCTCCGCGGCGTGCGTCGCCCCCCCCCGTCGCGAGAGGCTGTTGCCTCCACAGGGGGCGAGGAGGAGGAGGAGGAGGAGGAGGAGGAGGGGCCCTCTTCACTCTGCCCCGTCTTCGCCTCCCCCTTCCCGTCATCAGGCAGGCAGGCGGTGCGTCACGGCTCCCTGCGAGGCTTCCCTTCGAGCCCCCTCGACGCCGACTCGACTCGACTCGACTCGGCTCGTCCTCCCTCTCTGGAGACCTCTGGAGGTCGAGGCTGCTGAACATTGGCTGATGGGCTGGTGGGTGCTGTCCTGCGCGCTCGCTTCGCAGAACGCTGGACAAGACAGTGGGGGGCGGCCAGATTTGCTGGGACCTCAGTTCCCCGGAGGCCTGCTGCGGGCCGAGGAGCAGCCCCAGGTGTGAAATCGATGCGATATCTATATATATATATATGTAGATCTAGATATGTATGAATATATATATAGAGAGAGATATACACACATGTATACATGTATATATATATATATATATATACAAGACTGCAGTGGCGCTTCGCGCCATGCACCTTGGTCCCTGAAGTTTGGTGTGCAGGCGGAATTGCAGGAAGGTCCAGCCGACAATTTAACGATGACTCACTCCTGGTTGCTTTCTCCGGCATCGCCGCTATACTAATGTTATTCGTAATCCTTCCTCCATCTTTCTTTTTCGGTTTTTTCGCCATACCCTGCGCATTCTCCCCATCCTCCTCAGCTCTTTTTTGCGAAGGCTCCTCCTTGGAAAGCCTCTAGGGGCGTCACAAAAGTTGTTTCAGGCTTTCTTAAGGCCTTCTGGAGGCCTCCTGGGCGTATTCTGGGGGCCTCTGGGGGCTTCCTCGGGCCACCCTGCCTCCAACCGCGGTCTCCCTAAACGACCGAATCACGACTTGGAATTCTTCGGAGGGTGTCTTTGGGCCATCTTGGACCGCCATGGGGCTCTCTGAGGGCCATCTTGGACCCGTGTTGTGCCGTTTTGGGGACCTCTTGGACTGCCTGGAAGCCCTTTCGGATGGTTGTGGGGCGGTCTTGGAGCCTTCCAGGCGGCTTCGGACGCCCAGAAGACCGCCGTCTTGGAGCGTCGGGAAGCCGAAAAGAGAAGAACCCTCAACTTCACCAAACACCCACAGAAAATCAATGATTGTTGCTTCGGGGGGCCTTCTTGGGAGTGCTCTTGGAGGCCTCTTTGGGGACGTCCTGGAGGCCTGTTGGGCCATCTTGAGGTCACGTCGGTCACTCTTGGAGCGCTCTTGTGCTGTCTTGGGGGTCTCTGGGACGTCTCTGATGACCCCCCTGATCGCCTTAGGTGTGCTGGGAGGGCTTGGCAAAACGCCCTGCGAGGCCCGGTGGCCGCTTCGAGGCCCGTCCGGAGGGTCCCAAAGCCCCAGATCCCGGGAGTCCCGTTTTGAGGGGGGGGGGGACGGGTTTTCCCCCCGCCCGGGCTTGTAAAAATATAGGAAGAGGGATATATATATATATATATATATATATATATATATGTATGTATGTATGTATGTATGTATGTATGTATGTATGTATGTATGTATGTATGTATGTATGTATGTATGTATGTATGTATGTATGTATGTAATGTATGTATGTATGTATGTATGTATGTATGTATGTATGTATGTATGTATGTATGTATGTATGTATGTATGTATGTATGTATGTATGTGTATGTATGTGTGTGTATGTATGTATGTATGTATGTATGTATGTATGTATGCATATGTATATACATACATACATATATATATATATATACATATGAAGATGCATATATCAAATATAATATTATATATAGATATAGATGTGACCAAGAACTTGCGAGGCAGCCCTGCGATTCGCCGACGGTGGGGAGGCAAGACAGGGAGAGCACGGACGAGGAGCCCCCACACCAGCCGCGCACTGGGCTCCTCCGTCCTCTCGCTCGCTCCTGCTCTCTCCTCCTCGACTTCCTCATGTTCCTCCTCCTCCTCCTCCTCCTTCCTTCTCCTCGTCTTCCTCCTCCTCCTCCTCATAGCCCTCCTCCATTATCCTCGTCTTCTTCCTCCTCCTCCTCCTCCGCGGCCCTCCACGGCCGTGCATTGCATTGCGTGCTGTGTCAGGCCAGGGGCACAGAAGATGCCACAACGTAACAACTAAGGCGTGAAGGACAGCCTGCGGTGCTGCGCGGCCATGTGCGCATGCGTGTGCATATGAATGCAGGCAGGAATGAACAAATGAGTTCAGACACATGTCATATCTCATACGATATAACCTCCTCGGGAAACGTTCAATACACCCTCTGTGACTCTGTGGCTTCTTTGCGGGTGCACGTATATTGACCCACATTTGCACTGCGCACGCAAGTGATACTTTCCACTAGCCGGTGCAAACATGCGGTGCTCCTGCGACAGCGCGCTGCTGCATGACGCCTCCTTGCACCATTGGTAATCCGGCTGCTGCTTCCGAAACCTCGCAGCCTTCTTGCCCCCGCCATGGACTTCGCCTTTCCATCGGAAAAACCAGGAGTGAGCGAGACAGAGAGAGAGAGCGAGAGAGAGAGGGAGGGAGGGAGGGAGGGAGGGAGGGAGGGAGAGAGGGAGAGAGAGAGAGAGAGAGAGAGAAAGCGAGAGAGGGCGAGGAGAGGGAAAGCATGTGTCGACCTCCGCCTCCCCCGTTCCTCCCTTCCAGCTCCTCCCCGCCCGCCTCGCTCGCTCGCCGCTGACGAGGCCCTCGCCGGCGCGCCCGAGGCCGCGCGCAGACGCGAGCTCGCGTGGGGTGCCCTCCTCCCCGCCGTGCTCTCCCCGCCCCCCTGCGCCCGCACCTCCTGACGCAAGCTCGTGGCGACCACACGCACACGTTCACGCGCATTTGGGGGAGGGGGAGGAGGAGTCGGAGGAGAGGGAGGAGGAGGAGGAGGAGGAGGAGGAGGAGGAAGGAGGAGAAGGAGAGGAGGAGAAAGAGAAAGAGGAGGATGGGGGAGGGGAGGGGGGGGGGGGGGGGGGCGGAGGAGCGTGGGGACCCCCGCTTGCCCCAGGGCCCCGAGGTGCGCGGGGGAGGGGAGAGGGCGAGCCTCCTCGTCCCCTGCCCCTTCCCCGGGCGCCCCCCTGAGATGCTCAGGCGCGCCCACCCCCCTGGAATTGCCCCGCGCTTCGTCCAGCCGGCGCCTGGGTCTCGAGCGCGCCCGCGGGCTCGTCCGAGGCGGCGGGCTTGCCGATCGGCGACACGGAGAACTGAGGCCGACGGGAGAGGAACAGGGGGGGCGGGGGGGGGGAGGCCAGCGAGTGAGCGAGCGAGCAAGGGCGGGCGGGGGGGGAGGGGGAGAGGGGGGGCGAGGGGCGAGTGGAGGGAGGGGGGGAGGAGGCGAGGAGGCGAGGGGAGGGGGAAGGTGGAGGCGAGTGGAGGACGGGGGAGGAGGGGGGAGGCGAGGGGAGGAGAGGGAGGAGGGAAGAGGCGATGGAGGATAGAGGAGGGAAGGAGGAACACAGGGCCAGTTCGGCGGAGGATGGGGAGGTGGCGGGGCGCAGCGGGAGCAGCAGCAGCAGGAGGAAAGCAAGCGCGTGCGTGAGCGCCACCGTCCAGGCGGTGATTGGCTAGCCATCGGGCAGCGCGGCGGCGCTTCGGTGCCGCACATGGGGGCACTTGTGGCCGCAGCGAGAGGTGAGCAAGCGGAGTAGGGGGGGCTTCCTCCTCCTGCTCCTCGCCCTCCTTCCCCTCCCCCCGCTCCCAGACCTTGTCATTACGTAATTCGCGTCAGCGCGATACCATCAGCATCCTCATCATGCTCCTCATCATCCTCTTGTGTGCTCCTCCTCCCCCCTCCTCCTCCTCCTCCTCCTCTTCCTCCTCCTCCTCCTCCTCCTCGTCGTCTTCATCCTCCTTCCCTTCCTCGTTCACCGCCTCCTCCTCCTCCTCCTGCTCCTCTTCCTCCTCCTCCTCCTCCTCCTCCTCCTCCTCCTCCCCCTCCTCCTCCTCTTCCTCGTCCTCATCCTTCTTCCCTTCCTCGTCCTCATCCTCATCCTTCTCCTCTTGTGCCGTTGCCATCGCCGCATCCTCCTTTCTCCCCTTTATGGATCCACCCAACATGGCCTCCTCCGTCTATTGTCCCTCCACGGGAAGCAAGTAGAGCGCAGAGCGGGTCGTCCAAAGGCAAAACGGCGGAGGCCGAGCTTGAGGGGGGGGGGGCAAGAGGACCGCGTTGCATTGGGGGGATGGGGTGGACGAGGGAGAGATGTGGAGGATGAGCACGATGGAGCCTGCTTCATTTTTGCATGTGCGTGCCTCCCTTCCCCCCGAACAGCAACAAAAACGGGTCGAGAGGGAAGCCGTTGGGCCGAAGCCCGCTGAAGCACGCACCCACCGACGACGACGAGGAGGAGGCGGCCGCCAACCAGAAGGGGCGGGAGGGGCGAGGAGGGAGGGAGGCGATGGGGAGATAGAAGGCGGAGGGGGAAGAAGGATGAGGACGGGGGAGGGAAGGGATGGACAGGGGGCCCGGGGAGGGAGGAGAGGGGGCAGGGCAGGGGGAGAGGACGGGGAACGACGAGGACGGAGAAGGCGAGGGGTGGAGCGGGCATGGGGGAGGGGAAAAAAGAGTTGCGGATGGGGGGGGGGGGAGCGCTCCTCCGCAAGGCTCAAGCTCGGTGCAGACGCGGCCGGGCCGCAGCCTCCCCAGCCTGAAGGCATGGGGGAGGGAGGGGGGGGGGGAGAGGTCGGAGCCCAAACAGACACAGCATCAAGAGAAACATCTTCGGAGATCCGCGCGGATGTCTTCTGCGTCGGTACCGGAGCCCACCGGGGGCGCCTCTGGCGCCGCCCCCGGCGCGCCCGAGGCGCCGCCAGGGAGGGGGGTGCCCATCGCCGATGCGAGAAACCCGAGCGGATCTCCAAAACACTTATCTTATATGACATGTGTTTACCCCGAGGAGGGGGCAAGGAGGGGGAGGACGAGAGACTGGCGCGGGAGGGGGGTCGAACGGCGAGCTCCTCGCCGAAGGCGACGGAGGGCGCGCAGGCCACCGCCTTGTCGGACTTGCAGGGCCCCTTGCCATCGGGGCCCTCGCCTGGGCTCCGCAAGAGGAGGGAGGAGTGGGGGCGAAAGGGAGGAAAAGAACGGCGAGGAGGATGATAGATGTGGAGGAGGGCGGTGGGCAATGGGGAGTGGGGAGGAGGAGAGCGACAGATGGGAACATGTAGCCTTGGCGTCGAATAGTGCTTCCCTTGATTCTCAAGAGTCGCCTTTCTCTGCGGAACCTGTGACGTTGGCGGCATGCCACCTGCAGTGGGTCAGCTGCTGCAGGCACGTGCCGGAGCCTCTCCACGGCGCGGAACTGCCGACGCCACTGCTGATGTAGGCTTGTGGAGGAGGAGGAGGAGGAGGAGGAGGAGGAGGACAAGGAGGAAGAGGGGGAGGAGAAAGAGGAGGAGGAGGAGGAGAAGGAAGGAGGATGAGGGAGGATGAGGAAGATGAAAATGGAGAGGAGGATAACAAGGAGAGGAGGAGAAGGAGGAGAAGGAGTGAGGAGGAGGAGGAGTGAACGATAGGCAGGAGTAGGAGGAGGAGAGAAGGAGGAGGAGAGAGGAAAGCGGAGGAGTGGAGGAAGAGGGGGAGAAGTAGGATAAAGGAGGAGGGACGAGTGGGGGGAGGACGAAGGGGGAGGAGCGGAGGAGGAGGAGGAAGGAGGAGGAGAGAAGGATGGAGGCAGCAAAAGGAGCGACGAGGATGATGATGATGCGATGCTGATGCTGATGCGATGTTGATGATGCTGCTGCTGCTGAAATGATGCATGATGAGGATTGCTGATGAAGAATGATTATGCTGATGAAGATGATGAAGATTATGATGATGATGATGACGGAGGAGGAGGAGGAGGATGAGGAGGAGGATGAAAGGAGACGAGGACGGTGTTTGGGAAACAAGGGATGAAAGGGGCAGAGAGGCGGAGGAGATGAGGAGGAGAAAGAGGAGGAGGAGCAGGAGGAGACGGAGGACGGACGAGAAGGAGAGGAGGAGGAGGTTGAGAGGGAGGAGGAGAAAGAGAGGAGGAGGAGGAGGAGAAGGAGGAGAAGGAGGAGGACGAGAAGGAGAGGAGGAGGAGGAAGGTCGGGAGAGAGCCGAGATCTCCGTTTTGGATGGGGAGGAGGACGGAGTCGGCCCAAAGGTCAAAACCAAACGCCCAGCCTAGCGTGGGCAAGCACGTCCTGGCACATCGGGGGGAGGGGGGAGGATGAGGACAAGGGGGAAAGGGGGGGGATAGAGCGGGGAGCTTTTCTTCCGGGCAGGAGGAGGAGGAAGGCCAGGAGAACATGTGAGAAGGAGGAGGGGAAGGAGGAGGAGGAGGAGGCGCAGGAGGAGGAGAAGGCGGAGGAGTTGATCCAGACGGGGCCACAAGCGTGCGCAGGCGACGCAAGCAGACTCAGGCAGACGCCTGACAAGAAGGAAAGGCCTCGGGCACCTCCAGAAGGAGTGCCACACGAGGACGGGTCAGGAGGCCACCCCTACTCGGCGCGATCGTCATCGACCACGGCCAGGCCCCCGAAGGTGGCGTCGATGACGGCCTCGCCGAAGGGGCGTGGCCTCAGCTGACCCTTGTCAGTCGGCAGCAGCGGCCGCCCAGTGCGAGGGCGGAGGCCCTCCCAGAGACGGTCCAAACGCGTGCGCGTCTCAGGGGGGGCACTCCGCCGTGGCAAGGCTGCGCCAGCAGCTGCGCACTCTCGCTCGAGTGCGCACCGCAGCGGGCACAGAAGATGAAGTGGCCTACATGCCAGACGCGGTGACCCCCACCAGGCCCCGCCAGGCCGGGGGCGAGCAAGCGTCGTT
>CAUYUJ010022557.1:0-65000 GCA_963575745.1 Prorocentrum cordatum
TTCAGGATCGTCAAGACGCAACGGTAACGGTGATTCGCGGCGTTGAAGTCCCAGGAGTTCTGGCACAGTTCAGGATGTTCAGGCGGTTGCTCTGCGAAAGTGAAACCGTGTAGTGGCCGATGAACTTGGATCTCGGAGGGAGGGCTTATTGCCGTATCGTTGATTAGTCTTGGGTTTACACTGGTCCTCCTCTTCCTCCTCCTCCTCCCTCTCACGTTCCTCCCCTTCCTACCCTTCCCCCCATCCTCCCCCTCCTGGGCCCCTTCTCCCCTTACTCCTTCTGCTCCTCCTCCTGCTCGGAAGAGGAGACATACAAGCAGGTACTTCTGTCAGTGTCGCGTGTGGACATGAAGAGCGTAACCAGCGGCGCGAGGAGCGAGGGGGTGGTGTGCTCAGGGGCCCTGAGCGGGGGGGAACCGGGCGCGATGGCGGCGATACTGGACCCTCGCATGGCGAGCGCTGCGGCGGATCCGAGACAGGTGGCATCCATCGATGAATTCATCGGCTCGCTGCTGGAGGAGCTGGCGAAGGCGAAAGGCACGCCCAGCAAGGCCCTGATGCGCGAGCTGCTCGCCGGTGGCCTGCAGCGGGCTCTGGATATGGGCGGGGTGGCGCAGAAGCAGCGCTTCATGGACGCCCTCTCCGAGCACATCCACCAGTTTCCCATGCAGGAGCAGCAGGCGATCTCCCGGGTATACCCCGTCGAGATCAGCTCAGAGTACCGGAACTTGCAGTCGCTGATCCGGAACGTGGCTCCAGAGGAGGAGACAGGGCCTCGGTCGTCGCCACCGCCGGGCCAGGCGACGCCCCCGGCGCTGAGCGACGCGCCAGCCGCTGTATCCACGGCGCCAACGGCGGCCGCGCCGCCAGCGTTGGCGGAGGCGCGCCGGATCCTCTCCTCTCTTGCCGCGCGGCCTGACTTCGAGGGTGCCGACGAAGCGCTAGAGAGGCTGAGGAGCGAGGGAGTGCTAAAGGCGCTGCAGGAGAGCGATGCCGCGACGGAGGCGACGTTCATGAAGGACGTGCAGATGAGTCTGTACAAATTTCCAGAGCAGGCGCAGAGGGAACTGGTCGAGCGCTTCTCTGGGCTGCGCAAGGAGGCCGCCCGGCTCGTCGAGTCCATGGCACAGGAGGTGACGCGGTGGCTGGACGAGGATCGCATCATCTCGCAACGGGGCGGCGACATGGCCAGCCTCGTCTCGAAGTTGAAGGCGCTCTTCCAGGCCATCCTCAGCGCGCCGTTCCTGACCACCTTCAGGCACTTGGGCGCGGCGGAGAAGCGCGGCAAGGAGGCCTTCCTGCTGAAGACCGCACTGTGCTTGCGCAGGTGTGGGGAGAAGCGCCTGACCGACGCGCCAGAGATCGGGTCGCCAGTGTTACAGCTCCGTAGGCAGTTCTTCTTCGTCGACGGATACGGCGAGCTCATGGAGGACTGGCTGCAGAACCGCCTGACACAGTGCAACGACGACTTCCTCAAGAGGGCAGCATCGGTCATCGGCGGCCGCCTTCCGGCAGTGCAGGCGCGATTCCGGCGCACGTTCCGGCCTGGCCATTGGTTGCCGGTGTCCGACCCGCATTTGCAGGAAGACATATACTCGCTCTTCCTGGACGACTCTTTCCCACGCCACGCGCTGTCCGACGCCTCGGTGGCCTCGGTATTGCGCAGGGTGGCGTCGGCTGGGGGCGGCGACCTGCACGTCTACGCGGGCATCGCACGGCTGCCCCCGCCGAGAAAGAACTACCTCGGGCCTCCGCCGCAGGACGAGGTCGAGGCGGCGCTCATTGAGCTGCTGCTGCGGCTGCCGCCCTTCCGGGCGCTCAAGCGCATTCGGCCCGGCGCCTTCCAGTTCGGCCGCCTCGAGGTGGTGCTGAGCAAGCGGAACGGCAGGCTCTTCGCGAGCGCCCGCGGTGGCAGCGGCACGTCGGAGGAGATGCCCGCCGAGGACTTCTTCGAGCGCTACGGCCCGGAGGAGTTCCCGGAGGCCGCCGCGCAGGCGTGCAGGCCTGCAGGCGCCAACGGGCCAAACTGCACGGTCATCGAGGCAGGCCAGCCACAACTGGGGGAGCTGTGGTCCTTACCCCCCTGGGGGACCCATCGATTTCGACACCCCTCTCGAGAGATCGTCGACGCGATGGGTTCCCCCAGGGGGGTAAGGACCACAGCTCCCCCAGTTATGGCTGGTCGGCGAGGCCCTGGGGGACCTCTTCGGCGCGCCGCCCGGCGCGCCGCCGCCGCTGCCCGCCTTCGCGCCCGGGCCGCCGAGCATGGGCCTGCTGGCGCCCCCGTTCTCGATGCCGGGCCTGGGCTGCGGGGCGACGGTGCCCGCGCTGCCCATGCACCCCGCGCAGATGGTCGGAGGGCGCCAACCCTGCGCAGAGGAACAGAGCATCCCGATCGATGCCTTGTCCTTTGTGTGCTGTTTTGTTCTTTCGGCCGCCTTTTCTGGGCCTCCAGGGAAGCCTTGTTCGCTACGGCTGGAGTCGCTCCGAGATCCAGGGCAGAACGGACCCGGGGAGAGGTCAAGACAGTCTCGGTAGGCCGATCTTGGCCCGGCCAAGGTTGGGCACAGGATCCGCGCAGATGCGATCCTGACCAGGCCAGGGGAGCTATGCACACCGATCCTGTGCCAAGGATGGGCCTGGCCTGAACCAGTGCAGGTGAATGCCCAGATTTCTGACTTCGCGATTTTTCGTGACGCGGGCCCACGGACCTCTCGACCCCATCACAGGGACCCATTTTTGTTCACCCTGGGTAGTTCTGTCACTGACGGCCCTGGAGTCCCAAGTCAGCCTGCTGAGATCTGTTCCAGACAGGCCTTGCACTTGAGGGTTCTTATCCACTTCCCGGTTGGTGGGCATCCCGCGGGCGCCTCGCAGGGCGCCTCGTGCGCTGGGTGGGCGTGCCGAGGTCTCGCCGGGTGCCCGCCCGTGGGCGCCTCGCAGATGGCGCCTCGTGCGCAGGGTGGGCGTGCCGAGGTCGTCTCGCCCGGTGCCCGCCTCGCAGGGCGCCTCGCGGAGGGGGCCTCGTGGGCGCCCCGCCTCGTGCGCCTGGGCCAGTGCGCCGAGGCTTCGCTCGGCGCCCGCCTCGCGGGCGCCTCGTGCTCCGGAGGGGTGTACCGAGGTTTCGCCCGGTGCCCGTCCGTGGGCGCCTCGTGGGCGCCTCGTGCGCTGGGCGGCCGCGTAGATTGCATGACACAGGTGTCACCACAGAGTTAAAATGTTACACAATTTCTCTGTGCCTGCATATATATATATGTATAGATATATATATATATATATACATATATATAGACGTGCGTGCACATAAGCATAGAAAGATTGCATATGCATACTCAGATCACTTATATTCATTCACACCCTATCTTAGCCAGATGCCGTCACGATGTGTTCGAGACGTGGGATGATCGGGTCCTCCCCTCTGAAGCATCGGTCCCCGTACTTCTCTTGGGGTGCGCTTCGGTTTAAATGACTGTGACCCTTCGTACCCGCACCACAACCAGAAACTATGCCCAGGCGAGTTGTCTTGACCTGGGAAGTGCAAGAGCAAACAATGGAGCAAAGAGTAGAACAGCCATTGAAGCTCGGGATCAGCCTGGCGAAATCCAGGAGCAAGCCCAGGAGTCAACTAGAAATGCTTTCGCGGTTCTTTCCATATGAGAGACCGTTGAAATTTCACGTTCGCAATCAATTTCGGGGTTCTCTCGGGGCCATTTTGGAAACCTTTGGGGCTCTCTTGGGGCCTGTCTTGAGGCCTCTGGGCGCCTTCTTGGCAGAGAGGCCTCAGAAACAAATTGGAAGCAAAAATGCCAGAAAACAACAATAGCGTTAAAAGGTTATTGCGTGAATTGGCATTTCGGGGGGGCGTCCTTTGGAGACTCCGGGACCACTTGGAGCCGTCTTGGGTCCGTCTGGGGGCCTCGTGGAAGCATGCCAGAAGCCATTTTGAGCCAGTTCTGAGAAGATTGTGCCATTTAGAGCATGTTGCTCTATCTTGGCCCAAAAGCCTCCCAAGGACGCCTTGAACAGCCCAGTTTCTTCAGATCCTCTTGGAACGCTACTGGGGCATTCTTTGGCGATGTTGGGGCACTCGTGCAGCATGGAAAGCCCCTTCTTGGGCGATCTTGAAGCCACTTCGGCCCTAAACCCAACGGGGAGCAACAAAGAGAGAAACCGAACTATTAGAAAAACGTATAGATGTTTGAAGGATTTACGCGGTTGAGGCTCTGGGCCCATTTGGAGCTGTATTGTGGCCGTCTGGGTACTTTTTGGAGGCATGTTGTGTGCCATCTTGAACCGTCTTGGTCTAACGAGCTGCCTGCAGCAAGTCCCGCCACCGTGCCAGCGCGGCATTCTGGGTTGCGACTATTCGAGGGGGCACGGGAGGCCGTCACGTGTGACACCTCGGGACTCTCGAAGGCCCTGGGTGGGCGCGTTTTGGAGCCTTTTGGAGGCCTCTTGGGGGTTCCTTGGGGCCTTCTGGTAGCGTCTTGGGGGCGCCTCGGAGGCTCTCATTGGGGAGCTCTCCGGGTCGTCTTTGGGACCTCTTGTGGACTTCGAGGGCTGTCTGAGGGCTCACTTGGGCCGACCAAGGGGCTTCTTGGACCTCTCCTGGACCAATATGGAGCCCTCTTGGGCCGTCTTGGGGCCCTCTTGAGGCCCTCGTGGACCGTGTTGAGGCCATCCTGGAGGCCTCTTGGACCGTCTTGGGGTGACAGGTGAAACTGCGAGCACTACAGAAAATCAGTGATTGTGGCCTCTTCGGGCCCTGCTGGGGGTTCTCTTGGAGCCCTCTTGGGCCGTCTTGCGAGCCTCTCGGGCGGTCTTCCGCCCGTCTTGGGGTAATTTTCGGTTGTCGTGGAAGCATATTGGGCCACTTTGGCGGCCCTGGTAGCCTGCCTGGGCCGTCCTGGAAGCCACCTTCGGTATCCTGGAAGCTCGGCAGGGCGCCTAGGAGGCGTCTGGCCGCCCGCAGAGCCAAGGGGGTGCATGCATCCCGCTGCGAGTAGAGGTGGGGGCTGCCTTAGAAGATGACACCAAAAAAACTACCAGGCAGCACTCGGTCCTCTGCCACACCTCAACGTGCAAGGGGGGCACGGTGGCGAATATGTTGCGCCATCTTGGACGTCACCTCTGGGCAGGGGTAAACCCGCCCCGAAGGGGAAGGGGGCGGCTGGAAAACTATGTCTGTTTAGACCACCTGCACCCACCCGCGCCCAGGGGCAGTGGGGTTCCGAGGCCAGTCCAACTGTGGGGCTACGAGGGCGCCCCAGGATGGGATGCCACCCAAAAAAAAACAAGAGCGCCCAGACACCTCGGATCAGTCGGCGCCTTCCAGGTGAGCGACACAAGTAAACGAGGTCGTCTTCACCGACATCGGCACGTAAGCTACCCGTGCAAGGTCGCGGGTACGCGCCCTCATTTCCAGTTTGGAGTGCCGCGCTGGCAGCCTGTGTAAGCCACCGCATAAGGTCGCTATGCCATCTCGTGTAAGACCACAGTCCACAAAATACAATCGGCGCCACAACCGGTTGGACTGAGCAGCCCAAGAGGAGGAGGAGGAGGAGAAGGACAAGGTTATCCGCATAAAGGGGGTATAACGTCAGAGCACCTACTCGGAGCATCTACGCGCTATTGCCAAAATCCCTTGCGATTTGTTGTGCAGCAGCACTGGTTTCTCACTAGGGCCAGCAGGGGGCATACCCCGCAGCTCAAGGACCGAGCTCCGAGGTGGCCCCGTAAGAGAGGCTCGCTACCTTACATCACGAGTCCCTTCGGGTCAGTGCGGGGGGAGCAGCTGCTGGTCCTTCCGCGTGCCCAAGGCGAGGGGACGCGCGGGCTTAGCAGGACGCCCAAGCCAAGGGGCAAGGAGACGACGACGCGACCTCAGAAGGAGGAGAGGGGGGGAGACGGAAGGCCCGAGACCCCAAGCTGTTGCTGGGGGGGGGGCTGCTGCCTCTACAGTTTCAATTCCGTGCTCCCTGCTCCCGCTCGGCTCACTTCTCGGCCCTTCCGATAGATGCTCCGTGTATTGTCACATATGTGTTCTGGTACCCCGTGAAGTAGCCCAAGATTCCCCCTCGGAGCGTGTGAGGTAGAGCATAGTGGAAGTCACGGTCATAGGTAGGGCCAATGAGGAGCACATTGGTGGACTTCTTGATGATCAGTTTGTTCGCCTGCACACCCTGCAGTAGTGTACCTGATGGCACTCAAAAAAATACTTCCCATTGCAATGACGATGCAGGCGCACTGCTGTGCCCACATTCTCTGTCATGAGTTGCACTCCGAGAAACCTCGCTAATGCTCTTCCTGACTGTCTGTGGGCACGGCCAGATCGCTCCTTGCTTAGATGAGCACTCCGAGAAGCCTCGCTAATGCTTCCTCTAGGCGAACCTGCAGGCTCCAGTGGGTGCGCTCACTGGTGGCCGCTTGAGTTGGCCGTCGTCGTCTCCTCCGAGTTAGGGTAGTCGAACTTATCCGCGAAGATCTCGGTGCCATCCAGCATGGTTCGGGTGCTGTCTTTTAGCTTCTGGCGTTCCTTCAGCCTCTTCACTTCTTTTGGGTCCATGCTGTCGTCGTTTTTTTCATATCCCCCATGGCAACCTTCCTGACTTTGCGGAGGTCCTCTTAGTCGTTCTTCGCAATCTTCAGCGCCAGCTCGCACCAGCTCTGCACAGTGAAGGCCATCTTCCCTGACCTCTCCAATTGGTCCACTGGGTACCTTGCGATGAGGTCGCAGCCTTCGATTTTGCGCGTCATCGGAAAGGACAGTGGGAGCACATCGAATAGCTCCTCTGTGCTCATCTTCTTGGCCGCGTCGAAGAACTCGTACTGGCACTCCTCGATGGCGTCGTCGAGTTGCTGCGGTAGCCTTTCCGCAATGAACGCGTGCCACGCGGTTCCCACCCTAAGCTCCACCACCATCGATGGCCCGCTCTTGAACGGGAAAAATTTGCACGCGCACCCTACATTTGGCCATTTTATTCGCAGTTTGGTCCAAGCGTTTTCTTCATCGTGTTCACCCCCTCTGCCAAGAGCACGTCATTTGGGTGGTTATCCTGCGCCTTCCCCAGCTGCAACCAGTCCACCCTGCACCAGAACTGCCACGTCTCGCTCCTCGAGTGGGGACCTGGGCCTCTCCACCACAGCTTGTTCGGGAAGGCGAGCCCGCGCGAGCAAGCTCATCCTCCCTTATCGCCCCGCCCAGTGCCCCTCCTGCATACGTTGAACAACTGCATGTTGTCGCCCCACTTGTCCGCGAAGTCCAGCGCCTTGAGATACCCCGGTTGCTGCACACCCTTTTCCTTCGCCATCTTGTAGTCGCCCATCCCGTGCATCTCTATCCCTCTCTCTCTCTCTCTCCCTCTCTCTCTCTCTCTCTCTATATCTCTCTCTCTCTCTCTCTCTCTCTCTCTCTCTCTCTATATATATATATATCTTTCCATCTCTCTCTCTATTTCTCTATCTCTCTCTCGTTCTCTTTCTCTTTCTCTCTCTCTCTCTCTCTCTCTCTCTTTCTCTTTCTCTTCCAACTCTTGTTTTGCCACCTTTAGCGCCTCCTCGTCATTTACGTCCGTGGCCATGTACTTGTCGAGCAGGATGTCACATTCTTCTGCGTAGCGCAGAGCCCCCGCCATTCACGTTCCTGCTTTGCTGAAGGCTGTAAACATTGCTCCATTCAAATTAATCCCATCCAGCAGCGCCTTCGCCACCTCCTTGAATTTCTCCACGGCGATCCTGCTTCTTCGCGTGCGAGACTTTTTATTTGGACCTCCTTCTTCTGCCAGTTATACTTGAGCAGCTTTGATATGTCCGAGTGCCCAGGCTGCCCACGCCGCCCCTTGCGCCTTCCTCTTTGGGTCGCGGCAGACCTGCTCTCTCGTAATAGACGTTTCTCATTCATGGAATGTCCTGTCTTTTTCGTTGCAATAGTCCCTCTCCTCCGCCCTCAGCTCCAGCTCGCAATCGGTGCACGCTCTTTCCCATCCACTGCCTTTGCCGCCTTGATCCCTCTCGTGAACTGGCTCGTTTCTCGCGTGCTCTCCGCAGCTCTCGATCATCTCGTAGCACTGGCACCCCTTGTTGCAACGCCCGCAGGGCCACAGTTGGCTACTGGCCGAAAAAGGCCATGGCCCACACGTGCAACACACTCCGAGAAACCCCGTTAGTGTGCCACGATGCACGCCTAGGTCAGCGTTGAGCCAGCCAGATCAGCTGTGGCAGCCGAGGATGAGCGAGGGAAACAGTTGCGTAATCCCAACAGCCCAGCTGCCCCAGCATGCAAGTCGTTCTTCTGACTCGCTGGTTCCATCCCCACACACACACACTGAGATAGCATTAAATTCCCAACTGCCCCGCACCCGTGCAGCACCTCGAACTCCGCGCCCCCCCCCCCTCTTGACCGTGACCCGTCTACACGATGCGCATGCTGCATTGCATGCAAAGTACCCCGCCCACCATCTCACCGTAATTGTAAATGGAAAAAGGAGGGAGAAACGTATCGCGTCGTCTACGTAGATGACGCTTTCTACTGACTGGGTTAGGCAGGCTGGACGTTGCCAGGCAGGCGTTTCCCCAGGGCGTTTTTCTTTGTAATTCAGCTTCCTGTTCTGCTCGGAACTCCAGGGCCATGTCGTAGATTCTACAGTTTGGAGCAAAACGTCTGAGTTTGGCGAGGCTTTCAACGTCCATGCTGATCGATTCTGGTTTTCTTTCATCAACCGAAAGGTCTGTCTTCCTCTTCTGAGCTCTGTCGGGCTATGCCCACTTGCTCCAGGTGGGGCTCTCCTGAGGCGGCTCCTCATTGCATGATGCTGACGCCGATGTTGGTGCAGTGTACGTGCTTGTCCGCGTCAGCCGCGGCCTGGCACTCTGCCCCGGAGTCTTTGCACTCCGAGAAAGCCTCGCTCATGCAGCAACCCCTGCGGATCTCTGCGGTGCAGCACTCCGAGAAAATCTCGCCAATGCCACCACCTCCTCCGTTCTCAGCGACGCCGACGTTGTAGTTGCCGCTCCGCCATCCTCTCCAGCTCCGACTTGGGCGCCGTCGACTGGGACTTCTTGCCTCCCACGTAGACGATCAACATCCCCATCGCCATCCTCAGGTCGTGGCCTGCAACCTGGTCCAGCTTCGCCATGGCGTCTTCCCTCATGTCGTTCGGGAGCACCGCTCTGAAGTTTGGGGGTTCGTTGATGCCGATCTGGATATTGCCCGAGCCCTCCTCCCAGAACTCCTCGTCCTCGTTCGGTTTCCTGTCGTTGCTGTTGCGCGCCTTGCAGCTATCGCTGACCTCGCACATCTTGATCGTCTCTGGGATCATTGCTTGGTCGCGCTCGCCGGTGTCCTCCATCAACTTCAGGAAATCGTTCAGTACGTCCGTGGCTCTGCCGATTGGAACTGGCTCTGTCGCTTCGTCTTCCTTCTGCCATTCCGACGCCATCTCCCGCATGCTTTCCGTGAGCGCCATCCCCACGCGCACTCCTGGCGGCCCCAGCGTGCGCCCCCTTGCCCCTCTCCCCGACCCGGCCCCGGCAGCTCTGCCCCGCTGCCAACGAGCTTCCGACACGCGACATTGCTGACCGGCATGAGGAAGAAGCCCGATGCCATGTGGCTCATACAGTCGGGGCGCTGAAGAAGGAACCCTTCTCGTTGGGGAGGGGCTCGGTGTTCCTTGATTGTTTTACAGTCTGGCTTGGGTTTTCCTGAGGTCTTCGATGGGAAATCCAAGCTTTAACTTTTGGGATCAAGGGGCCTCATTCGTTATTTAAGGTTCCTTAGGTCAACTCCCCGACTGTATCTCTCTGAAGCCCGTTGACACACCCTCTTGGGTCGAGCTCCTCGTAGTCGTCCGCCGCGCATGACTGGCGGGGGGGTGGTCTGCGCCCCTCCTCCTCCGCCTCTGCCGTTCCCTCCCAGCGCCGCGGCCGCTGTCGTTGGCGGGCTGCCCGCTGCTTTGGCGCTGGTCCCTTCTGCGTGCCACTGATCCTTTCTTTTTCCCCGGCCGCCCCTGCGGTGCCGCGGCCCCCCTTCCATCTCCGCGCTCGCCCCCCGTCTTGGCAGCGACAATATCCACGGCGGCAGCGCACACGCATCTGAAAGCCTGCCAAGGATTGAGCCCGAAAGCCACAGAGGATGCAGATGAGGGAAGGGGGCTCACGCACGGGGTGATTCCAGCAGCTTCTGCTTTTGCAACATATCCCGTGACTCTCCGTCGCTCTCATTACATGGTCCGTCGTGATGCTTGTTAACGCGAACGAGCTCACGCACCAAGGTCACTGATTCGTCATCACCAGGCTGGGGATCAGAGGGAGACAGTTGCGCACCACTCCCCCGTGCCCTGCCAGCGCCGCCGCCGCAGTACACTGTCCTCCGCGCACCTGTCCCCCTGTTCAAATTTCCCAGTCACGCCCAAACTGAGCCACCACCTCTCCACCCGCCGTGATCTCAGGTAGCGCTGCGCCCCATGCTTCTCCAGCGCGGCGTAAGACACTGGGGTCCGCCCCCACCCAAGCTTCCCGATCCCTCGTGCCTCTCTTGAACATTGAGATATCTGACTGCCTCTTCGGACACCAGCTCCACACGTCCTCGCTGACTTCCGTCAACGCCCGTAAGTCCTACTGGGCCCAAGGTGTAGATGCTTCGCATATCCACCAATTTTCCATCCTCCTGACCTGGCAGAGACTGCCCAGCTTCGACGCTCCAACAACAGTTGCCAGCACACTGGCAAAATCCTGGATATTTCGCCCATTGTCTGTACCACCGTAGCCCGCGCATCCGGCGCATCCTCAGGGCCATCGAGCAGCGCTGTATCCTCTATCTCCTGAACACCTCCTTGTTGGCGTAGCATTTGGTTGTACCGTCTGCTTCCACCCAGCCCATTCTGCCTCCTGCCACCCCTCTCAAAAGAAGTGCCGTCGCACTGTCGAGTGCCCTCAAGTGACGCTCTTCTAGTACAAAAGCCGTCAACCCATTAAAGGCCCGCTCCCGCAACAAACGCCTGAAACCTATCTGTTTCAATGTGCCTGCTGTATCTGAAGACCAGAAGCACCCACACTTCATGTAAGCAAGCTGCATGGTTTCGCACCTCTTCCTTATCTCTCCTGCGCATCCCTGATCTCCTGATAGGTACGGCCCACATACTCTCATCTCCCTCATCAACGTGCCCTTGATCTGCTTCTCTCTCTCTCTCTCTCTCTCTTTCTCTCTCCCTCTCTCTCTCTCTCTCTCTCTCTACAGCTGCCTCGTGGTCCCATTTCGCCCCGGTCCTCGAAGGGCCGCCAGGTGGTTGGTCTTGGCTGGGTTCAGGCTCCATCCACCTGTGCCCGGCTTGCTCTCTAAGCGTTGAGTGGTGGCGTTGGTTTGGTCTGCGGTTCTTGTCGCGCGGGTTCTTTCGTCTATCCGAGATGACCCCGCTTCCGCCTAGAGCCGATTGGGACTGGGGGCCCGGGCGGGCCGAGACAACCTCGCTTTCGCCAAGCTCCGCTTGGTGTTCCGAGATTACCTCGCTAACTCCAGATAGAAGAGGGTTCGGGCCCGACGAGACCACTGCGTGGCTCTTGGTGCTGTCGTCCACGAACGCGCTGAGCGAGAGGTCGTGCTCCCGCTCGTTGGCGGGGCCCACTGTATCACGCAGTGTCTGCATCTTGCCCCGCTCTCCTTCTTCCTGGTGCCATTGCCCCACGCACAGGTTGTAAGTATCGTTGAACTGTCTTGGGCACAATGTAAATCCCATTTGCACTCCCCTCGTAGTCCTTGCACGCAGCCAAGTGTACGCGCATTCCTTACTCATAGACGCGCCGTGCAGCGCCTCGGCCGCAAATGGTAAATCCTCCTCTTTTGACGTGGCGAGACCGATGCCAGTAGGAGGTTGCGTTCCGTCCTTGCGAATGCGTTTGTGCAGTCGCAGTTGTTTGTGATAGCGTTCACTCCTGCTTGCCTTGCTCTCCACTGCGCAGCCCCGACGCAGGTAATCGCATTCTCCCTCGCTATGTGTCTAAGCCCCCCCTGTGCCCAGCAGGGGTGCTTCGGTTTTTTCCTTGTAATGGATATCTTTGTGGAAATCCATTCCCATTGAGCAGCATGCACGCATGACCCTTTCCCCTCCAATCCCTTTTTTATGATTGCCCTTCTCCGCTGAAAATCAAATAGACCTGTGCCAGTCCAAGGGTGTAGCTTGTGATTGGCGACGCTTGATCAGGATGTCCTCCAGCTTGTTCCTGCACCCCGTGCCTGCTTCCTTCTCCAACACCGAAGATCCCAGCCCAGTTTTCTTGCATGCCCCTAGGTGGTACGCTTTCTTTTCTGTCGCCCTTAGTGTCCCGCCGTCATCCATTTTGTCTGCCCTGCCTAGCGCCCTGCCTGATGTCCAACCCATCTTCTGCAGCACAAACCTTCCCACTCTTCGCTTGTAAAGCGCGCTGTGCTTGTCCAGGTCTTCCTCGTCATCTCGCTTCTCCGCCGCTCGTACTTGTTGCTCCTCCAGTTTCTTGCTCAGCTGCTCAGGGCCCTCCAGGTTGACCGTGGTTTCTAGCATCATCCATGTTAGTTTTACTGGCACTCCCAACGGGGGAAGGCGCACCTGCGCGCCGCTTCCTTGTAATACTTTAGCATAATCATCTTGTCCCTCTCCACTTGTGCCTTCAACTCCATATACAGTGGTAGCGGCATTTTCTCAGCTATCAACTCGCCATGTTCCTTCCCATACTCTTCCAGGTCCATCGGCTCGGCTGCCGGCCCCCCGTCGTGGGGGCGTTTGCCCGGCTCTGTGAGCCACTCCTCTGTACTCCACCAAGTCAGCGCTGAGAAATAATACCTCTTCTTAGGTCCTCTCCCATTCCTCAAACGGTCCACCCTGAGCCTGTGCATCTCACTGAGGTTGCTGTTCTCGCATGATCTCCATGTTTCCTCTGCCAGCTTTTCTGTTGCCTTTTCCAACTCCGACCTATGTTTACGTCGCAGTACATGTTGTATCTGCGCCAGCTCCTGCTTGATCTCCTTCCATTTCTCCTGTGCGTCAGAATCTGCCATTAACTTCATCCTTTCTGCCAGTAGGGAGCGCCGTAATAATTCGAACGCGGCCACCCCCTTGTCTTCCTGCTTCCTCCTGATCGGGAATATCCCTTTCATACCGCCTCGCTCCACTTCTTCCATATCTGATCTGTCGTAGGGCGCTCCTGCAGCTCTCTCCATTCTTCTCCTGCCGCTAGCTCCCTATGAGTTGCACTCCGAGAAAACCTCGCCAATGCTCCTCCTGGGGGGTCGGCAGGGCCCCCCTGGGCTGCACCCCGAGAAAACTCCACGAATGCATCACCCGAAGGTACAGCCTGGGCCGCACTCCGAGAGAACTTCGCTAATGTTGCCCGTGGCTGCTACGACTGGGCGGCCTGCAGGCGGCGGTCGAACGCGCACAGGAATTCCGCCCTCAGGCGACCTTCCCTCAGGCACTCCATCAGCATGTTGCGGCCCACCTCTTTGTCTGCTCTTTGCTGCCTGTGTTTGCCCGGGAAATGAAATCGATGTTCCAGTCCGGTATCCAAGCCCAAAGGGATGTGGTCTCTGTGCCCCCTCGCTTTGATTTGCTGCAGTTTCTTCGCCACTCCTCTCAATGCTGCGCACTTCCGCACGTGGGGTAGGGCACCCGACGGCATTGCTATGTGGCTTACTTCGCTCGTCATCATCTTCTCGTTTCGTTTCTTACGCAGTAGTAAGTAGGCCCACAATCTATGAAAGTCGTGACCACCGACAAGAAGCCGTGAACGCACAATTCCTTGAATGTTGTGCCACTGTCGTTCTCCACCTCCTTGGCCACTGGTCCCAATGCTGCTGCATGTTTGCCCGACTTGTACCTGCTGGCCACCAAACCAAATCCTTGCTGTCTGACCTGTGCAATCCCAACTGGCTGTTGATGTCCCTTCCCACAATGGTGGTAGATATGCCACCTGTGTCGTCGCATGTCTCCTCGACCCATTTCATATATACATATATATATATATATGAAATCGTTCCATTGTTCGCGCACCCTCTTCTCTGGCGGCAAAGAAGCTGCAAATATTGTGACGTCGTAAGTTCTGTCCGCAGTCTGATCCCTGCCGTTCTATTTTGCAGTTGGGCAGGAGGTGAGTACTGCGCGTGGAAGGCCCTGTCTGTCATCATCTCGCTGGAAACCAGGAACGTCGTACCACATGACTTGTTGATCAACGTTCCCTTCTTTGCCCCGAACTGCCGTGCCGTATGATATTTGTGGCCCGTCTTCTTCATCGGCTCTGGCCCAGCCCATTGATGAGTCCCTGTTAGTACAATCACATCCCACTTTCGTAGTTCACTGCTTATTTCTTCCATCCTGTCCGTGGTATTCGCCGCAAGAGGACTGTAAAGTACCAGCTTCATCAGTGCCCAGAACGAGAGCGCTGCAATCGCCATCCACATGCCATGCCCCCCCAGCTCCCTTTCTGGCCAGTGCGATTGCGGGGCGGTCGTCGTGTGAGAGGTTTTCAACAACTCATCTCTCCCTCGGATCTCAAAGTGCCTGAGCCTCCAACGCCAACTGAGGAGGAGGAGGAGGAGGAGACGACAAGCGCTGCTGGCATCGCCTCCGTCGTCGTTTCTTATCAATGTCAGGACAGGGGAGACTTGACCCTGATGTGTCGGTCTTCTTCGGCCGATTGACCCCTTTCCTGGACACGGCCACCGCGGGGGGGTCGGGGTCTGCAGCTCCCACGCACTAATTTGCTTTCCCCCGTCCCACTTGCCCTATTATTTTTTGCTAGGATGGGCGGCGAACCCGAACGTCTTGAGAGTCCGACCGACCGACGAAGAGGAGGAGCACGACGAGGAGGAGGACGAGGAGGAGGAGGAGACTCCAAGAGCGCCCCAGACACCCCAGGTCGGGCCCAAGAGCGCCCAAGAGAAGGGGCCATGAGGGTGCCCCAAGAGGCCATCCAAAAAAGACCCAAGAGCGTGCAGACACATCGGGTCAGTCGGCGCCTTCCCAGGTGGGCCACGGCCACGGCATGCCAGGCTTCGGGGCCCCGGTGCCCGGCGGCAGCGCGCCCTTCGAGCCGTACCCGACCGGGTTCGGCGCCATGGCGCAGGTCGGCGGCACGCAGACGACGGAAGGGCAAACGAGTACCTACGACACGCCGCCGTTTGGAGCCCGTCGGCGTGTTGCTCTTTGTTTTTGTTGCCCGAAGGCGTTCTAGGCCGCTCAGATTAGGTCGGAGTAGATGGGGTCGAACGATCGCGCCGCATCGCCGATGCAACGGCAATGCGGCTCGGTGTGGAGCCCGATTTTCTCCGCGCTGGCGTCGCCGATGCACCGCCGACGTCGCCAGTGTAGTGCCGGTGCATCGGCGATGCCGCGCGATCCTACGATCCTCCGACCCAATGCACTCCGACCCCATCTGGGAGGCCTCCAAGCATGGTGATGGGTCCCCCTCGCCCGCATGTGATTGATTGATACTGCTCCCCACATTCTAGGTGGGCTTCTTTTTTCTGCGGACACCCTGCGCAGGATCTCCTCGTCCCCCTGGTCTTCCTCATCATCATCATCATCATCACCACCGTCATCATCATCATCATCATCATCATCATCATCATCATCATCATCATCATCATCATCAGCATCAGCATATTTATCATCATCGTGGTCAGCATCACCTTCATCACAACCACACCCATTCACACACACACACACACACAAGACACATCATTATCATCATCATCATCATCATCATCATCACCACCACCATCATCATCATCATCACGATCACCACGCACGCACGCAGTCATCCTCACACACGCATCCTCCTTATCATCACAACCATTACCATCATCGCACCACCGTGTTCCCACATTCACCAATACCATCAGTGTCATCATCACCACACAATCATCATCATTATCGTCATCATCATACCATCGTCACACCATCATGAGGCAAGTTGGCATCGCGGAGGTCACAGGGAAATAAATTATCTCCAAGGTAGGGCTCCATGAGGAGCATCAACCATCACCATCGCCATCATCATTCCATTAACTCATAATCATGTCATGATCCCATCATGACCACCAGGCATCATTGTCATAGTCATCACCACCATCATCGCACACCATCATCGCCATCCCTATCACCGTCCCATCACGATCATCGACCAAGAGGGAGCCTCGTCTGTGAGCGAATTGCAAGGAAGTCTCAGGCGGGAGCCCTCTTCCTCATGGGGCCCGCAGCTTGCGTTTCTGATCCGAGCGGGTCATGCGAAACTTCTAACTTGCGTCATTTTGGGGCTCCTCAGGCTTGAATATGGAGGAAGTCTCAGGCGGGAGCCTCGTGTGTGAGTGAAGCGCGAGGAAGTCTCAGGCGGGAGCCCTCAACTTATGGGGCCCACACTTCACGTTGGTAACCCGAGCGGGTCATGCGAAACTTGTAGCTGTCCTCATTTTTGGGTTCTTCAGGCCGAATCCTGAGGAAGTCTCAGGCGGAAGCTTCGTCTGCGAGTTAGATAGCGAGGAAGTCTCAGGCGGGAGCCCCCTTCCTATGGGGCCCGCAGCTCATGTTTGCAATCCGAGCGTGTCAGGCGACACATGTACCTTTCGCCAACTTCTGTTGTTCCGCAAAATCTCGAGGATCTCAGGCGGGAGCCTCGTCCGTGAGTGAATTGCAAGGACGTCTCGAGCGGGAGCCCCCTCCTTATGGGGCCCGCAGCTCCAGGTCAGAATCCGAGCGAGTTTTCGGGATCTCGTAGCTGTCGTCATTTTTAGGCTCCTCCGGAAAGAAGAGTGATGCGAGCCCTCGCGGGCCAATCCGAGCGAGGTCACTTGTGTGCTCTTATGAAGGCCACTCGCTCGACGCATCAGATGAGGAGGAAACGGAGGAACAGGAGCTGAGGAGGACGACGGCGGCCGGGCGCAAGGGAAACCCTTGCGTCCCAGCCGGGGGTGGTAACCCATCCTCGACCGAAGCGGCCGCAGGGGGTAACCCTTGTTTCCAGGCTGGCGGTGGTAACCCATGGTCCGCCGAATCGGGCGCAGGGGGAAACCCTTGCGTCGGGGCAGTGGGTGGTAACCCATCCTCGGCCGAATCGGTGGCACGGGAAAACCTTGTCTCCAGGCTGGCGGTGACAACCCATCGTTAGCCGAATCGGGCGCAGGGGGAAGCCCTTGCGTCCAGGCTGGCGGTGGTAACCCATCGTCATCCGAATCGGGCGCAGGGGGAAGCCCTTGCGTCCAGGCTGGCGGTGGTAACCCATCGTCATCCGAATCGGGCGAAGGGGGGAACCCTTGCGTCGGGGCTGGCTCAGGGAACCCATCGTCAGCCGAATCGGGCGCCCAGGGAAACCATTGCGTCCGGGCTGGCGGTGGTAACCCATCGTCAGCCGAATCGATCGGATGGAGAACCCTTCCGTCAGGGTCGCTGGTTGTAACCGAACGGCGGCCGAATCGGGCGCAGGGGGAAACTTTTGCGTCCGGGGCGCGGGTGGTGACCTATCCGCTCTCGAAACAAGGCCCTCCACAAAAACTGCCCTGCGTGCACGTGGGTGACGGGCCACTGACGCAAATTTTTGAGGGGTCGGCCCCGGAGGCTTCCTCCGCGGCACGGAAAATCACGCCAGGGCCAAATTTACGCTCGATGTCCTACCACGCTCGCGTATGCATTCATGCTTTGAACGCCAAAGCCCCCACAGCTTCTGAAGACGTGATCACCTCCGAACGCCAGCGCGCTGGTTCAGAATTGTGATATCGCCCTGTAGCGATTCTGCGGGTGCCCCTTCAGGGATTGGCTGGCTCGGAAGCGACAGCACCGATGACGACGGTGGAGGCCGCGGACGACGAGCGATGAGCGAAGAGCGACGACGACGACGACGACGACGACGACGACGACGACGACGACGACGACGACGACGACTGCGGCGACGGCGGCGGCGGCGGCGGCGGTGGCAACGACGACGATGACGACAACGACGACGACGACGACGACGACGACGAGCGACGTCGACGAGGACAACGACGACGACGACGACGACGACGACGACGACGACGACGACGACGACGACGACGACGACGACGGCGGCGGCGGCGACGACGACGACGACGACGGCGGCGATGACGACGGTGACGGCGATGACGACGACGGCGACGACGGCGGCGATGACGACGGCGACGACGATGACGACGACGGCAACGGCGACGGCGATGACGACGACGACGACGACGACGACGACGACGACGACGTCGACGAGGACGACGACCGCGCCGACGGCGACGAGGACGACGGCGGCGGCGACGACGACGACGAGGACAACCAACGAGGGCTCCGGAGGCCGGGAGGGCTGCAGAGGGGCGGAGTGGAATGGGAGTGTTTAGGGGGGGAGGGTTCCACGGGTATTGGGAGGAATGCGAACGGCATAGGATGGCCACGACAGTCCGTCATCGCATAATAGATAAATGCAGCGGCTTAGTCCCGAGCCAATAATAGTAACAGCTCGCGCGAACGACCTCCAGGGGCTTTCGGGGGGTGTTTAACACGATACGTTTTTCAAATGGGTTCTCAGAGTCGCCGCTGGGGGCGTTCTTATGATCTGAGGCCAAGACGGGCCTCCTGGGGCTAAGCGCGACGATCGCGCGAGCCCGCGCTTTCACGGTTCACATTCGGATTGCCGGCGCGGGGCCTTTTCGCGAAGGCCTCCGCGCCACGCTGCACGCGGCCTCCAGTCTCGCTTGAGGGGTTGCCCCGACAGCATCGATTTGGCAGCCAGCCTTTCGTTCTCGTCGCCGCCCGAGCGCTTTCTTGCGCTGGCTTGATGGGTCGACGGCATCCCGCGCCCTGCGCCCGCGATGGGTGGAGGCATGCGGAGGAGCTACCCGGCGTGCGTCTGCATGACAAAACGACCAGGGGCTGCGCGGCATCCTCCACTCCCTCGCCCTGGCCCCCTGCTCGTCGCCACCTCCAGATGCCCGTCCTCTTGTTCGCCCTCGCGACGTCGAGGGCGAGGCTCTGCTGTTAGTCGGTGCTGGTCACGCCCAGGCGCTGCGGCTCGAGCTGCCTGATCGGTTCTGATCGGCCCACCGACCAGCGACGCGAAACTTTTTCACCGGCTGCAATCGGCCCCCGATTGGGCCCGCGGAGCTCCACATGCACACCCCTTGCCAGCATGCCCCCCCCCCTGGAGGTGACCGCGCCACCGCAGTCAGTTTTGCTCGTTTCGAGCAGGACTCGCGCCTCTCAGGAAGCGCGCGAGTTTTTGGGCCTGCGGCGCCGCGCGGTCAGTTCTTGAGGCGGCAGACGTTCCACGGTCAACTCGCCTTGTCTCCGCGGGAGTTTCCCGGCGCCCGCGGCACCTGCGTCTGCGGGCGCGTCGTCACCCAGCGCGACGAAGTCCGTCGAACGCCATGGACCAACGCAGTGACCGAGGTGCACCTCCTCGACGGCGACGCAATGGGAGACGCCTCGTTTCCCGACGCAGAGGATACCACATCGCAAGACTCTGCCGCTCAAGTCCGCCGCGCCGGAGCTAGGCAAAGTCCACGGCATCTCCGCTGGGATCTTCTTGAACAAGAAGCCCTTGCCATGGTTTCTACATCTCGACTGTCGCACCACCTGGCGCCCAGGCCCCGCTCGGAGTCAACGCGACCATCCAGCAGCGCGCCGAGAGTCCTTGGACAGACATCCCCCTGCATCACCCGTTCGCGGAGATTGCTGACCTGGGCGCGGTTGCCAACTTGAGCAGGAGGCTGGCCGAGGTCACCCAAGCGCGCGCGGCGGGCGTCGTCTCGCATCAGCCAGACGCAATACACTTCTGGGACCGAGAGTTCAACGGCATCCGCAACGCGGTGGTCAAGCAGGGGCACCACAATATCCGGCGCGCGTTATGGCGCGCTATCTCGGCCGCCTGCCCCGTCGGCGCAGCGGTCGCGATCACGCTGGCGACTGCGCCGCAGCGCCACGGGTCTTCGGAGCTCTTCGCCGCGAAGGCCACGCGGGCCACAGCTTGTCCCGCAGCTCCAGCGGAGACCGTCCGCGCGTCGACGCACATCGCCGAAAATGCTGCCTTTGCTGACGCCCGGGCGCAGCGGCGCGGCTTCGCTCTCGGAGGCGAGCTCGACTGAAACGCTTGTCTGCCGCGCGCGCAGCAGCCCTAAGGATCGCCGCAACGGCGGCGGCTAGCCCTCGCGCGTCGCAGCCGATGGCGCGGCAAGCCCGTCGCCCCCCGTCTCGATTGAATATGTAATGTGTACTTTATGTGGCGTCGCCGCCCACGCGCTGCGCCGTCTGGCCCCCGCCCCGCCCGGAGCCCGACGGGCTGCCCCGACGGCATCTCGCAACCGGCGCCCGCGGTGGACGGGGGCAGACGGAGCGGGCCACAGCGTCCGAGCCGGCGAAGAAATGGAGCGCCCGCGCGCAGCTCGGCGAGGCTCGGGGGAGGAGCGGGTGGACGAGGACGGCGATGGGCAGGCGGCGGAGAGGGAGGAACAGGCACGCGCACACTGGCGCCGCCATGGCGATTTCACTGAATCTTGCCTTGGCGCGCATCCGCTCGGACGCGCCCCCGCATGGCCTTCCCCCTCGTCGCGCTCCGGATTTTCGCGGGCCGTGCCTTCTGGGCAACCATCCCACCCCTGTGCCTCGGCCAGTTGATCCCGCGACCGTGCCTGCCTGGGTCGCAGACCAGAACCTCGCGGCCGTCACTTTGGGCTCTCCTCAAAAGCTGCGAAGGATGTCGGACGCTTCTGGTGGGGCCATCGCTGTCACTATCGCCATCATTGTCGCATTCCTCGCCATCCGCATCTTCGCGCACTCGCGCAATCGCACATCTGGCAGCGCACTCATCGCCACGCATTCACCTGTCTCTCCAGAAAAAACAACACTGCGGCGTCATCGCCATGCCGCGAGAGACTGCAGCATTTGCGGCTCTGTCGCGTCTTCGCGAGACATCGCGGCGGATCAACGCGCCCCCCAAGAAGACCGAAGCCGCCCTCCTCGCCGACGCAGCGGCGCGTCGCCGGCGGCCGGATGTCAATGTGACGGCGCCGAGACTCTGGAGCGGCCCCGGCTTGAAGGCCAGATTCCTGACGCGAGCTGGGCCCGGCGAACCCCGGACTCACAATTGGCACGCGCGCCGCGGGGGCGCCGCGCCCGAGCACCCGAGAGTGGCCGCTGCCTTGTCAGAGTTGGACGCCCTGGTCGACGGCCCCCCCGGCCCGGCGGCATCGGCGCGCCTCGACGACGCCAGCAGGGCAGAGGCGCTTGGCCGAGATGGGCGACGGGGCCGCTGCCTCTGCACCGCCGTCGACGAGCAGGTCTGGGCTTGGCCAGTCGACGCCAAAAGCTCGAGGGCATATCCCGACGGCTTGCTCGACTGGACATCCCGGCGGCTGCGGCAGCGGCCAGGGCGCCCCCCGCTGCCCCTCGGCCTCGCAGAGACCCCGGCGCAGAGGCCTCGCCTGCTCGACGACGGGCTCGGGGCGACGCCCGTGCGGACCACCGGCGGCCCCTCGGAGCGCGAGCACGCGTGCTCGGCGCCTGCAACACCAGAGGCCTCGGCAAGGTCGTGCCGCAAGAGCCCTTGGGAGCCCCCGTTGGTCGACGATTTCGCGAGGCTTGCTTTCCTGCAGTTTCCCGCGGGAGCCGCCCCTGGTTTCGCACGGGGGCTGGAGCTGCGCCCGCAGGAGGAGGGGCGCCTCTCGGCAGCGGCGCCACGGATGGCTGCGCGAGAGCTGCACGAGCGCGTCCGCGACGAGGCTCGGCGCCAACGCAACGGAGAGCACATCCCGATGAAGAAGAGCTCTGCAGAGCACAATCAAATTACGTCTCGAGGTTGCATAGGCGCGGCGAGCTCCAGACAGCCGAGCATGCTCCGTTGGCGCACCGGCCCCTCCTCATTGGCCCAGGCCTCTTCAGCGCGGCGGATTGGGTGGAGCGCCCCGCCGCAGCGCCCCCCTCGAGCAGCAGCTCCTGGCGGTGGGTTTTCATGCCTGCAGGAGTTGACGCGGAAGCACCGCAGGTGGAATCCAGGGCTGGGGCGGCGCGAGCCGGGGCCGGGCTGCAGGCGCGGCTGCACCTTGAGTGGCACAACCCAGGCACTCGCGAGCAGCACCTCCTCGCCCTGCTCCGCGACGACGACCGGCAGCAGCCGCTGCGCGGCCTGCTCGCTCAGCCCGGCACGCGGTTCGCCAGAGCGGCCGCGCCAGGCGCAGCCGCGCCAGCGCCTCGGGGCGGCCGCGCGGGCGCCGCCGGCTTCCCCAACGCGTCGAACACGTGCTACATCAATGCCGCGGTGCAGTGCTCGCACCAGACGCACCTTCCGCAGCGACGTCGAGGGCGCGCAGCCGGGCGCCAGCAACATGCGGCACCGCCTGTGGGATTCGTCATGTGCGCGCAGCTCCTCCGCATTCGCGGCCACCGACATTCGCCCGCCGTTGGTGGCCTTCGTCCGGCAGGTATTGCAGCAGCTTGCTGCGGGCTTCCAGCCTGGTCGACAGCAGGGCGCGGCGGAGAGCCCCATGCGCATCCTCGAGCACGCGGACCACGGAGGCGCGCGGCGCCGCGCCCGCGGGGACGGCGCGGCCACGAGCGTCGAGGGCAGGTTGCACTGCTGCGCGGCCGGGGAGGCCCAGGTGGGTCGCGACGCGCCGCCCGTCTCCATGGCCGCCATGATCCAGGCGCCCCTCACGGGTGAGCTGACTATCCGAGATGCTTCGGAAGCACTTGTTATCAGCGTGGAGAGCACGCACGAACAGACTGGCAACCAGTTCGCCGTGGACGCGCGGGCGGACTGGCGGGACGCCGTCTTCCCCGTCAGCATTCTTGACGGCGACGCCGTTTCCTACGAGGCGGCGGCTCGCGCGCAGCACCGCGCCGCGCCCGGCGCGCCAGCTCTGCAGCGGGTGCACGGCGGCCACCTACGTCGCCTACGTCAACAGGGAGGGCGCTGGTGCGAGCTCGACGATGCCGTCGTGACGGAGCTGCATGATTTACCAGAGGCGTACCCGCACTTGGTCTTCCTCGCCCGCGCGCGGCCCAGACGGTCGATTTCGATGGGCGGGAAGCGGCGCAACCCTTGTGGGCTCGACGACGCTGGCAACCACTGCTAAGTTGCCGCGACTGGGACCTGCGGCGTCGAGTGGCAGCGCGTCTGGCGCGGCTCGAGGATCGGGCAGCGGCAGCCGCGGCTTGCCCCAGGCCGCAGACTCAGCCGCCAGTCAGAGCCGGAGTGGCAGGGACCAGGGCGGCAGAGACCGGTCTGGTAGAGACCGAGACCAGTCTGGTAGAGACCAGAGTGGGAAGGACCAGACTAGCAGGGACCGTAGCGGCCAGCAGAAGGGCACCGCCAGAGTGCACCCAGCTGCAAGGGCCGCCTGGAAAGCCTCAACTCCCGCGGACAACAGAAACCATACCCGGGCAGACGCAGAGAACAGCGTGGACGACCCAGTCAAGCGGCGCGTCGATGACTGGGATCTGCGACGCAACAACGCCGATGTGAAGTGTCCCTCCTGGTCGCATAGGGCCGCGCCGACGGGCCCTCAGCCGCGCCTGCTCTGCTGGGGCCGAGAACTTGTTCCCCGCGAGGATTGGAGAAAAAACAGGAAACAAGTAGACGAGCACGGCGGCGTTCAGCGCCACCGCGACGCCCTCTTCTCGCCGCTGTCGCTGAAGCCTTACGCGGTCAAGGGGGGCAGATTATGCACGATCGTGGCCAACTACGCAGAGTTCTACGCCCGGGCCGCCTTGGACTGGGAGAACCCGACTGAGCGCGCGCGCGAGCTCGCTCGGACTCCCGAGGTGTCGCCTGCAGCTGACCGCTGGACGCCTCGGGCGCACTGAGCGCGCGTCTGCTGCGCCAGGCTACACTGGCCCGAAGACCTTTTCCTGGGAGCACCTGGCAGGTAGAGATTGCTTCATGAAGAACCCCGAGGCCGTGGCCAAGCTGCTCGCTTGGGAGGTCTACCACAAGCACTGGCCAGACATCCCCGAGGCTGAGCGCCGCGTTCTGCATTGCGGCTGCGCATTGGGAATGCGGGCACATTCCAACCTGTCCTCGCGCATGAGCGGCGAGCGACAGATGCGCGGGCATTGGGCGAGGGGCGGTCCCCGGTGGGCGAGGATTGCCCGGGCGCGTTCTCTCTCCGCCACCCGCGCATGTGCAACTTCACCTTCGCTACACACCTGTGCCTTGACAGGAATGACCTGCTCTTCCGCAGCGCCAACTTGTCGCGCCAGATGCCCCTCGCACTCGCACGCGTCGCGACGACCAAGGTGGTGCTACGCCCCGAGAGCCACGACAAGCAGCGCAGCGGCGACGGGCTCACGTGGGACTTTTTGTTCCACAAGACGGGCGCGGCGGGCTCCGCAATCCTTCCTGTTCGGGAACGCGCCGCGCTAGTAGGCAACGGAGCGGTTCCCCCCAGCTTCCGCGAAGAACGCGTTCGCCGTGACTTCCATGGCTGCCCAGCAGGGCGCGGCGAAGGAGCAGCCGCCAGGCCCTCCGGAAGATGCAATGGGACAGCGGCGCCGCGAGGGGCTGGCCGGCGACTCTGCCAGACAGCAGGACGCCGCCCAGCGCGCCCAGCGCGCTTCTGGGGCATCGCGCGCCTCGAGGTCAACCGCGCAGAGTTCGACTCGCAGGCGCAGGCGCTGCAGGCCACGAACGTCGTTTACAAGGACAAGACGCACGACGAGGCGCTGGTGGCCCAGTGGTCCCCAGACCCGCTGATTCCTTAGGTGAGGTGCCCCCCATGGTGTTGGATAGCGTCGTGGCCGCGCCGGTGGGGGATTCGCCCAGCGACGTCGCGGCCGCGGGCCTAGCCGACGCAACGGTGGCCGGGGCGCAGGATATGGAAGACACAGACGTTCACGCGTGCAATGACTCCCGGTACGTGAGCGCGTTCACCGAGGAGGCCATCCCAGGCGCGGCCGCCTCGGAGGGGGCCTTGGAGGTGACGGCACTGAACAGCTGGAGGAATCGGGCGCGACCGCGCAGCGCTCCGTGGTCAATGAGGCACAGAGCACGCCGTCGAATCGGGCAGCGCGCTGCTGGACGAGGCGGGCGGGGAGCACGTCTTGCAGCTCTGCGAGGCCGTTCGGAACCGCGCTGTCCAGTTGTCGCGCCCAGATCTCGCGTTCCCCGCGCTAGGCTGGGGCCCCGACACGCGGGGATTGAGGCGACCATGGCGAACCTCGAGTTGCCGCGCGGCACTGCGCCCCTGTCGCTGTTCGACTGGGGTGTGGACGCAGGCGCGCCCCAGCCTGTGGCGCTACGGCGTCGCCGGCCACCTGGATCCGAGAAGAACAGGGACCTACACGCAGTTGCTCGCCCACGAGTGGATGGATCACGTGCCTGTGCATGCGCGAAGAGATGGAAAGAAGAACAAGCGGGATGGAGATGAGGAGGGGGGAAGGAGGAGGAGGTGGATGAGGAGGAGAAGGAGGACGAGGAGAATGAGGAAAAGGACGAACAGGAGGAAGAGAAATGAAACGAGGAGGGCGAGCAGGACGAGGTAACGGAGGACGAGGAGGACAAGGAGGATGAGGCGGAGGCGCAACAAAGGCGGGACGGGGTGCCTCAGCCAGGGCGAAGAGGAAAGAGCGAAGGGCAATCGAAAAAGATCATCATCCAGGGTCCTACCGTCGGAGTAATTATTGCAATCCTAAAGAAGGGGGGGGGGGGGCCTGGCACTGCGCGTTTTTCTTGGCGTGCTTCGCCCCGCTTTTGCGCCGGTTGGTGGGCCTTTCTCGGCCGCGGCCACACGCAGCTCGAGAAGCCGGCCCGAGATGGACGCCTGGAGCCGCGCCGCTCCCCCCGGCCTTCCCCCGTGCGCGGATCGCGCGAGGAGCGCCGCGAGGGGCGTGGCGACGGAGCTCCAGCGCCGGCCCGGGCATCCCTTAAGTCGGGCGTGCCCCCCTGCGGGGGGATTTTCGACGAGAAACAAAACATACTCCAAAGATATGCGAAGGATGCCCGAAAACATGCCAAAAACACAGTCCCCGGACTATGTTTTGATTATTCTTGAATGTTCACCCTGTAAAGGCACAGGCCCGACTTAAGGGAGGAGGAGGAGGAGGAGGAGGAGGAGGAAGAGGAGGAGGAGGACGACGAGGAGGAGGAGGAGGAGGCGGAGGAGGAGGAGCAGGAAGAGGAGGATTGCGTGCCGCCCAACAGGGGGCGCCGCTCATCGGGGCGCCGGGCGGCGCCAAGTTCGGCATGGACGACGACGAGATATGAGCGCCGCCCTCGCTCCGGCCCGGCGGCCTCCCCTCGTCCTGTGTCTCGTCCTCCTCCGGGGGGGATGGGGGACGAATGGCGAGGCAGCAAGGAGGTGGAGGAGGAGGAGGAGGAGGAGGAGGAGGAGGAGGAGGACGAGGAGGAGGGGGAGGAGGAGGAGGAGGAGGAGGAGGAGGAGGAGGAGGAGGAGGAGGAGGAGGAGGAGGAGGAGGAAGAAGTGGAGGAGGAGGAGGAGGAGGAGGAGGAGGACGGGAAGCAGTTTGGGCGCCTCGTCGTCTTCGCTGTCGTCGAGGTTCACCTCGTCGTCGTCGTCGTTGTCGTCGTCGTCCTTGACCTCCTCCACCTCCTCGTGTTCTACGTCCCTCACCCCTCCTTCCTCCTCGCCCTTGTTCCTCCTTATCCTCCATCTCTTCCTCCTTCGTCTCCTTCTGACATTCCTCCTGGTAGTCCCCCATTTTTCCTCACTCTCCGCCCTCCTGTTCCTGCTCTTGCCTCCATATTCTTGCTCGTGTTGTTCCTCCAGCTTCTCCTTTTCATCATCGCTTATCGTCGGTTTTCCTCCCCCTTCCTCTTGCATCATGCGCCCCCCTCTCTTCCCCTGCTCCCGCTCCTTCCCGACAGACTCTACCTTGTCCTCCTGTTCCTCCTCCTACTCCTACCCCTTCCTCTCGCACCTCCGGGAACCAAGGCATAGGAGGCAGCGATTGGGAACCCGAGAAAGCAGGTATCACGCGCTCCGTGCCAGCACCACCGCCGAGACCGTACTGAAGGGGCCTCGATGGACCTCGCCCCATCGAGATTACCTTTTACGTCGCAGCGCGGCAGAGGCGATCCACTCGCGCGATCTAGTAGCCAGGGACGCGCGGCGTATTGATTAACCAGCAGCAAGAGAGGGAAGGAAGAAGAGGGCGGCCGTAGAAAGCAGGCGGGGGATGATGGTACTCCCCGCGGATGCTGAAGGAGGAGGAGGAGGAGGAGGAAAAAGAATATGACGAGGAGGAGGAGGAGGAAGAGGAGAAGGAGGAGGAGGAGGAGGAGGAGGAGGAGGAGGAGAGGAGGGAGGAGGGAGGGAGGGAGGAGGAAGGAGTTGGAGGAGGACGAGGGGGAGGAGGGCAAGGAAGAGGAGAAGGAGGAGGAGGAAAAGCAGGGAGGGAGGAGGGAGGGAGGGAGGAGGGAGGAGGAGAGGAGGCAGGAGAAGAGGGAGGAGGGAGGGAGGGAGAGAGAAGGGCGAGGAGGGAGGATTTCGAGGAGGACTCGCCGAGCCGCGGCTGCCCGGGCCCGCCCCGCGCCGCGGCCCTGTCGCGGCGACGGCGCGCTTGTGGCTTCTGCGGCCCCCCGCCCAGCCTGCGCTCCTCCGCCCCCGCCTCCAGGTTTTTCGCCGCAGGGGCGGGTCCCGAGGGAGACGGGCCCCAAGGTTTTGCGCTGGCTTCCCTTTCCTTGGCTTGGCATCGCTCGGACGTGTGCCTTTTTCCTTCGGCGAGGACCATCGAGGAGCATCCTTGATCATTTGGCGAAAAATCCACGCACGAAACCGAAAAAAGCACAGGGAATGGACGTCCGAGCGATGGCCAGTTGGGCCCTCCGCGGGCCACGCGGCTGTCAGGAAGCGGCCCGGGAGGAAGACTTGGTCCTGGGGGGGGGGCCGGGGTCCAGGGCCCGCTTCCCACAGGACCCGCTCGCTTCATGCCGAGGTTATGTTATATTCTTGGCATCGCTCGAACGTGTGCATGTTTTTCTCGGCGACGGCCATCGAGGAGCATCCTTGATCGTTTCGCGAAAAGACCACGCACGAAACCGAAAAAAACACAGGGAATGGAAGTCCGAGCGATGGCCAGTATTTCGTCTTGCTCTAAACTGGAGTAGTGGGGGTAGCACGGATGGGGGGCTGGAGCAGGTGCAACAGGATTGACAGTAGTTGTTGCATGGATGCAATAGCTTGCGGCTTGGTCGCAATAGATCGTGCCCCCCAAGCAACAGTTCGCGCAAGCGAACTATTGCACCTCCCACCGTCCCCCCATGTGCGTTGCCCCCCTCCCCCCCCCGCCCATCGTTCCCGTCTAAGCTTGTGCGTGTTGTCGTTTTCCGGATTCTGGAGGCTTGCGGAAGCTTTCAGGTTGGCGTTGTTTTCTGATGTTTCTGATTGTATCGCCTGCAGATGGGGGCTTGGCCGGGCTGATTTCCAGGGCTTCCGTGAACCTCAGGAGGCCCTGAGTCCTCGGGGGGATTCCTCCTCCTCGATCGAGGGGGGAGAGGAGGAGGAGGGAGGAAGATCCAGCCCGTTCGCTTGGCTCGCTGCGTCCTTCCTGTTGCTGCGCTCGTCGTCCCTGCCGCCGCCGACCTGCCTCCCGTCAGTGTAAGACCGAGCTTCTGAGGCCTGGCCTGCAGCAACCGCTGGGGTGGGGATGCACGGCGGCGGCGGGAGACGGCCTCTTTGCTCCGCAAGCCAGCCTTAAGTCGGGCATGTCCCTCTACAGGAGAAGTTCTCAAAATTAAAAAAACAAAGAAAATAGGATTGGGACGATGTTTCTACAATTTGTGGCAATGTTTAGACATGTTTGGACTAGTGTTCACTTATCCTCCAAAATCCGCCTTTAGGGGGACATACCCGACCTAAAGCCAGCCAGACGGCGACAGAGGGAGGTTCTGCTTTGGGATCGATGGGGGTCTTCCTTCAAGCATGTCCACAAGGGAGGGGGAGCAGGTCTGACGCTTGAGGTGAAGTTTAGAAAAGATTTGGATTTCGTTGTCCGAGGCTCACGACACCGTGTCTGACGTGGTGTGTTCTGGAAAGCCAGCCCAGATTTTAAAGCAAGTGGGCTGCACGAGCGGTCGTGTCGGTTGTCTTGAACGCCACTGTGGTAATGCTTGCTGTGCTTGAGGCAGAAGCGCTCTATCTGGCCCGCCTGCCTAACACGCTGTTCCGCGCTTCTTGGCGCGGGGTCGGTCTGCTAGGTCCCCCGAGTGCCCAGGAAGTGGCGACAGCCATACGTGTGCGCAGCTCCCAGGGGAGGCGAGGTCCGGGCTGGGCCTGCGTGGGCGGGCGCTCTGCTAGGTCCCCCGCGGGTCCAGGAAGGAGCGGTAGTTTTTCTCGAGTGGCGGAGTCCAGCGAGGCGCGGTTTGTTTTGGGTCCGCCCGCGTTGGGGGACGTTGTGCGCTCCGCCGGAGCCCTCTGGGACCCAGACAGTGTCGACGGCTCAAGATTCGGCGGCACCCGTGGGAGGCGAGGTTTTGTCTGGGTCCGCGTACAGTGGTGGGGGGGGGGCTGGGGGGGGGCGGCGCTACGTTAGAGTCCCCAGGGGCGTTATGCTAATGGCGCTGAGTCTACGTTTGACAACGCATAGGTGAGACTGCAAGCACCCAGAAGAGACCAGCAAGAGCATACGGACACGTGGAGCGAAGCACAGGAAGGAGAAAACAGTTTCAGTTCTGTTTTGGACCCCCGCGATTTTGAGTCTTTGCTGGTAGCCGGAGAAGGGAGAGAGAAAGAGAGAGAGAGAGAGAGGTTCATTCCCCATGTTTCTTTCATCCTCCCCGTCCTCCTCCTTGTCTTGCTCCTCCTCGTCTTCCTCCCCCTCTCCCGTTCGTCCTCCGCATCCTCTCCCTCCGAAGACTCATCCTCCTCCTCATTCAGCTCCTCCTGCGGCGGGTTCACGAATGCACTCCTTCTGTAGAGGACGTATTGCAGGCTTCTTCCTGCGGGAATTGACACTCGATTCGGCTTTGTGGGCGAATTGTAAGTCGATTTCCTACGCGGGCGGTGAAGCCCCAACAAAACAGCATCCTTGCGCAAACGTAATCATATGCCTGCGTGAGCACCGCGAGGCAATGGATACGGAGAGAGGGGAACTCCCTGTAGGGGCCACGACCCGTGCGAGGGGCGTGCCGACATGGACATGCGGTGGGCAGGGAGCCGCATGCGAACCCTGGCTTTGGGGCCTCCAGTGGCACCCCCTGTGGGGCCACGACACGTGTGAAAAAGGGAGGTGGGAAGTTACGCGGGATGCTGCGAATTCAAAACGAGGCAGGACGTCCTCTTGAAGCCCTCTTTGGGCCGTCGTGGGGGCGAGGTGTGTCGATACGGGCGGCGGAGACGCATGCGAACGGCGCCACTGGGGCCTTCGGTGGAGCCCATTTTATAAGGCTGCGAAACGTGTAACAGTGTGCCGAAATGGGTGGCGGGGGCGGATGCGGACGGTGGCACTCAGGCCTTCGGTGGAGCTCTCTATGGGGCCGCGAAGTGTATGAAGATTTTACCGAAATTGGTGGCGGGGCCGCATGCGGGCAGTGGCACTGGGACTTCAGTGGAGCTCCGTGCGGGGCCACGCAACATGTAAGAGGCGTGCTGAAATATATGGTGGGGGCGCATGTTGGCGGCGCCACTGAGGCCTTCGGTGGAGCTTCCTATGGAGCCACGAATGGCTTTCGGTGGAGCTCCTTATGGGCCACGAAACGTGTGAGTGGTGTGCCGAAATTGGTGGAGGGGACGCACGCGGGTTGCCCGCTGGGACCTTCAGTGGAGCCCCCATCACGGGGTCACGAAGCGTGTGAAGCTGTAGCGAAATGAGTGGCGGGTGCGAATGCGAATTGCGCGACTGAGACCTTAGGTGGAGCTCACTATGGGACCACGAAGCGTGTGAGGGGTGAGCCGAAATCAGTGGCGGGACCGCATGCGAATTGCGCCACTGAGACCGTCGGTGGGTTCCCGATGGGCCACGAAGCGTGTGAGGGCTGTACCGACATGTGTGGCGGGACTGCATGCGAATTGCGCCACTTGGACCTTAGGTGGAGCTTCCTTGGGGCCGCGAAACGTGTGAGGGGTGCGCCGAAATTGGCGACGGGACCGCATGCGAACTGCGCCACTTGGACCTTAGGTGGAGCTTCCTTGGGGCCGCGAAACGTGTGAGGGGTGCGCCGAAATTGGCGACGGGACCGCATGCGAACTGCGCCACTTGGACCTTAGGTGGAGCATCCTTGGGGCCGCGAAACGTGTGAGGGGTGTGCCGAAATTGGCGACGGGACCGCATGCGAAGTGCGCCACTAGGACTTTCGGTGGACCTCCCGATGGAGCCGCGAAACGTGTGAGGGGTGTGCCGAAAGTGGTGGCAAGACCGCATGCGAACCGCGCCACTGGAACCTTCGGTGGGGCCCCCTTCTGGGGTCACGCAACGTGTGAGGTCTGCGCAGAATGTGTGACAAGATCGCATGCAAGCTGCCCCACGGGGACCGTGGGTGGAGCTCCCTTCGGGGCCACAGCACGTGTCGAAGGGGCGTGCCAGAATGGGCGGCAGGACCGCATGCGAACGGCGCCACTGCTCCTCTTTTCTCTTCTGTGTTTCCCCTTCCCCCCCTCTCTCTCTCTTTCTCTCTATTTCTCTCTCCACGCCACTACATATCCTCGCTGGAGCTCCCCCTTTTTGCGTAGTCGCGGCATTGCCGCTCGCTGATCTTCGCTCCTTTCCCTACTCCGCGCGGTGACCGCTGGTGTTGTGGGCTTTCTTTACGCGGCTTCCAGTTGCCATGTGGCTTGTCCCACGAAGCGGTTGGCGAAACTTGCAGTTTTTGTCTCTCGTCGCTTCAGGCGGCCGTGTCTTGCCCTGTCTACACCGCCCAAGTGTTTGCCATATTTCTGGATCCTTGCGCTCCATGCACGTGTTGTAGCGCCTTTTTCCGTCGGTCCATCGGACCTGACGGCGGCCTTACCGCCTTGCTGCCTGCGCCCCGGTACGGGGCATGGGCTGGCTCGGCCGCGGCCCACTTCTCTTTTTGTCGCGCTCCCCAGGCCTCGACTTGAGGTAGCTTGCCGCAACCTTTTTCTGCGCCGTCCTGCCCGCTATTGGTCAGTACTTACTGCCATACCGCCTTAGGCGGTGACCTATTTGTCGCCTCGCCTGTTGTCCTTCCGGGGTGTCTCGGAGGCGCGGCCTGGCGCGGCCTTGCACCTCTCGTGGGGCCAGGGCACTGGCGTTCTTGCGCTCCAAGGGGTGTGCGTGGCAATGTCCACGGACACCGCCTGTGGTCGGCGCTTTCTTCCGTTGGCAGCTCGTCCAGCGGTGGCCTTAATGCCTTGCTGCTTGCGCCTTGGACTGGGTGCTGGCTGGCATGGCCGTGGCTTCTTGAAGTTTTGCTTCTCACTGGCTTCAGCTGCATTTCAGCTTGAGTGCCGGCGGTTGGCGCAGCCCGGTGGCGGTTTCGACTTCCTGTTTCTCTTCGCTTGATTGCCTTTGGTCTGAGTGGTGCGACCTTGAGGTGGCCCGTACAGTTACATCGTCCAGGTCTTTGCCTTTTGTTTTGGCTTCCATCCATGGTTGACGCTACGTTTATTGCGGTGGCCTTGCCTTCAGCGGCGGCGCCCACATTGCAAGTTGGCCACGCACGCGCCGTCCACCACCCATGGATTTGCCTGTGTCGTCCACCAGGTTGTGCAACCGCGTGAAGCGTTGGCTGTCGCGGTCGACCGCGGTCAGCTTGATTGTTTGTCTTGGCCTTATACCTCGATCGCGCGGTTCTCTTCACGCGACTTGCACCTGGACGGCGTTCTGTCGTGGTCGTTGCTTGCCTGGCGGCGGCGTTTGCCTCGCCTTTGCCGGTCTCGTGCCGCCGCTTGCTGGCTGGTCAGGCAGCTCTACAATGCTTCTCTTTCAACTGGCGAATTAGCACCAGACTGCTGCCTGCGCTTCAACTCCTGGCGTCACGCTTCGCAGGATGCTTTGCCGCTGCACTTTGGCTTTACAGCGCCTCATCTTTTCACCACCACCACTAATATACACGGCCGTGGCTGGACCCTTTCACCACGGCGCGTTCGACTACGTTCTTTCGCAGTTGGCACCTCCATCTGCCAACCGCGCCTGAGGTTCCTCTGCGCCGCCGACTTAAAAGTGCGCGTGTGTGTGTGTGTGCCTGTGTCTGTGTCTGTGTCCGTGTGTGTATGTGTCTGTGTTTGTGTCTGGCTCAGTTTCTGGACCTGTGTCTGTGTCTGTGTCTGTGTGTCTGTGTCTGTGTGCGGGTGTCTGTGTGCGTGTCTGTGTGTATGTGTGTGCGTGCGTGCGTGGGTGCGCGCTCGTGAATTAATTGTTTGTGTGTACGCGCGTATCTGTGTGCGTTGTTCTCTCATTATCTCTTTCTCTCTTTCTATTTCTCTTTCTCTCTGTGTCTCTCTCTCTCTCTCTCTTTATTTATTTCTCTTTGACTCTCTCTCTCTCTCTCTCTCCTTTGTTGTTTCTTTTACCTCGATTGTAACCCACTGGCGCCGTTTGTGCTTCTGCACGTGCGTTCGAGTGCGATTTGAAAGATTCGCAGCCTTTGGCTCTGGTCGGGTCTGGCCTGGCGCCACGGACTGGTGATGGCCGCGGTCCGTCAATTAAGCTGCGGAGGATGCAGCAGGACGTGCACCAGAAAAGACAATGAGTGGAGCGGCGCGGGGGTGCAGCAAAATGCCGCGAAGGGTGACCCTGGAAGGGGCGGGTACCAGCTCATGACGTCGTACGCCCCTGGAGCCCACGGCGGCGGAAACTACACCCTCGAGGCGGCGGACGCGCCAGCCACCGCGGACACCTGCCCTCCGATCGCTCGGAAGCTCTGCCTGGGCTCCGTGGTCGTCCTGGCATGCTCGCTGGCCGCCGCCTACGAGCTCCACGCCCGGGGCCTCCTCCGCCCTCGCGGCCTCCGCACTCCCTGGGCCGCCGGCGGCGGGCCGCTCCCCGGGGGAGTCGCGCCCGAGCCGCCCGCGGTGCCGCGTGGCGCCGAGGGCGGCGCCGGCTCGGCGCCCGGCCTGGCGCCCGAGCGGCAGATGGAGCAGCCGCCGCCGCCCAGCACCCGAGGCGCGGGCGTGGGCGCGGAGGCCGCGGGGCAGGCCGCCACCACCACGCCGCAGCCGTACGACTGCCTGAAGGACGGGGGCGGGGGAGGAGAGGAAGGGCAACGGAGAGGAGGGAGAAGGGAGGAGGGAGGAGGGGCAAGAGACGGCGGGAGGAAGGGGGGCAGGACGGAGGGAGCCAGGGGCGTCGAAAGGGGGGGGCTTGGTCCGGGGCCAGAAACTCAACCCCTAACCACCCATTCCGATCCGATCGGGGTTTGGGTGCTACATTTTGTCCAGGAACGCCCGGTCGTCGGAGGCGCATCGTCGATCGATCGGCGATGCATCGTCGAATGCAGGCCGATGCGCGTCCCCTGGGCCTGGGGGGAGGAGGGAGGACTTCCTCGACTGGGAGCGGCTGTGGCCGCCGAAGAAGCAAGCGTACTGTTGCTGGCAGTACGAGTACGGATGCCTGGCCGCCGCGCCGGAGGTCTGGGCCAGCCCCTCGACGCAGGCCGCTGTCACCTTTCCCCCCTCTCCCCCCGCGTTCCCGACGCTGCCCTTCTCTCTCTCTCTCTCTCTTTCTCTGTCTCTCTCGCTGTCATTTTCTCTCTCTCTCTCTCTCTCTCTCTCCCTCTCTTTCTCTGACTGTCTCTAGTGTCGGTTCGAAAGCTCTGTTCAGAGCGAGCCCAGACGCCAAGCGCCCCGCATCCACTCTTGCCTCGCGAGACCAGACATGATCCCCTGCAGGCCGTGACAGATTGGCGTCATGTGCTTTCAGTCCCGCGCGCGCCATTGTTCCGAAAGGCCACCGCCGTGCGCCCCCTGCACAACGCCAACCCAAGCCACCGGGTAAGGGCCGCCAACACGCTACCTGACCAGGAAGCAACGTGTCCCAAAAGGAAGCCTGCGCCGCCGCATTCCAGAGCAGTGGCGGCGTCGACAGAGCAGCCGCTGCGTACAACGAAATGGCTCACAAGCACCACACCGATCTCGACGCTATCTACCAACAGCACCGCTCCGAGAAACGAAGGCTCAGGGGCGAGCTAATGAGATTAAGCGGGGGAACAAGATTAGCTAGACCATGCTGCACTACTCCCTAACGCACAACAAAGCTTCGTACCGTGACCCACCAGGGACTATACTCGACGCCGAAGCCCACCAGGGTAACGACAAGGCCCTTCACACCAGCCTGTATGTACAGACGTGGCATGTCCCCGTAACTACCGTACCCGAGAAAGAAGACGACGGGACGTCGTGCAGCAGTAGCATGATATTCCGCGCGCTAGTGGAAGCCGACCACAGGGTACTGTAGATCCGATCACAAGACAAACTTCTAGCGCTCGCAGTTATGGAACTTAGCAATACCACTTACCCAGGACGCGAGATCCTCATCCCAGTCCTCCGTTGTACGGCCAAGCGCACCAAGCTCACGCCAAGACACATTCAAGGGACCATCGACCAGCTCGGCCTGGACGAACAGTCTCGACCCAGCTGACAATGTAGCTTGGATCGGCGCCGCCATCTGCAATGCTGGCGCTATTGCGTTCATACCCACGCTCGAGGAACTGTTCGGGGCACAGTTTTCGGGCGCTGCACCCATCAACAGAAACCGCTTCCAAAGCGGACAGGGCACGGCGCAACAGAAGGCGAAAGAGCGCCATCAAGTGCCAACAAAAAACACTTCCCGCAAACTGCTTGACAACGACCTCACGGACGCTTTCACTGCCGCGCTTTCGCCCAAAATTCTCATCCAATATACAATAACCCATGAAGATCCCAGGCCGCCACGGCACAGCAGTCGGAAAGCGGAGGCCCACGGCCGTTTTTTCGGCATGGTGCCAGCCGGCGCCCCGACGGTGCTTTGGACCATCGTGCAAGGAGGCATCCCGTTTGACATCAGCTGCCACGGCACCACAAAGCTTTCGCCCAGTGATTACACGGAGGCGCGGCACCCAGAAGATCACCAGACCATGCTGCAAGAGGCGAACACCACCTCGATGAAGCACAAAGGACACGGCGCTGTCCGAGCGGACAAACGAGTGGGCATCAGAGTCAAGCCTGTCACCCAGGACGCGAAGCAAGTCGCCCTCGAACTTCGGGGAACTGACCCCACGCTCGCTTACACTCAGCACCGCATCGCGGGTCATGAACCGCAAAGCGCCACCAGGACGCAAGTTGCTACTGCCCTCTCATCCACCAAGTGGCACTATGAAGTCCAACACACAGCGTGGGACAGTACTACCAGAAGCGATTTCGCCATAGTTCAAGCGGCAAGCGCCCTCCCGAACACAATGGCCCACCACAATGCCCCAGCATTCCATGGACCATCATAAAAGTTGGGGCGCCCAACCTCGCAAAAGCCGGCCCCCCGAATGGGCCGGCGGCAACGATCGTCTCGCCAAAGGCCATCGCGACGGAGAAGCCCGTCGCGGGGTCACCCATTGCGGGGGCAGGGGCAACCCCACCCCCGCCCCTACAGGACCCCGCGGCCACCAGACCGCACCTCCAAGCGCTGCTGAAACCACAGCCGGACCCAAGTGCCGCCGATCACCCCGCCGCCAGTGAAAAAGCCGCGCGACGCTAGCATGCGGGGGTCGCGCCAAGGGGCCAGCAAAACACCAAGAAGGAGACCAAAGCCCCCTCGCCCTAAGAGACGCAGAAGACTGCGACACGGCAACGGAAGCCACCGAAATCGAAGGCACCACGACTCCACCCGCGCTCGTGCCAGAGCAGCACGAGAACATTAGCCATGATGACCTCTCCGACGAAAAGTGACTGCCACAACCAGGTGTTCTAGGCATCTCCGACCCAGCGGACTCGAAGTTCCGCGGCCTGGAGGCCGACCGACAAAAGCCAACCGACACTGCCGAAAGGCTCGAGACAACGGTCAACAGCGCAGCCAGCACCGAGGCCACCCTCGCCCAGCAAGGCCACCAGCCCGGGCAAAGAACCCACGCGGCCCAGTCGGAACAAACCAGCCTTAACACTGGCCCGAGGGCCTCCACGAGCCAAACTGCACCGCTCGCGTCGCCTGCCAGACCGAATCCTTGCGGACCCCCGCGACATCATCAGACCCATGATCGACACGCGGGGACCCGTCCTGGGCAAATACCGCGCCACGGGAGGCCGCAACGACGAGGTCGCCCCTGCGCGGGGGCTCTTCAGAGCGGAATACCAACAGGAACTCCGAGAGCCGCACCGGCCCAGCTCTTCGTTCTCACGGACGGAGATGTCGCCCGTGTCATCGGGGCGAGACTTGCCGCCAGATTTGGGGGCCTCGGCGCATGGGCCACCCAAGAAGCCAGAACGCTCCCGGACGGAATCCTGCGCCTCGTCGCCACGGCGCTCCCCGCCGCGTAAAGGACAGGAAAAGTGCCCGAACCGATCCTCCACATACCTAACGCTTGCATGCGTAAACGCAAGAGTGAACGCCCCACGGAGCAAGGCCTCCTATCCGCGATGTCAAACTGGATGCAAGCGTGGGGAGCACCAGCTCACCGCAGCCTGGCACCCTGGAGAGCACGCTAGACCCGCCACCAGCAACGGGGCGGCACCCCGCGCCACCACAGGCGACGTCAGCAAGACGCTCGCCCCACAGGTCAGACACGCGCGGGACCTCCCACAGCCGCTGGCGGGCGCCGCTCTCGACAGACAGGTGCTTCGACTGCCTGGTCCCCGACGCCCGCGCAAACCTCGTGCCCCGGGCTGGTTGACGCGCGGACATCGCGCAGGTGAGGCGCCAATTTCACGTAAACCACAGCCGGCCGACCCGCATGCGAGGAGCCTCTTCCCCGCCCCTGCAGCGCACCAACAGGCGCCCCCAAGGTAGCTCATTCTCATTGGACGGCATCGAACTTATCACGCGCGTCTGGACCCAGCGGCAACACAGGCACATTCCACGCGACCAGACAGTTCCACCTGGCAGGATGTCGGGATATGAACTGCACACTGGCTACGTCGTGGGATGGACCCCGGGCGAGGAGCTTCACCGCCAGTTGGCCTTTCTTCACTTGAACCAGCACCCACTCGCTGCCCACCACCGGGTGAAGCTTGCGGCTCACACCATCAGCCTGGCGCCAGCGGTCGACGGCCCCCAAAGAGAACCTCGAAGCCGCGGCAGATGCCAGAGCGAAAAGGGCGAGCGATAGTCTCCCGCGCATGGGGCGCCTTCTTGGAGGCACCCATTCCATAGCCCGCGCGGCCGCCGCTGCCCAGTCCCTTGCGGCCAGCACGTGCACCACAGCACGGACATCCAAGCCCCTAGCGACAGGGTGAAACACCTGTACAACAACGCCGCGCTTGCCGCCATTCGACCCAAAGGGCTAGCCTGGATCTCACAATGGGCGCTCTACGCCCTGGCAACCCTGGCCCACGCCATTGAACTCGGCACCACCTCTCAAGAGAGGCGCCAATAGGGCTCAGGAGACAAGCGCGGCGAGAAACCAGTCTCACTGCCAAAGCCGAGGAGCTACATAGTCATGCACAATCTTTCCAGGGCGGCGGCCCCGTCGGCAGAGCGCGGCAAACCATTGCCCAACTCGACTGGGCATAGCCCCCGGGTTTGTCACTATGTGCGACGACTGGGGCGCCCGCATTTCATGGATTCAGCTGCCCGCTGGGCTTTTCACCCACATGCCTCGGGCGGCACAGCGGAGAGCATTCCTGCGCCGCGCCCCAAGCACCAGGCACGACCTTGGCGCCGTCGCCGCTGGTAAGCAGGCCTTGACTACGCTGCCCATGCGCGACTCCTCAGAACCAAACTCAAAGCCAACTGTACCGCCTTGCAATTTGGCCTCCTACGCAACTACCTATGCGGGTGCGACCACACCCAGCAAAGCACAGTTAAGGCCAACATTTCGGCCGACTCATCTCCCTCGCGCAGGTGGCGCGGCCAAGAAGAGGAAACACGGGAGAACGCAGCGCGGAGATGCCCTTGCTAGGAGACCAAGAGGACCGCCTTCAAAACGATGAACACCGAGCAACAATGGCAAGATCTCCTACCGCACCCCAAACATTGCCGCCTGCTGGAAGAAGACCCTGGCCTTCTTGACATCCAGGCTGCCTTGGCCGAGGACGAGCGTCCGCAGCCCATCCTAAGACCACCGCTGGAGGACTCAGAAGGGGGCCCGCATCAAGACTACAGCGACGACCAGGGAGTCCGATTGGTCTTTGCTGATACGGACGGCGCCTGCGCTCACCAAGCCCACCCCGCCCTGGCCAGATCGGGTTTTGGCGCGTGTTATGGACCGAGCCATCGGCTGAACCATTCTGCCCCCGCGCGCGCGATTTGGCGCAGCCAGCGCAGCGAGCCGAAGCGCTCGCCACGCTTCACCTTGTCGCCACGGCTGAACGACTGGTGCATGTGTTCGTAGACAACCAGGCAGTCGTTGACGGATTTGAAGGCCTTCTCATGGGTGAACCACCACAGCGTAAGGGGCCCCAAGCGAGCCTACGACAGAAAATCCATCCAGCGCTTCTGGCTGAACCTGATTTGTTTAAGTCCAGAAGGTTGCAAGTCATCTGGGAGGTCAAGGCATCAACGAAGGGCGCATCATTCCTATCGCTGAAGCCTTATCGACACGCTGATGAACTCGCCACCGCGGGGCGCGGCTCCAGTGTCCCACAAGGTCAGGTCGACGCTGCCAAATAACGACACAAGTTTGCTGCTGTCCTCCGTAGCACCGCCGTCACCATATACGACTTGCGACATCGGGGGCCCCCCGTGCCTCACAATAGAGCCGGGCATATCCAGGTCCGAGCTCAAATATGACACCGAGCCCGCTCACCGTTGTGCAGGGGGGCAGGACACAGGTCCTCAAGGGGGACCACCTCCGCCGAGCGGCCCACCAGGCCCACACCACTTCGACAAACTCGACGACCCATGGTCGCCACCACCAGACGATTACGAAGGGGAGGACCTCGACCTGGTCGGGCTTGAGGCCCCGCTAAATGATGACGGAGCAGACGACCTCCTTCCTCAGAGTCACTGTCTGGGCGAAAACAACGCAATCGAGGACAACCCCTGCGCGCAAAGTCATAATCTTTCTTCTTCATTCTCTCGGTCAGTCGACGACCGCCCATGAGAGTCAGAGTTGGGCGGTTACCCCGAACCCCCACCTCACCCCGCCTCCCCACTCGGCACACCATGGTTCTGACGAGGGTGGGCGTGAAGTTAGGGATGACGGCCACCACGCCAGTTGTGCCACTCAACGTTTGGACCGTCGGCAAGCCCTCATGCAACATATCATTGCGGCGAACAGTCAGTACCAAGAGGACCGCGAAACCATTCTCATCGCCGGCATCCATGCGCGCCGTCAGCGAGCCAACCAGCTGGCGTCTTCCCTGCGCCAGATTCAGGGACAGACAGCCCGCTGCCCGGCAGGTTCCAACGAGATCAAAGGGCCAGGAGCAGCCTGCAACAGGTCTTTCGGGGCCCTTGGCCGCTGCGGGAAATGCCCCAAGGTGGTGCCGTTCACTGCCCCAAGCTCCACATCGCGCATGCCAGCGCGCGTGTAAAAACGGCGCTGCTGCCACGGGTGTGCAGACGGGCCTTTGAGCGGCCTGATCACCGCATACCCGCATTGCCTTCCAGCTGGGGCCCCCTTGAGGCAGCGACAGGGGGGGCATACCACCACCCACGTTTCGTAAGCGGTACCTCCCACCTTGTGAGGTAGGCCTGCAGGGCGCTTGGAGCTTTGGGGCATGGACGAAGCCTCGTCCAAAGTGGTACGCATCTCTGACTCCTTCTCTCTTTCTGTTGTTTTATTTATATATTTGTTCTATGTATCGTGTCTTGTCTTTCTTGTTCTGGCCGTGCACACTGCCGCATCGAGGGGCTTGGCAATCACAAGGGACGGCTTGTGTTTTCTCCTCCTCCTCCTCCTCCTCCCCCTCCTCCTCCTCCTCCTCCTCCTCCTCCTCCTCCTCATCATCATCATCATCATCATCATCATCATCATCATCATCATCATCATCATCATCATCATCATCATCATCATCGCCCCTCCCTTCACTCCTGGCCCATGGGGAAGCCATATTGAGCAAAACCGAACTTTACCACCCAGGGACGGCCCAGGGCAGAGGCAGCTTTCATCGCCGCCACCGTGCGTGCCTCGCGGCTTCGGGGACCAGGCTGGCAGAACCCCCACCCCTGGCCGGCTCTGCCGCTGGGGAGCCCCCTTCGCCCATCAGCTGGGACCGTGGCGCCCCTCTCCTTCGCCCGTGCCTTGCCCCCCCCCCCACGCCCCCCGCAGGCCCTTGCTGCCCCGCCGCCCCCGCCGTCGGAGGCCCTGCAGGCCGAGGCCGCCCCCGCGCTCCCGCCGCCGCCCCCGCGGGCCGCGGCCGCCCAGGGCGCGCCGCCGGCGCCGCCGGCCGCGAGCGCCGCCAGCCCCGCGCGCGGGGCCTCGGCGCGCGCCGCTCGCCTGGGCGGGGCGGCCGCGCAGGCCATGGGCCTCCCAGACGGGGGTCCGAGGGCAGAGGGGGCTGGAGGATCGCCCCGCATCGCCGGCACCTCGGCGGTGCGGCTCGATGTGGAGCCCGATGTTCTCCACGCCGACGTCGCCGATGCATCGCCGACGTCGACGATGCATCGCCGACGCACCAGCGATGCATCCGCGATGCGGCGCGGCCCACCGACCCCATCCACGCGGACCCCACTTGAGAGGCCTCCTGGCAGGGGGAGCCGCCGAGCGCCTCGGTGTGGCCACCGGCGCCGCCGCGCTCGGCGGGGGGGGCGGGCTGCGACGCCGTGTGCGAGTTCTCCTGGGGGCGCGCCTCTTGCAGGAGTCTGAAGCAGTGAAGAGGTGTCCCGGCTTGCCCACAGGCCCGCCAAAGAATGCTCTAAGGTCCTGTGGCTTGCGCGAGCGGCTTCTAGAACAGTTTTGGCGGAGAGGCCGTCTTGTTTTCACTCCTCGGTTTCACGTTCTGAGAACACTCGCTTGCAACAAGAACCTGTCGTGGTAGGCTGGACGGTCGGCCCCTGCCCAACAGGAGCCGCGTGCAGTACCTGGCGAGCCGCTTCGGCAGGCCAGGCTCCTGCAGGGCGGCCCTGGCCACTGTGAGCCGCGACTGCGCGGCCTGCGCCGCCTGCCCCCTGGAGGAAGCCGGGTGCCAGGACCCGGCGCCCGAGGCCAGCGGCTCGGGCGTGGCGCCCCGCCCGGACGTCGGCGAGCAGCGGGGCGCCGACGCCGTGGACCTGGCCGCCGCGCTGCTGAACTGCAGCGCGGGCGACAGGCCGCGGCTCGTCTCGGGAGGGGAAAGAGACGGCACAGGCGAATAGATTGTTGGAGCTCCTCGCGGGTCTCTTGGGTCGGCGCTGGCCCCCCTTCCCTAGCGCGCGGAGCGCGCCAGGGGCGACACCTGGTGCGCCGCCAGGGGGGCTCAGCGCAGATCCAAGAAGTCCGCGCGGAGCTAAAAAAGTTTATTTGTATGCAGTTGTTTGTTCATGCTTAGTGGGATTATTGTTTTCTTCCCACCCGCGTCGCACCCGCGAAGCTCACACCTCACCTCCCACCTCCCCTCCTCCTTCCTCCCCTCACCCACGCGCAACGCATGCACGGCACGTACATGAGACACGCGTCTACATACAGCCGCACGCACGCAAGCACGCACGCACGCACGCACGCACGCACGCACGCACGCACGCACGCACACACACACACACACACATACACACACACACACACACACACACACGCACACACACTATATATATAACACGAAAACCAATACATTTTTATATATAATATATATAAATATATATATATACAAAAAAAACAAAAAAAAAAAAAAAAAAAAAAAAAAAAAAAAAAAAAAAAAAAAAAAACGACGGGCCCCCTCCCAGGGTGTCCTCCACCTCGCTCACATCTGATGTACGCTCCCGGTACCGCGCTTCCCGGCCTCCCGGGGAGCCCCCACAATGCCCCCCACAATGCCCGAAGACAGTCCAAGACGACCCCAAGAAGCCCCCACAACGTAAAAGAATTGCCGAAGACGCTCCCAAGCAACCCAGGATTACTTTCGGAGGGCTCTCCAGGCTCCCAGGAAGCCACCAAGAGACCTCAAGAGAGCTCCGAGAGGCCTCCCGAGAGCACCCGGAGAACCCAAAATCGTTCATGTTCTTGGTTGTTTGAAGGGTTTTTTGGCCTTCTCACCATTTCATGTCTCCAACGCTCCAAGACCGCCAGAGAGGCCCCCAAGACCGTTCCAGAGGCCCCCAAGACGGGCCAAGACGGTTCCAAGACTGCCGAAGAGGCGCCCAGGACAGCTCCAGACCACCCCAGAACAGGCCCAAGATGAGCCCAAGAGCGGGAGCAGGAGGCCGCAAGAGACCTCCGAGAGGACCTCCGGGACCCCCCAGAGGCCTCCAACACACCCCAGACCCATGAGAGGCTCCCAAAAAATCCCCGACCAGCCCAAGAAAGCTTCGAGAGCCGTCCCGAGAGAGCCCGAAGAGGGTAAAAACTTTGATGTCCAATGGTTGTTTGTCGATTGGTTTCGCCTTCTCACGTTTTGCGACTTCCAACGCTCCAAGACTGATGTATACATATATACATATATATATATATATATATATATAAATATAATGCAGATATTATGTGTTATTCCGTATCCTAAGATGGGATTGTTGTTATTATTTGGACGCCTCCTACTCCTTCCTCCTCTTCCTCTCCTCATCCTCACACCCAGACTACCCCATACACAGATTTACTCACACCCAGACCTAATCGTACTCAGACTTATTCATGACACAGCAAGCTCACACCCATTCAAACCCATACCCAGTCATAGTCAGACCCACTCTCACTCGTACTCGTGTACATTCTTTGCGGTACAGCTCGTTTCCCCCCACTTGGACTTACTCATGCTCAGATACACTCATACCCAGACGTACTCATACACAAAATGACGAATACTCAGACCTACTCATACTTAGACTCACTCATACTCGGACTTACTCATGGTGAGACTCACTCATACCAAGATTTCCTCTTGTTCAGATTCGTTCCCAGACGTACTCATGCACAGACTTACTCATACTGAGACCTACTCAGACCTTTTCATTGTCTGACTTATTCAACACACAGCAGATTGTCAGGATGTATCAGGCGGGGCGATGGTTTCAGCACTCCCAAGGAGAGCCGCCAGGGGTGTTTCCACGGTCCCGTTCGCAGCAATATTGTGGGGATGTCTCAGGTGGTTTGCTTGTTCTCTGTTTCAACATTCTTGGCTGTCAGAGCAGATGTTGAGGATGTCTCAGGCGGGGCTCTGGTTTCAGCACCCCCAAGGGGAGCCGCCAGGGGTGTTTTCATTGTCCTGTTCGCAGCAATTGTGCTGGGATGGCTCAAGCGGTTTGCCTGTTTTCTGTTTCAACATCCTTGGTTATCAGAGCAGATTCTGAGGATGTCTCAGGCGGGGCGCTGGTTTCAGCACTCCCAAGGAGAGCCACCAGGGGTGTTTTCACGGTCCCGTTCGCAGCAATGCTGTGGGGATGTCTCAAGTGGTTTACCTGCTTTCTGTGTCAACACTTTTGGCTGCCAGAGCAGATTTTGAGGATGTCTCAGGCCGGGCGCTGATTTCAGCACCCCCAAGGGGAGCCGCCAGGGGTGTTTTCACGGTCCCGTTCGCAAAATGTTGCGGGGATGGATGTCTCAGGCGGTGTGTTCGTTTTCTGTTTCAACATTCTTGGCTGTCAGAGCAGATGTTTGAGGATGTCTCAGGCGGGGCGCTGGTTTCAGCACCCCCAAGGGGAGCCGCCAGAAATGTTTTCACGGTCCCGTTTGTGGCCGTTTTGTCGATGAGTTTGGATCCGATTCCAAGTGCGGACGGCCAGTGACGAGCGCATTCACTTTCCCGCCTCGTCCCGCAATTCTCTTAGGCGCTCAGCCAAGCACGGCCCGATGTCAAGTGCGGACGGCACTCCGCGTGAACTCATCATTGCGCTTTTCGGCTAGGTGTTCCCATCTTAGCGTGGACGGCGCAAGCGAACGATCTCTGCCACGGTGCTTCGGACGCAGTGCCAATGATTCTTTTGTGTTGACAAAGAAGATGCGCTGAAATATGCTTGCGGATGAACATGTACATGTGTTGGATGTGCAACCGAGCTGCGCGCGCGTGTGTTCGTCGCTCACGTAAACGCGCTCTTATACCAAATACGTCATAGACAGATGCTCACCATAGCACAACTCCACCATATGATCTTCACATATGGCTCATATGGCTAGACGCTCACGAAAATATCCGTAATACAATACCACATTATGAAATAAATGTATTAGAATAGAATAGAATAGAATAGAATAGAATAGAATAGAATAGAACAGAATAGAATAGAATAGAATAGAATAGAATAGAATAGAATAGAATAGAATAGAATAGAATAGAATAGAATAGAATGGAATAGAATAGAATAGAATAGCATAGCGTAGCACAGAATAGAATAGAATAGATCATAACATAATATAATATAGTATATGATGGGGAGCTCTACGCAGTGAGTAATTTTCAAACTCAACAACTGCGCGCCCCTTCCTCCCTGGGGTCCCACACCTTCCCGGAACATCTCGTGTACGCTCCCAGTACCGCTCTTCCCGGCCTCCCGGGTATCCCACACAATGCCTGAAGACAGTCCCAGACGACCCCAAGAAGCCCCCACAACGTAAAAGAATTGCCGAAGACGCTCCCAAGCAATCCAGGATTACTTTCGGACGGTTCTCCAGGCTCCCAGGAAGCCACCAAGAGACCTCCAGAGAGCTCCGAGAGGCCTCCCGAGAGCACCCGGAGAACCCAAAATCGTTAATGCTTTTGGTTTTTTGAAGGGTTTTTGGCCTTCTGACCATTTCATGTCTCCAACGCTCCAAGACCGCCAGAGATGCCCCCAAGACCGCCCAAGAGGCCCCCAAGACGGCCCCAAGACGGGCCAAGACGGCCCAAAAACTGCCGAAGAGGCGCCCAGGACAGCTCCAGACCACCCCAGAACAGGCCCAAAATGAGCCTAAGAGCGGGAGCAGGAAACCGCCAGAGACTTCTTAGAGGACTCCGGGACCCCCCAGAGGCTTCCAACACACCCCAGACCCATGAGAGGCTCCCAAAAAATCCCCGACGAGGCCCCCAAAACAGCCCAAGAGAGCTTCGAGAGCCGTCCCGAAAGAGCCCGAAGAGGGGAAAATCGTTGCTTCCCAGTGTTTTTTGTCAACTTGTTTTGTTTTCTCACGTTTTCCCGCTTCCAACGCTCCAAGACCCAGGAATTTGAAAAAGAAAAAAAAGGGGAATTCCAGAGATTCCCTTTCGTTTTCAAGTTGGGATTCCTACTCCGTATCCTCTTCCGCGAGCCCCAGCAAGACTTCGGGGGCACATGGAAAAGGGTTTCGGGAATGCGGTTGAACTCTCTGACGCTGTCTTGGCACTCTTTTGGATCATCTTCGTGTCCACTTGACTGCCCCTGAAACCATTGTAGACAGCGAGATCCCGGGATCCCATGAGTTGAAGCAGTGGACTTTTAGATTTCTTTTCTTCAAATTCACCCCCTGCCGAGTTTTGCAAGAAGACCCCGAGAGGCAGCCCAACAGACCGTGGCCTGCATGCAGAAAACGTCGAACCCACAGCCCTGGCACTACAATTCGAAAAAATGGAAGTCACACCATTCCATTATTTTTCCAAGTTCGCGCCATGTCTACTCTCGCACAGCAGACCACAATGAAGGCCCCAGGAAAGAACCCAGGAAGCTTTCAAGGGCCCCAAATCGTTGAATACCTAACGGCGGTATTTGGTTTTTGCATTTCCGCAGTTCCCCTTCTGTACGATTCCCAGGCTTGCGCATGGCCTCCAAGAGAGTCCTTGAATGCAAGAAACGACAAGGATAACATTCCATGTGTTCGCCCATCAAGCCTAGCTAGAACTTGAGCGCGCGCGGAGCGCGCGCGATGATTCCAAGGTCCACGCAGAATTCTGAGGTCCGCGCGGATTTCTCGGATCTGCGCTGGACCCACCTCCCTGGCGCGCGGAGCGAGCCGGCGCAGGGGTGTCCAGCGCGGATCCGAGAAATCTGCGCGGACCTCCGAGTTGCTACGTTTACGCCACTTACCTTTCATGCTTCTGCCACTCTTCGTTCCCGTAAAGGTATCCTCCCAGCAGAAGCGCAAGGCGGGGGGGCGGGGGGCGCCAGACGGTCGGACAGACGGACAGAGCCGGAGTGCGTCTCCAGGGGGACGCAGAGGCACCGACCCAGGGCGCTCTCCGGGACACCCTCCAGGCACAGCCGCCAGGCATAACCCCCGCCCGGGCACCATCCAGGACGCCCTCCAGACCACTTCGAGGGCACTTCCAGGGCGCACCCTCCAGGGAAGGCGCCCGTGGGGGGGGAGGGCAGGCGCCGGACGCTCGGACGCACGGATGGGCGCAATCAACCATTGGGGGGGGGGGGGGCGCCAGGACACTTCCGGGGCGCTCTTCGAGGCACCAGACACCTCCAGGGCACCCGCCAGGGCGCCCTCCAGGACACCCTCCTGGACGCCTCCAGGACGAGGCGGCGGGTCGGGCTGAAGGTCGGTCGGAAGAATGCAGCGCGAAATTCGCGTGTCGCGGCGGCGGCCCCATCGGCACGTCTTGCCCTGCGAGCGGCTAGCGACATGTCGCTCTGCTCTGTGTGGCGGGAGGCTGGGAAAAGCTCGGGACGGTGACGCTCGGATTGGGGTCGTGGATACAGTGCCGTTTTTTAATACATGCTCTGCGTGCGGACCATGTATTAAAAATGCAGAGTTTTAGTATCAAAAACAACGGTGGGTTCATGCATATTTTTCATACATTGATCATGTTTTGAAATATATATATATATATATATACATATACATACATATATATATATATATATATATATATATATATATTATATATATAATATATATATATATATATATATATATAATATATATATGAAAATCCCATGTATTAAAAACTGCCCTGTAACGTGTCGAGCCGAAGCTTGGTGGACCAAAACCGGAGGAGCGACACGCTGAGCAAAAACTCCCGACCGAGCAAAGGCAGCATCCGGCGCCCCTCCCATGGCTCAAGACATGGCTCAAGGGAGCTGGCTCAAGGGCCCAGCCTCGACTGCGCCCGAGCCCGCGGCACACGCCTCCCCCTCCTACCTTCCAGCCGTCCGCCTCCAGATCTCCGCCTCCGATGGCAATGCGCTGCCGGGCCTGCGTCGCCCGCGACTTTGATGACCCCGCCCTGCCAGGTCAGGAGATCTGCGCGGCACACGCCATGGCCAGCGGATCGGCGACGGCCGCTGCGGCCCCGCCGCCAGGCCTGGCCGGAGCTGCCGAGGACGACATCATGGACACCGCGACCGACGAGACCGGCGCCATGCAGGGCATGGTGGCCTTGCATGGGGGCGCTACCGTGGATTCCAGCGGGGCCCTGACGATGGCCGAGCTGGACGACATCCAGATCGACGAGGACGAGATCGCTAGGACCCAGGCCGCCGCTGCTGCCGCTGGGCCCGCTACGCCGTCGCCTGGACTTCCACTGCAGCCTGCCACCGTTGCAGGCGACGCGGCTCGCGCTCTTGATGGCGTATTTCAGGACTACGTGGAAGAAGAGATGCTTCGATACTTCGAGCTGGTGCAGGCGCACAGCCTCATTCTTCCTTCGGAGATTCGCAATCAGATGGTCACGACACCTCCAACATGGACAGACATCGATTACATTATTACCAAGTTGGCTTACAACCATCAGGCTTCCGACCCATGGGCTGTTTTGGGCTTCGGCCCATTGGACGGCCCAAAGCCTCCAGAACAGGACGTCTGCCTCCGCACGAAGACTGCGATCACACTCTGCTCCTTCGGGCAGTCCGATAGATGGGAGCAGGAGGGGAAGGACCGCGCAGCCGCTGCTTCTGCGACCTTTTTGCAGGCTGGCGCGAGCTGCGAGGAGATGTTGGCAGACGTCCTCCGCGAGCGTCACCGTGTCCGACTCTCTCCTCTCCCTCGCTGGAAAGAGCTCGGCAAGTCGGCAGTGCAGGCAGTATGGGGACTTCCTGGTTGTGCGGACGCCATGCTGGCCACGCAGTGGTCGCAGCTGCTTGGAGACGCTGGCACCGACCATACCCACACGATCGCCACTCATCGTGGATTGGCGGCATTGTTGGAGAAAGGCGATTGCCAGGCACTGCGTGAGATGGGAGTCAAACGAGTCGTGGCCTGGGCTCCGACATATTCCAATGTTCTGCAGCGGATCCTCGCGGGTCTTCTTCGGCAGTCAGATCACTCACTCCGCCCTGCGCGTCTCTCACTCCTGGTCCCCCTCCCGCACTTCCCCTGGGTAGACACGCCAAGCAAGCTGTTCGACCTATGGTGGCATCCTTTCCGAGGCGAAAAGCACGCCTCGCTGGTCAAGCATGTCGACCTGGTCTTGCAGCCTGTGGAGTACGTTCTTCTTGGGCGTTCGGCTCCTCGTCATGTGCGTCAAGGCCTCGCCTGCATTACCATCGCCTTCGGCCTCGTCCGCTCCGCGGCCACCGTCCATACACCCCTCACGCCGCTCTTTTCGCTGCCGGTGGTGAACTCCCTCTGGGTGGACCTCCCCACTGACATGATCCTCGACCTCTTGCACAAGCCCCACGTCTCGGAGGCGCGGGACTACTCAATATCCATCATCTCTCGGGGCACCACGCGAAGCCCAGGCAACACCCCGGAGAGTCCAAGCAAGGTGGAACTGCTGCTACATGGCACCCTCTCCGACGCCACCGTTACCTTGGCCATGCGCTTCTTGCGGCGGAGTGTGCTGTCGCAGGCCATGCGCATCGGGCACCGGGACCTCTACACCTTCCCAGACGCGCTTATCTTGGAATGCAACGGCCCGATGGCCCTCCGCAGAGCCTGGCCTCTATGTTCGCAGGCGCTCTTCCTGTCCACGGACCGGTGGCTCATCTTCTCGTCGGCATCCGTGGAGTCATGGACAACAGTGTTGAACCAGTCTTTGTTGGAGGACGTCGAGCATGCGATCACCAAGATCAAGTGGAAGGCCAGTCGATTCGGAGGCCAGCAGTGGGTCAGCCCCTCAGCAACGCCCCCCGCCCTTGCCGCCTCCCGTCGCCGCCGGGGGCGCGCTGTGCGAGCTTCCAACTCGATGGACCACGTCGTGGAGGTCTTCACTTCAGGCGAGACCAGGGACGCTGGCGGCATGGTGCTTGATAAACTCATGACCCATGTGAGCTCCGCCGCCGGGTTGACTCTGGAGCCGAGGCCTCCAGGGCAACACCCGTCGTCCCGAGATGTATCCGCTCCTCCAGGGCGCGCTCGTCTCTACCTCCGCTCCGCCGACGGGGTGCGGAAGGTCTACGCGGCCCTCCATGGGCAGGTCCTCCAGGTCGGCACGGACCACGTGAGCATCACCGCCCAGAACGACCTGTTGGACTCCCGCACGCTCTCGGGGGAGGGGCAGGGGCCGCCTCTCCCGGGACCACTCGCCGGCTATCGCGGCCGAGGCCGAGGGCATGGGAACTCAATGCTATTCTTCCTCAGGCACCTCCTGCTGGACTCTGGGCGTCGCCTGTGACCTCCTCCCGACGTCTGTCGGCCCGGGCTCATCGCGCCGCGCTCCTACCAGCACGCGGAGCACTTCGAGTTCATGTGCTTCCTCTTCTTCGCCTCGTACTACCGCGTCTTCTAAGACGACGACCGAAAGATTTCCGACCACTCGATCCCGTTCTCCACGTCTCCCCCGATCGGCCGCGGGGACTCGCCGCGGGTTCCCTGCTTTCCCGCTTCATCTACTTTGTCCACTTGGCCCCGCTCGGATCGACCAGAACCCTGATGCTGCGCAGGCCGACGTCCCGTTCTCGCTGAGGATGCAGTTCGTGTTCCTCTCAGCTTTGGGCCACCCTCATGGCGCAGCTATGGCATGCGCCTCGTTCTTCGCCGGGGCCCCGTTCACGAAGGCGGACCGCCTGTGCGGGCAGCCCGTTTCTCGGAGAGATCTCCGCGGTCACTTGGAACTGCCAGGCGCCGTTTGCCTCCGACCCCAGTCGATACAGGCGGAGAGCGCAGCATGCCCGTCAGTTCATGACCACGCACGACGTCGGCCTCTGGACTGAGACGCACGGCACGCAGGGCAGCGGCGACACTTGGCGCAAGCCGTCAGGATGTACGTCTTGGAGGTCACCAGGCGCTGTGGCGGGAAGCGCCGGCTCCGGCATCACTGTCAAGAACACCCTAATGGAGCAGTTCACCGCACCTCACCGTTGGTGGATTTTTCATCACGGACGCGCCGCGGTTCTACAGCTTCGGGGTCCGCTGGGGAATCTGGACCTCTTGGTTACCCATTTCCACACCGGCACGGTCTACCAGCACGACATCGACGCAGCAGGGCTGTCTGATCTGGGTCGGACACTCTCCTGCACGGAGTTGCGGGAGGCCCTCCGACGCCGATTCACGCACAGCATTTCCCCGAAGGACGAGGTTCTGACCATTCTAGGCGGCGACTCCAACTACGTCTCAGAGGCCCAAGATCGTCGCCGCGCCACCACTGCCGACGTGACGGGAGGGCGCGACCGGGCTGAGCAGACCAGCTGGCATCGTCTTCTGGACATCCCGCATGGGTTGCATGAGATGCACCAGCCGGACATGACCTACTCGTCTCCCAACTCGCGCTCTCGCCTGGACCGGGTGTATTGCAACCAAAATGTGGTGGAAGGTTTTGACCGGAAGATGGCATGCGCCCCGCTGGGCTGGCACCCAGACCTCTCCCGTCACCAGGCGGTCAGTTTCCGCCGAGCGTCACCTCGACGCTCATTAGGGGACGCGGCGCCTCGTCCTGACCAGGTGGTGGATCATCCTGGCTAGCCCCGGCTCGTCGCGCTGGCGTGGCACGAGATGCCGACGGCCGAGGTGGGCGCCTCTCCCATCAAGCAGCTGACGCTCCTCAAGACCCCCATGCGACAGGCAGTGCGCCACCTGAGTCTCAGTGCAGACACATCGGCATGCACTCTTTCGCACGAAATCCGCTCGGCGTCACCATGAAATTCCTCCGCGCTTTTGAGAAGGGGTCCGCGACGGGCGTCAGCCAGTGCATTGTCCGGTGCCCTCTTCTCAAAGATTTGGTGGATAATATGTCCGATTTCTCTTCGGGCATTGGGCGCAGAAACCCGGCTGGTTCGTCTTCATGCAGTTGACCTTGCTCCCGACCACGTCATGGACGAAACGGGCCACTTACACTCGGACCTCCAGGACTGTTCACCAGAACAGGCCACGCGCCGTCGGCAACGCAACCATTGCCTACTCACCCGCCCGGCGCCTGGACGCGGCTGCCCCCATTACGCCCTGAGTGACCGCTCAGGCCACATCAGCACGGACCCCATGTACATCGCCCGCGCTCTGCGGGAGCACTGGTCACAGATCTTCCGTCGACGCAGTACCAAAGGCGCGTTGCGACAGGCGTGGCTGGCCGACGAGTTGCGGCAAAGCTCTGTGGAGCAGCGCCAGCACGCGCCAGGCGACTCGGTGCTGTTCGAAGTGTTTGACCAGGCGATCCGTTCGACTAAGAATAGTTCTCCTGGGCCAGATGGCATTCCATTCCGGGCATGGCGCCAGTTAGGGGATTTCGCGGCCCGGGCCCTCCACGACGTTTTCTTGGCGACAGTTGGCCTTTCAGGTTTCGATCTTCGCGCGGCAGATCGGGACTCGTTGAACGAGAACGCGATGATGTTCTTATCTAAGAAGCCGTTTGGCACCGCGGCCGACGACATCGACTATTTCACGCCTGCGAACATGCGGCCCTTCAACATAACGAACACGGACAACCGCATCAGCTCCAATGCGGTTCGCGCGTGGATTGAACCGGCGATCGCACTTGGGACATCGGACCCACAGCGAGGTTTCCTGCAAGGCCGTTCCATGCTGGCGAATTTGATAGACATGGAAAAGGCGATGCTGCACCACGCCCTGGAATCGGACTCGGTGGCAGCAGTTTTCTTCGATCTCGAAACGGCTTTCCCGAGTGTCAGCCAGCAGTTCCCCATGGACGCGCTGGAGGTTCGCGGTTGGCCGCCGTGGGTTCTTACGTTGGTCCGGGCGCTCTACCGCAACAATCGGTGTCAGCTTGTCGTGCACGGGGCCGTCCTCGATGGCTTCGAGTTCGGCGCAGGTGTTCGGCAAGGGCGCCCCCTATCGCCCCTCCTTTTCGCGGTGCTCTCGGATGTGCTTCTACGTCGACTCCTTGGTCTCCTCCCCGAAGCTCTGTCTCGCGCATGCGCGGACGAATGGGCGATAATTCTCCCTTGGGGGGCGGAGGACGCCCCGATCTTGGAGCACGCGATCGACGAGTACGAGCGCATAGCTGCCTTGCGCCTGCACAGAGGTAAACCGGTTTGGGCCCCGCTCTCTTTGGATCCTCTCGATCAGGTCAGGGCCCGTCTACACGCAGCGGCGCCGACATGGGGGGAGTTCGCCGTCCGCCGACACGCCATGCACCTGGGCTTCGTGGTGGGCCCCGAGAGGGGAGTTGTCGTGGAACACACTGGAGAAGTTCCTCTCCAGGGCCCGGGTGTGGCGCGACATCGGGTGCGGTATGTTTTACACCATCATGGCGTACAGGGTCAACATTTTTCGGGTCCTGGGCGTCCTGTTGCAAGTGGACGCGGCACCGTCAAATGGGAAATGGCATGAGCAAAGGGCGTGCTCGTTATTGTTCCCAGGGCCGCGCTCTTGGACCTCGCCAGCGGCCTTGGGGAATTTGGTTTCCCTGGGATTCCCGACGCAGCTGCCAGATGCATATGTTACGACGTTGGCAGCCAAATGCCGCGTGCACCGGTGGGAGGCCCGAGACGGTGGCGGATTACAAATTTCACGCTGGATACGCGCGTTTTTGCGTTTTGCCCCCGCCTTGCCGAGATCGGCGACCGGCACCTCCACTTTCCTCTTCCACCCCCCCCCCTGGTCGACTCTCCAGTTTTCTTGTGTTGGCGCCGGCTTTCACAGATGGCACCTCCGACGTGCTGGCGCGCAGGGCGCTGTCCACGTACTGAACGAATCTTGCCTCTTCGGCTGCCCGGCACGGCACGACGGTTGATGTTTCCGGCGCTTGGTGGCAGTTCGGTCGCGAGGCACGTGCAGCTCATCCACGTCTCGCGAGCATCGTGGCGGCAGCAGGGCGCACCTAGCTCGGCGTTTTCCGCCGTTCCTGCCCTCCCTCCTCGTCCTCCTGCCCTTCCTTTTTCCTCCTCCCTCTCCCTGGAATCTGCACGCGCTTTGCCATGCGTGTCAGAAACAAGGATGCCGCCACACAGTGTATGTGCACACTTTCGCCCCTGTTTAAAAAACTAGGGGCCCGCCCGGGGGGGGGACATTTTGTTAACCTCTGCTCGGGCGTCTGTGGGCAAATTGGTGCCGACAGAATGCACGACCAGCTGGTCACTCCGTCGGAGTCGAAATTGGGTCGGGAATTTCCCTGGCGCACATCTCCGTTGTCTCCGTTGTGGCATCCATCTTTGGCCTCACTCTTCATCGATTCTCCGGGTGGTCGGCCGGACCCAGCTTGCGACCGTTTAAATTGCCACGCGGAGTTGTTGCGGGCTTGTTTGGCATCTTGGCATCGTCGCATGAGGCGACGTTGCTCACGAGTCGTGCAGATCCGATGGTACCCCGTCTTCGGGGGATGCTACTTCTCGCCAGCGATGATGAGAACAGCCCGCGTGAACAGACGCGCGCACCCAGGGCACGATGACGTTTATCTGGCCGGCGCTGTCAGGTAGTTGTTCGCCGATGTTTGGGAGAACAAGTTGCGTAGGCAGACGTGGGCGCCCAGAGTGTGGCGGCGTGTACTCGGCCGGCGCAGCATCGAAGTTGGTTGCAGTTTCACTCGCTGCCTTTTCCGTGCCCGTCGAGTACTCGGGTCGCACTCCCCTCCCCTCTCGTCTCTTTCCTCCCGCCCTTGCCTCCCGGAGGCGGAACGCTGGCTTGCCCTGGTGGGGTGGGCCTGCTTTCCCTCTCCTCTGCCTGTCTCGTCCTCGCTCCCCCCGAATTCCGCCACTCGGAGCTCCAGATCTGGTCCGCGGAGGGCTGGTAGCCGGCGCTGCGTGCATAACAATGCGGTGGTTGCGGCTACGCTCCGCTCTTCTGCCTTCCCTCGTCGCTGTTTCGGTCGTTCGTCTCTCCTTTTCGCTCTGCTCCTTCCTCAACATGCATGCTGCCGCTTATTAGTACATATGTGATAGTTGTCTGCTGCAGTCCTCCAGCGCGCCACTGCGATGTGGCTCTGCTTACTGTTGCATGTTTGGTTAGATTTCGGATGCGCGCAACGGCTCGCCTATGGCAGTTTGGCTTGAGCGCTGCTCCTTGTGTGCTTGTTTGATCCTCCTCCTCCTCCTCTGTCCTCCCCTCCTCCCTCCTCCTCCTCCTCCTCCTCCTCCTCCTCCTCCTCCTCCTCCTCCTCATCATCATCATCATCATCCCGAATATCCTTCTGTTTTGGCGAATCTTGTTCGCTTGGAGTTGGGTTCCAAGAGCATGGCCAGACATTGGAGATGTCTCTGCCTCGTCGGCACGCGAGGTCTTCTGTTCTGACCGCCTCGTCCCCTCTGCTCCTGTTCAGTCTCTTGTCGCTTGAGTTTACGTGGTGGCTCACGGAGCTTAGACGCGTGTCAGGTCGTTTCGATTTCAACCATGTGCGCGTGGCGATTCTGGGCACGTCATTGGTTGTTAACTCGTCGTTACCACCGGTCCCTTTATAGATATATATATATATACACAGAGAGAGGGAGATATAACACAACAAAAAAAAAACAAGAACGCCCCTCCCCCTCACCACCCTCCCGCTCCTCCTCTCAGGAGGCGTGGCTGCCAGGGCGGGCTGACCACAAATGTGATGCGGACGATGAACCGAACGGTCTCTGGCAGAGCGATATTCCTCGCGGCGAGCCGGGGCGAGGCCACCCCCTCCTGCTGCCCGCCTTCCTTCTCTTCCTCATGCTTCCCTCCCGCTATACCTCCTTCTGCCCCTCACTCCCATCATCAAGATCATGATCATCATACTCATCATCATCATCATCATCATCATCATCATCATCATCATCATCATCATCATCCTCATCCTCATCCTCATGCTCATCCTCATCCTTCTCATCATCATCATCATCATCATCATCATCATCATCACCATCACCATCACCATCACCATCATGATCATCATCAGCAGCAGCATCACCATCATGATCATCATCAGCAGCAGCAGCATAAGCATTAGCATGGCCATCATCATCATCATCATCATCATGATTATCATCAGAATCATCATCATCAGCATCAACAGCATCATCATCATCATCATCAGCAGCAGCAGCATCGTCATCAGCATCATCATCAGCACCAGCATCAGCATCAGCATAACCATCATCAGCAGCAGCATCACCTCCAGAATCAACATCATCGTCATTATTATCAACAGCAACAGCTATACCATCATCATCAGCGTCATCATCTGTATCATCATCATCAGCAGCAGCATCATCATCCACATCAGTATCATCATCATCAACATCATCATCATCAGCATCATCATCATCCGCAACAGCAGCATCAGTCTCAGACGCACCATCATCATCATCATCATCAGCAGCAGCATTATCGCCGTCATCACCATTAACATCATCATCATCACCATCATGGTCATCAGCAGCAGCAACAGCATCATCACCATCATCGTCATCATCATCAACAACAACAGAAACATCTACATCATCATCATAAACATCATCATCATCATCATAATCAGCAGCATCGTTATCAGCATCAGCATCAGCATCCTCATCGTCATCAGCATCAGCATCGTCAGCAGCATCATCAGTATCATCATCCTCCTCATTTCCAGCAACAACATCATCATCATCAGCATCATCAATGTCAGCATCAACATCCGCATCAGCAACCACGTCCGTCCATCCGTCCGTCCGTCCTCATCCCTCCTCGTCCTTCCCTTCCTCCTCGTCCTCCTCCTCCCCCGCTTCCTCCTCCGCCGTCTCCTCCTCCTCCTCCTCGTCCTCCTTCTCCTCTTCCTACTCCTACTCCTACTCTTACTCCTCCTACTAGTCCTCCTCCTCCTGATCCAACTTCTCCTCTTCCTCCTTCTCCTCCTCATCCTCCTCTTCCTTCGCCTCCCCCTCTTCCTCCTCCTCCTCCTCATGCATCGACTCCTCTTCCTTCTCCTCCTCCTCCACCTCCTCCTCCTCCTCATCCTCTTCCTCCTCCCCCTCTCCCTCCTCCTCCTCCTCCTCCTCCTCATCATCATCATCATCATCATCATCAGCAGCACCATCAACAACATCATCATCAGCCTCCGCGTCCTCCTCCTCATCGTCCTCCTTCTCCTCCTCCTCGTCCTCCTCCTCCTCATCCTCCTCCTTTTCATCCGCCTTCTCTTCCTCCTCGCCACGACGGGCGTCGCCCGAGGCTGCTTCCCGAGGCTCTATGCCAAGCCCGCGTAATCCCAAGAAGATCCCAATGAGTGAGAACAAAGAGGCCCCGAACACACTCGAAAACAAAGCACCTCGAACCTCGGTACCCCCCACCACCCGCCCACGGTCCTCCCTTCTCCTCCTCCTTCTCCTGCTCCTCCTCTTCATCTTTCTCTTCTTCTTTCCATTATGAATATTAGTATTGCCATACTATCGTTTGTATTATTATTACTCCTCCTACTCCTCCTCCTCCTCCTCCTCCGCCTCCTCCTCCTCCTCTTCCTCTTCCCCATCCTTCTCCTCATCCTCCTCCTCCGCCTCCTCCTCCTCTTCCGCCTCCTCCTCCTCCTTACAGACAAGGCCTCCCCGTCGTGCCCCGAGGCCAGTTTTGGGGGGCGGGACCAGGCGTGTCGCCTGAGACTTCCTCGCCACGTATGACCCTGAAGTTTAAAATCTGGCAACAGCTTCACAAACGGAGGGCAGGTGGCTTCAAAAGTGTAGCTCTCGCCTTAGCACCGCGCACACTCGTGCTGAACATCTGCCAGCGTTTCACGGATGGAAGGCGGAAGGATTTCGAAATGTGGTCTTCGCTTTCGCGCCGCGCACGTTCATTTCTTATTTTCCCAGAGATTCACACATTGAGGGCGGATGTTTCTCAGAATGTGGTTCTCGCCTTAGCGCCGCGCACACTTGTACAACAAATGCAAGAGCTTCCCGGATGGAGGGCCGATGGTTTTCAATATGTGGTTCTCGCCTTCGCGCCGCGCACGTTCGTTTTGAACATTTGCAAGGGATTCGCAGAGTGAGGGCGGATGCTTCTCAAAATGTGGTTCTCGCCCTAGCGCCGCGCACACTCGTTGGTTAATTTTGCAAGAGTGTCACTGATTCCCATGATCAACGTACCAGAAATGGTGTGTCGGAATGATTGAGGATTATGAGGGTGCAACAATTATGTTCATTTGCGCTGTTGGAGTCCCAGGAATGGCGTTCTGGCACGATTCCGGATCGTCAAAACGCAATCATCAGGTTGATCCGTGGGGTTGGAGACCCGAAAACAATGTTTGGGTATGCTTCAGGGGCTTCAAACGGTTGTTTTCTAAGGAGTGGAAATGAACCGTTGCAGGGGCCTATGAACAGGGAGTTTGGAGGGAGGGTTGATTCCAACGTCCTGGTCCTCCTCCTCATCCTCCTCCTCCTTCTCCTCCTCCTCCTCCTCTTCCTCCTCCTCATCCCCTCCCTCTCTCCCTCCCTCCCTCCCTCCCTCCTTCCCTCCCTCCCTCCCTCTTTCCTTCCTCCATCCGTAGCCGCCAGTTTGGCTCTAGCTATTTCGACCCAGGCAATCGCACGATTCGGCGCCTCTTCGCGGCGGGCTCGGAGGGGCTCCCATGGCGGACGCGACTGCTGTCGTTCACGTTGCGGTGCAGGGCGCTGTGAGTGCCACGGCACCCAGGCGCACGGTCGCACCCGTGGCGCGCTCGGCTGTTGCCGGAGCGTCCTTCGCGATGGGCGGCCAGCCAGCGCGTCCTGCTAGAACCGAAGCGCCACCCGGACGCTGCTGCTCCCAAGGCCGACTCGGCGGCCAAGCTGGGCCGTGGGCGCAGGGCGGGGCCAGAGACTTCGCGGTAGACGCAGTACGCACGCGCGTACTAGTGTTAGGTCGGCATGTCCCTCTACAGGAGGAATGCTCGAAAATTGGAAAAATAGAGTCCGAGGATAATTTCTTGTCTATTCTTGACTATCTTTGAATATGTTTTTACAATTCGGTTTTTCACTCCCTGCGGCGGTCGTGGCCGGCGGCGGCGCTGGTGCTCGCTGCGGGGCCACCGTGCGGCGTGGGCGTCGACAGCAGCGGGGCGGACGGGGGTGGCGCGTGCAGCGGCGTCGGCAGAGCGGGTGGCCAATGGCGGGGGACGTGCTGCAGCTGGCGCCTGCGCCGCCCGGCTGTTGCGGGTGCCCCCACCCGAGGAGCGCGCGGGCCTGCTCGCGCAGCTCGGCGCGCGGTCGTCGAGCCTGGCTGCGGACGAGCCGTTCGTCGCACTCCTCGGCGCCGACGGCTCGCGCCGCTTGTGAGCTCCCCTCGCTGGTGTTGGGCCTGCTCTTCCTCCCCACGGGTTTCCTCGCGGTGCTGGAGGGCGCCTTTGCGGGCCAGGCTCCTGGCCTGCCCCCCCACCCCAGGGAGTGCTGACGCTTGTCGGCGGTGGCGCCTGCAGGGCTACAAGCGCGGCCCCTCTGAGGCGCCACGGCTGCTCCTGCATGTGTGCAGCCCTCCTTGCCGTTTCGCTGGCGCGGATCTGTCCGTTCGGACTCGCCCCTCATGGCCCGAGGCCTCCCTTCCTCCTCCCTCCCCCCCTCCCTCCCGCCAAAGCTCCCTCCATCCCTCCCTCCTCCCCGGCGACGATGGCGATCCGTCCATCCTCCATCCCTCCCTCCCTCCACCAGTCCCCTTCCGTAGCGGACAGGCGAACTGTGCGGAGCAGGCAGGGTGACGCGGCAAAGCGCTCACTCTCCTGCCCCACGCCTCCTTTCCCGACCGGGCCCTCTTAATTGTGAGGCGGATCCAGACACCCTGTGCCCAACGGCAGGGAAAACTACAGTATCTCTCGGACGAGACCGCACCAGAGGCCGGGCTGGATCAGTTCAACCGCCCCCTCAGGCGGCCCGCGCCTGCTCCGCACATCCCCACAGAAGCGTCTCTGGAAATGGATATTATCTGGTCCAGGCTTCGGGCTAGAACGGCCATGGCTGGGGAGCAGGGTCGCCCATGGCCAGATGGCCCTGCGGGAGCGACGCTGCTCCCAGGCTCTGCTGCCTCAGGCGTTCGATGCGCTGGGGGGGCTCTATCGCCGCCCCACGTCCTCGGACTCCTCTGGCAGGAGACGCACGCGGCAGGACTGTCGGGATCCCACGGGACGCGACGGGATTCCCACACCCACCCGCCCCCGGGCGGCCAGGTCCGCCGGCGCCCGCCTCCTGAGGCACCAATCTTCCTCCCTCCCTCCCTCCCTCCTTCCCTCCCTCCCTCCCTCCCTCCCTCCCTTCCCTCCCCATCGCTCGGACGTCCATTTCGGGTGCATTTCTCGATTTCGTGCGTTTATTTGTTCGTGGGATGGTCAAGATGCTCTTCGATGGTCCTCGCCGAGAGTAACATGCACACGTCCAAGCGATGCCAAGTCCCTCTCTCCCTCCTCCCTCCTCCCTCCCTCCTCCCTCCCTCCCTCCATCCCTTCCTCGCCTTCCTCCCTCCCTCCCCTCCCCTCCCTCCATTGCCTCATCCCCTCCCCTCCCTCCCCTCCCTGCCTCCCCTCCCTTCCCTCCCATCCCCTCCCCTTCCTCCCCTCTATTCCCTCCCTCGACGACGACCACGGGCGCCCCGGCAGGTCGCTGCCCCCCCGCGGCCCCCGCAGGTGTCCTGAGGCCCGCGCAGATGTCCTCCGCGCTCAGTTCGCGCAGGAAGGTCCAGAACGGCGCGCGGACCAGCCTCTCCATTCGGCCCTGGGCATGGAGACGGGGTACGGGTTCGAGGGGCTGGGTTGTCGGTCGTTTTCGTCGGTCGGCGGCCTGCTCGGAAGGCGGCGGGATTTCTCAGAGCCCCTCGCGCATGCCGAGAAGTGCTTTCTGTCTTCGGGGAAAGCTCAGGAAACTTCTCGGGAGGCTGGGGGACTTCGAGCCTCTTGAGAAGGCCCGCCACTTCTAACTTCCCCCCCCTCGCTCGCCGCCGATCTTCACCAGCGGCGATCATATCCGTACTCCGAGTTTCTTAATAAGCGTCGAGGGAGGCGTCACCCCCGCCGACAGCCCCACATCGACCCCCGTCGCGGGCAGCCACCGCGCCGTCAAACCGCGTTCGAGCCTCCCATCCCCTTCTTCTCGCCTCACCCTCCTCCACCTCCACCCTGGCCTCCCTTGGCTGTCCGCTTCCCCCTCACGTGTTCGTCGTTTTATCTTTCCCCCTCCTTTCCCCTCCCCCTCGAGTCCGATTCCCCTTCGTCTCCCATCCCTTCCTCCTCACACAAGTCTGCTTCGCCTCCAACCTCCACTCGTCTCCCCTCCCCCGTTCTTCTCTCGCCTCCTGGTACCAGTCCGGGCCAGATGTTTGAGCATTGTGTGGGCAGAGTTCCAATGATTCATGCCATGAGTGCCTAAGGCACCCAGGGCGGCCACCGAATGAATGTAATTGCACGTGCAGTAGGAGGCCGAAATGGCCACGCGGCCTCACCGCGCCTTACGGCGCACGAGTTGCTCGCATGAAAATGCGTGCAACAGCATGGCACATGCAAGGTTGAACAGACCAGCACAGGCTTAGGCGAGCGAGCGAGCAGGCAGGCACAAGCAGGCGCAAGCAAACAAGCAAGTGCATCCGGGCGATCACATCAACGTAGGCAAGCGAGCACCAACAGGCAACCAAGCGCATTCAAGCGCAAACAGGCATGCAAGCCTGCAGTCAGACTCAAGCACGTCAGAAACCACATGGACAAACTAAGCGGAATATGCCCAGGGTCACCTCATCAATCCAACAATCAATTGAACCAGAAAACGCAACGCCTGTACAGAGGAATCCACGGATACATTGGAACCAGTATGAGCGCGTAGAGGTGAGAGGAATATATAGGATTACGCATGAGCATGACGAGCACGCAAGGACGCGTGACCATTCGCGCGAGCACGCGGAAGCATGAATGCAATGGCCGAGCATAGAAAAGAGATGAGCAGGGGAGGGAGGATGTGCGATAGTGATGGGAATTACGAGAAGGAGGACAAGGAGGATGAAGACGCGAAGAGGAGGAGGAGGAGGAGGACAACGGCGAGGACGAGCAAGAGGACGATCGGGATGGGAAGGAGGAGGGGAAGGGTGACGATGAGGAGGAGGGGCTGGACGACGAGGAGGACGGGGACGAGGACGAGGACGAGGACGGCATGGGGAGGGGCCGGGAGGACGAAGGGGGGGGGTGAGGAGGAACAGGGAGGGGGGGGGGAGAGGACTACGAGGTGGAGGAGGAGAGGGGCTTTGAACACCTGGCCAAGAAGCTCGTCGACATCCAGCTCCGCGCTCCGTGGCCGACTCGGCGCCCTGCCGTCGCAGGACTCGTGCTGCTCGTCGCCGTGCTCTGCCAGCCCCTCCAACATGCGTCCACGATGGTCGAAGGTAGCCCAAACATGGCTTGGGGAAGCCACGAAGCTTCTTTCATGGCCTCGAAAAAGGGTGCAGTGCTCGCGCGCTGCGCAGGGTGCGCGCGGCGGTCGCGCGCGGCGCGCCCGCGGGCTTGCGGCGCCGTCGCGTGCCGCACTGTATCCAAAGAAGAAGGGACAGTGGTTCACCCCTTTTTTCCGCCCGCCCCAAGGGAACTCCCAACTAATCAAATGATTTTCAAAGCAAAGCAACTCAGGTTTTGCGGCAGCTCTGGGATTTCCAATCTTGCGGTCCAAGCGGCGGATCCAAGACTGGTTTGCAGACTTCGATGAGCGTCTCGGGTATTGCCAGACGTGTCGGCCATGATCCCTACATGGATTCTTGATGCGTCTTGGGTGGGAACTCTGGGTTCTGGGGACAAGCCCAGAGTCATCTGAGCATGCCGTGGGACGCATCTGAAGCTCTCCAGAGCGCCCAAGCGACTGCCACGATGGGCAAGGCGGGCCCCAGAGGTTCCAAAAGTCCTTCAACAGGGCCCCAAGACGCCCAGGACTGCCACGAGAGAGCTCCAATAATAACGCCCTCATAGCGACTATGCTGCAGAAGGTCGCAAGATAGCATTCGGGTACCCGAAGAGAGACCTTCAGCGGGCGGGCGTATCATCCCTCGATGTGTTTACGCTATTATGTCTTTATTTGTTTTGCACCGTCTGTCACAGCCTTGCTTTTATTGCGAAAGCCTTACGGCCGTTGCCGCCGACCCTGAAGACGACGCAGATGAAAACGAGGAGAAGAGGAGGAGCAGGAGGAGGAGGGGGGAGGTGACCACCCCCCTCTTGGAGCCGACGTGGCGGTGTCGTGGGCAGCTCCCCTCCCCCGAGGGGAGCCGACCACCCCTCTTGGAGCGGACGTGGCGATCTCGTGGACAGGGAATCCCCCGAAAGGAGCCTGTCGAGCCCCCCCCCCCAGGGTATCCGGGCGGGACCTCCCCCCCCCCCCCGGGGGGAAGGGACACGAGGGAAGGGGCTTCCCCTCGAGTAAACACCGACGTTGCTCAGATTAGCTTCCCCTCCGCGTCGCGGCCGCTCCCCTCCCCCGAAGGGAGCTGCCTGGGCTCCCCCCCCCCCCCGAGCATCCGGGTGGGACCCCCCCCCACCACCCCCCCACCACCCCTGGGGGGAAGGGATAAAAGGGAAGGGGCTTCCCTTCGAGTAAGCTACGACGTTGTTGAGATTGGCTTCCCCCCGCGTCGCGGCCGCTCCCCTCCCCCGAAGGGAGCCGCCTGGGGAGGAAGCGTTTGAAGGGCCCCCCTTCCCCCAACCCCCCTCCCGGGCATCCTGGTGGGACCCCTCCCCTCCCCCTCCCCCGGGGGGAAGGGATAAAAGGGAAGGGGCTTCCTTACGACCTTGCTCAAATTGGCTTCCCCCCCGTGTCGCGGCCGCTCCCCTCGCGGGGGGGGAGCAGATTGGCTCCCCCCCAGGGTCGCGGCCGCTCCCTTCGCCCAGGGGGAAGCCGACCACTCCCCCTCTGGGAGCCGACGTGGCGGTGTCGTGGGCAGCTCCCCTCCGCCGAGGGGAGCCGGCCACCCCTCTTGGAGCCGACGTAAGGGAGCTCCACCGAAGCCCCCAGCGGGACCGCCCGCATGCGTCCCCCACACCCAATGTGGCACACCCCTCAAACGATTCGTGACCCCATAGGGAGTTCAACCGAAGGCCCCAATGCCACCGCCCGCATGCGTCCCCCACACTCATTTCCGGCACACCCCTCACACGTTTCGTGGCCCCATAGGGAGCTCCACTGAAGGTTCCAGCGCTACCGCCCGCATGCGTCCCCGCCACCCAGTACAGCGCTTCGTGGCTCCATAGGGACCTCCACCGACTGCCTCAGTGTTACCGCCCGCATGCGTCCCCCCCACCCAGTACAGCGCTTCGTGGCCCCAAAGGATGCTCCAACGACGACCCTAGTGGTACCGCCCGCATGCGTTCCCCCCACCCAGCGCTTCGTGGCCCCATGGGGAGCTCCACCGACGGCCCCAGCGCTACCGCCCGCATGCGTCCCCCCCGCCCAGTACAGCGCTTCGTGGCCCCATAGGGACCTCCACCGACGACCCCAGTGCTACCGCCCGCATGCGTTACCCCCAACCCAATACAGCGCTTCGTGGCCCCATAGAGAGCTCCACCAAAGGTCCCAGTGCTACCGCCCGCATGCGTTCCCCCCACCCAGTACAAAATTTCGTGGCCCCGGTGCTACCGCTTGCATGCGTCCCCCCCACCCAACACAGCGCTTCGTGGCCCCATAGGGAGCTCCACCGACGGCCCCAGTGTTACCGCCCACATGCGTTTCCCCCCACCGAGTGCAGCGCTTCGTGCCCCCATATGGAGCTTCAACGAAGGAGATGTTCACAATCGCGGCACCCACAAC